>SRHC01000854.1:659595-756061 GCA_004794325.1 Pomacea maculata
CCCCTTCATCCTCCCTCGACTGTCCACACGTGCGGGTCTCTAGTGATGCTGCATGCAGATGCCGGGGCGTCACGACCCCTAGCGGTGACCCTGTTTATAAAGGAGGAGAATGGCAAAGGTCAGATATTTTTGAGGCAGTGCAGGCGTTTCCTCCAGCCATGGAAGACACGATGGCCGAAGATGTCCACTGGTTTGCCATTCCTAGGTCAGTACTTCTACAGGTCGTGTGGGTGCGAGTAGGCGCGTGTGTAGTGTTTGGAGTTGGAATAATGTTTTTACAGGTGTGTACAGGTGTGTTTGAGTGTTTGTGTGTTTGTTTGTGTGTGTGTGTGGAGACCCTGTCTGTCTCACTACTGGTCTGTGCGTGCATCATTCATTGTCTGCTGCTGTAAACATTTCTCTCGACAAGTGAATTATTTAGAGTTTGGAGTGTTTTGATTCTTGTGTTGTGAATGTCGCCGGGTTTGCCATTTACTTTCTTAATCTTCCTCCCTCTTAAGAATTTGTTTTCTCTTCCATGCTTCCTTCCCTTGTCTTCCTCTCAGTGTAAATTTAGTGACTGTGTGAACTGTGATTTGTTAGAGCTTACTCCAAGTGACAGTTTGTTGTGATATCACTAAATCATGTCTGCACGTGTCCCTCTCACAGTGGAAGTTATGTCGGCACCTTTGACCTCAGCCATTAGGTTTTGTAAAGTCTATAACTGTTGTTTTCACTGACCTGTTCTCCTTCATAATTACTTTTAATAACACTTCTCTGAAATTACACTTCATATACGTATTCCCCCATAGCACGTGTCTTATCTTTGTCATTTTTAGTAAAACACATACAAAATTATCCCCATACGTAGATTAAAACTACGCTGTGTAGGTATTTGACTGTATTTCTCACGACAAGTGTCTTGTCTGTCATTCTTAAATACCTGCATAGTTATTCCCCAGGTAGGTTACAATATCTCAAAATGCCACTAAGCTATAATACAATATACAGCATGATATGTTGGCTGATATGTGTGTCAGAAGGTTTGTTAGCGAGGGACATGGTGTTTACCGCGTGCTGATGACCTGCTGACCCCGGGGCTGACTCCTCACAGAATGTAGTCCCGTACATACGACAACCTCGCTTTCTCTCGGCGTAAACGGGAAACACGGACATGGAGCTGTGCTATGTGTCATTATTAGACAATCTGTTTAAATCTGTTGCGAAGGGCTCACGGGGGATGCCTGTTGGGAGAAAAGAATATAAACGAGCAGCATTCCTTTCAGTTTTCGTGGGTCCGTAAGTCGTAGATGATGGAATGAATGAGATAAATACGTTTGATAATACATAATACGTAATGCATAATACACAGTACATTCATACATCAGGCTCAGCTATACGGGGGTGTAGGGGAGGGACCTCTGTACGCCACACCAAGCTCCAAGGTCGTTGCATTCCTTCGTCAAGTGCCGTCTGGTCCTGGGGCGTCGCCACTGTGACCCAGCATGCCACGCGAGTCCGGGTAAAAACCCTCAAAGACACTGAGTGAATGGTTCTCACGCACACGCACACACACACACACAGATACACATAGATACACGCCCACACACATCAGTACAAACAGGTCGACAAAACGCTGACGTCAGCATTGTACGTTGTCAAGATGTCGGCCGATGGAAGAGCTTTACACAATCATTGGAAAAAAAATCTTCGCCATAGCGGTCCTGTTGAAAGTTTTGTTGTAACAGGAAACACTATCCTGCGGTCTGAATCACCTGGCTGCCACGTGTCAACTGTTTGTCAAACTTTGTGCTTCGTTCAGCCAAATAACAAATGTAAAAACCAAACAGAAATCAACTGTCTCCACAACTGCCGTTAGCGTCAGGGTTGGGTTCTAACCCGAGCGTTAGTCGCACGATCCGAAGGGTGGGGTAGCTTGAGGTATGCGGAACATACATGTCAGTCAAAAGCCGGGTGCGTCTGGTAATATTAAAAGACCCATGCACGCGAAGGATGTCAGGAGAGAGACAGAGACAGAGACAGAGATAGAAGGCTTATGTTGACGAGAGATCTATTTTCGACCACGTGATTGGCAGGAACAGGTTTTGCGTGTGATGACGACATGGCGAGCTGTTGCTTGTTGGGTCGCTGGGTTGCCCCGTGTTGTTGTTGCTCCGCGAGGGTTCCTCCCGGTGTCGCCATGGTGACGAGGGCCGTCAGCACAGTTGCCATGTTGCCTGTTGTCCACACCTTGCCACGCTGTTGACGCCGTCTCTCCCACCCCGGGTATGTGGTGCTGTGTAAATACACTGTATTTGTAGACACTTTGACAAATGACAAAGGGCCGGTCGTCAACAATAAACAGCTAACATGACAACAACGAGTTTTCTCATGTTCTCATTGAAACAAAGTTCACCCCTTGAATCAGCCATCAAAGAAGTCCTCAATTTAAATTATCTTTAAGATTCTCAATAATTAATTAGTCTTCAAGCAGGAAGGACAGCCGAGCTCGTGTGTACATTCAGTAAAGACTATGAATCACTGTAGCTACATGCGCGGACATTTTATTAGAAGAAAACTTGGAATAACTTGTGTCTCGACGATTTTCGTGGAGAAGTATAGAATGTAGGATAGATATATTGTAGTCGGATTATATTGTCCTCGTGAAATGTCACATGATGTAAAAATAGAAGGAGGAGGGCAAAGTATTTCCTGTCTCGGTGGCTTCAACCTCTCGATCGTGACATGCGGCCATCCCTCCCTGTCGCCACCCTCCACACATGGCCACCACCTCGGCGACTGTAAATCACATCGACAGCAGCACCTTTCATGGAGGACGGGAGGGCAGAGAGCTCGGGAGGAGGATTATCTCCCCCCTGCAACTAAGTTTTGTGGCGGTCAGGGGGAGACAAGTTTAGGGATGTGACAATTTGTTCCCGATACTCTGCCTCCGTCCGTCGCTTTGCTCTCCACACCTCAAGCAGCCTGCCAGCTACTCAGCATTTTGTTGTAAATCATAGTTTTATGTTTCCAGCCCCAGCTTTCCCTTCTCTCTCTCTTCCCCTCCTACTTTACTCATTTTAATTTACTGCTGCCAGCCCCCGTCGCGTCAGTTAGTTTATATCTTTTTTTCATTTCATCCTTTTATTTTTTCGTGTCTTTCTTTGATTTTTATTTCCTTTGTCGTTTGTTTGTGTCTTTATTTGTTTTGTTTTTTTTTTCTTGGTTTTGATCTTTGAAAACGTTTTGGTTTATTGTGTTTTTTGTTTCTTTTTTCTTTCTTTTACTTTTTTGTTCTTTTTAGTTGGTTTTTTGTGCTTTTTTTGTTGTTTTTTATTTTTAGTTTAGTTTTTTACTTATTTTTTTCTTTTGCTTTGTTTTTTTTCTGTTTGAAGTTTCTTTTTTCTTTGCTTTTTTCAATTATTATTTGATCGTTTGTTTTTTGTATTTTTTAAAAAAGTGAATGGGTGGGGTAAAGAAGTGAAGTGAGCGTGTGTTGAATGGAGGAGGGTTAGTATTATTGTGGTTAGTGTGGTTTCTCCATATTGCGCTCACACAGTGCAGTGTGCGGTATAATTCAAATGAAATTAAACTCACCTGAAGTTCCTTAAACTCGTGAAACGGGGAAAAGTGTGTGGAGGATATTTTCTCCGTCTGTCAAGGATGGTTGATCTCACACTCGTCAAGTGGCGGTGCCGGGTACCAGGCGGATGTTGACACATGATGATGAGGCTCAGTGCACAAGATCGATGTTGTGAATCACTTTGTAGCGATGAGGGTCAGAGGTTGCACGACTGTCGTCTGGACCTGGAGTCCCACGTTTGTGTGTGTGTGGGCGTGCATGCGTGCACATGTGTGTCTGTTTGTTTGTTTGTTTGTTGCTGCTTGATAACTAAGGGCAGTGAATACAGCTAGGGGAGATAATCGTATTAAGCGGGAAGTAATGGAGGAATGACACGAGGAAGTGCTGCTGAGACTCAGTTCTCTCTTGTTCCTACAATTCCTTGTGTCGCCTACAGCTCAGGTAACAGACACAAAGGCTTCAACAATGGATGTTTCTGGAAAACCCGTAACAAGGATTCTCACTTGGTTCACACGCGCCATGTTGTTGACAAGGTGTGGTACACCTTCAGGACAGCAATGGAGGAAAAGAAACATGAGGTCTGGAGGACAAGCGTGGGTGGATGACACACCTCCTCTGCTCGAATGGAATGTCATCTTCTTGTCTCCCACCCCACACGATCCCCACCAGAGTCGCCGAGGTGTGGCTGCTTCTCACGACCGTGTAAATATGGGATTCACGTGACTTCTGGTCAACAGGCATGTGACAGCAGAAAAGACAGGAGGATGTGCATCAATGAGGTCCCTAATGGATGATAAACAATCATGCAATTAGACATCTGTACTCGTACTCTAGTCGCCTAACTTTTTGGTCGACTGGTCCCACGCTTTTCTACCCGGATATGTCGCTGAATGATTTACACGGAACCTCTACTTCTCCCAGACACCTACGTAGTTGTCATGAGATCCTACATTCTCTCTGACAATTAAAGCCTCGAGCAGCTTTACTCAACACCCAGCGAGACATCACTCATCACTCGTGGTCACCTGAGTGAGTTAGTCAGTGTTCTGTCCTCCTGTACTGAATGGCGAAGACAAACAGGTGAGTGACTGGTCTCATTCTCTTTCTTCCTTTTAACTTTTCTGCTTGTTTTTGAGGTATCGTGTGGATTATTCTATCCATTCTCTCTTCCTTTTTTTCAGTCACACATTACTTTATGCAATCCTTTCTGCCGATTGTCAGTGGCTTCAGCATGCGCCTATGTCGATGTATTGGCCTTCAAGACCTGCCTCCGATTCCACAGACACTGCTACTGTCTTTTTTCCGTTCAAACTGTGTAGAGCGCAGAGAGTCTGGTCTGATGTCCATGGGATTCTGCGCCACAAAACATTTTTGTTAATCCCTTCCGGGAAATAAATAAATTAATTAATCTGCTATGCGACTATAACAGACATTACACGATGGTTACCTCTATAAAAAGCAGGAACGGGTGCCAGGTGTGTGAAAACCTTCCCTCGAGTACCTGTCCTGGCCATGATGGGGTTTATATGTGGATGGCCGCCGGAATAAAAGAATGCAGATATCACGTGGTTCTGACTCTGGTTCTGATCCCACCTTCTGTCTTCTGTCTGTTGTCCAATGCCTGTCGGAGTGGATGAGACTCATCAGCTAACATTGTAGTCAGTTGTACAGAAGCTTGTGATATGGTGTCTGTAAGTCATTCTGCCCGTCATAATCACAACTTCTGCTTTTAAATATTTTTATTCATATATGTAAGCTATAATAATAATACTGTGTTTGTTTCGGCATGTGGTTCAAGTATATTAGAAAGATGCTCTCTGTGGAAGACTGTGATAAAGAGACAACAATCAGGTAACCAACGCTGGAATGCATTCTTCTCTCTTTCCTTCACATGAAAGCTCCCATAAATTACAGGCAGTAAACGGACCGTGAGAGCAGTTTTATGTAAATTTATTGCAGTTACGTGTCTCCTACTCTCCTACTTACTCTCGTACTCAGGAGAGTATCTGAGTGTCGGTCTGTGGGACAGGCCCGAGCAATGTCCTTCTGCCTCACTGAGCAGACATGAAGTGAACGGTTTGTTCAGTCTGCCGGAGGAACTGCACAAAGAGAAACAGGATAGTATCAGGATGAGGTCTTAGGTGTGTTTGCATTTACAGCTCGTCCTCGGGGTAGGACAAGGTGCTGTATAAATAAACATTTATTTATTTATGCACGCGATGGGATTGAAGTAAGGACAGTGGATGGGCTCCTGCTGGCTTGGCCACCATCAGGCTTTGAAGTCCTGGCCAAGGTTGCCTCTGGTCTCTTCACTAAGCTTTTGTTGTCTCTGTCTGCAGGAGATGTTTTGCGCTCTCCAACAAGTGCTTCAATATAGTTGTTGGTTTTAATGGCTGTGACGAGTGCTACAACAGCCACCTACTGTAATGACTTTTCTATGAGGTTTGGAGGGCTGTCCTCTTTCTTTTCTCCTCAACACTTTCAACTCTTGAAAGTCGGCACGTTTGAGAGGATGCTATCTTTTGAGGACCAGACCCAACCTTTTGTCGAGTGAAGGATTCTCTGATATAAGTCTACTTCATGGCCAGCTTTTAACCAGTTTTTCAGCCACACCTTCAACCCGAGGTTTTTGTCGGTGTCAGACCAGCCTGCATTTCACAGCACATTAAAAGGTTTCCATGAAGGAAAAGCCCAAGACTTCTTTTAAAAGTAGTTTACATGGGACTTCCCTACCTGTCTTTTTCATTAATGTCAAGAATACTGCAAAGCCAAAGTGAAAGGTACAGTGGGATCGTCTGCATCAAGTCTCACAAATAAGACAAACCCGCAAGACGAGAAAACGAAAGAATCAAAGTACAAGCCAGCGATTTTTTTCCATTGCAAAATTATTAAAGTCACGTAGACACACTGTTCTGTCACAATATTTGTTGGTACGTGCTCATACCATGCGATACCCAGTAACCCGTTGATTGCTAGAGGCCTGGGGTACATTGTCTTCTTGTACTGAGTACCTCTGATGGCTCCCTCTACCCATGGCGGCTTGCGGAACTTTCCTGCTCGATCCTCGGATTTCCCCACATACTTTATTTTTCTTACCTTCCTGTATTCGCGTTCATGCACTTCCTTTTTCCTCTTCCTATGCAGATATTTTTCCTGTGTCATGTGGATTCAGTCATGTGGCCCCTTGCGTAACCCTGATGGAGGGCGAGCGGCTCGCACCAACGACTCTGAAGCCATCTGCCATAATAATCTTAATTCTTGTAGCAAGATACACGGCCAAAAATAAAAGCAAGAAAGTATATCAGTATAATGTGTTATTGTATAAGTAAAATTGTAGGCAAAACTTCAAAGAAAGAGAAACCCAGCAGATTATAAAAGGTTGTAGAAGTCACGTGACCGAACGGTCGTGAGGAAAGTGAGGTGCAGGTGTCCACACTTTTCTCGGGGTTGGGGGTCACCTTTTCTTTCAAGGGGGGGGGGGAGTCTAGCTCATCTCCCTCGCTGCATTACCTTCCCCAGCCTTCTAGCCACTCAAGAGCGGGGTCAAAGGGCAGTCATTATGTCGTGGTGTGGACCGGCCTGCGTGCGCACCTTTGGGTTCGAACACTAGACTACCCACTCCCTTCCCCCAACACACACCCCTTGCTCCACGAGCCCGGGAAGATGCAGAAAGAAAGGTGAGTATGTCTGCAGTGAGTATGTCTTCAGGTGTACATCAGCCATGTACACGTACACAAACGGGGGTGCGCTCACTCACGCACAGACATGTGCGCGCGCACACACGCACACACACGTTATTGCACACATACATTACACATAATGAGATCGAGTTATCTACGAACTCGTCTCGTATCCAGCCTACCGTGCAGATAAACAACCAGACACTGAAAGGTTGAACGATTTGATTGGAACAAGCTTCTCGAACCATCGGCGGAAAGAGGATTGGCACTTATCGCAACAAGGACTTTGATGATCTTAGTAACAGCTCAGGAGGGACTCTAGGAAACCAGTGTCCCCCCGCCTCACCCCTCACCCCCTCCAAACCACCTCCAACTGTCTCGCCCCACAGGTCTCCCTCCCCACTCCCCCGTTAGTGACTATTGCTGTGACATCCACTCGGGTGACTGACCTGTTCTACGCATGCGCGAACAGCCGGGTGGCGTTACAGCTTCACCAACCTTCCCTCCGTCATTGTGTTCCCTCACTCTATCCACAGCTAAAGCCTACACGAAAACCTTCACCTTAACACAAAACTATCTAAATCATGCATCTCGAACTTATTAAACATGCATACACGCATTCAAGCTCTCAGAACAAATAAACAAATAAAAACAAAGCATATACCAAACAAAAAATCCCAAACCTTCACCATTTGCCCTGGCAACCTCTCCTTGTATACTTCTTGCTATAACAGCTTTTTGGTATACATGTTTTGGTATAAAATACTGATTCATGTTAATGAACACAAGTATTCTAGAATTTCTTATTAGTTTATTTTATGTGAATAATGGAATTTATTCAGATGGTGTTGTGACAATTAAAGATTCACTAAACAGTTTAGGGTTGTCATGGGTTTGACAGAAATTGTTAAATCACCCCCCCCCATGCCCAACTGGTTTTGATACAAGATTAGGAGATGTTTTTTTTTAAGGTGTCTATGCAAAAATGGTTTCTGGATTGAATATATATATATATCTTGGAGTTACACAATGCATCACGCCTCTTTCTCTATATTACTTTATTACTGTATTACTATATTACTATATCTATATATCTCTATATTACTATATATCTATATTACTATATTGCTCTATATATTACTATATTACTCTATTATCTTACACGGACGCTGTAAAGCTTTAAGTTTAGAACCTGAAATAACAATCTTCCAGTCCAAAAGGAACGATTTTACTTTATACCCAGATACCAATGACTGAACTAAATGAAAAGCTTGCAGACAATGTCCACTACAGTCTAGTCTCTGATTATTTCAAAAATGAAAGAAAAAGATTATTTCTTATATGTTACCCGAGTTCAGTTAAATTTAATATCTTCTACAAAAGCATAAAAGGAGAAAACTTATCCAATTTATACAAACTATCTGTGAGAGCTTTGATAAACAATGTCGCTGTGTTGTCCTGTTAATGGACTACAAATATTGTTTACATCATTGCCATCCTTAGTATCATTGTGTTATTTATATTTATTCAAGCATTGTATGGATGAAGTGCTATTTGTGTATAATGTCAAATCTCCATACCCCGCTGGGGGTGAATGAATAAAATTAGTGTCTCATATAAAATGCGAGAGCAATCACAGGTAAGCTATTTGAAAAATTGCATTTTTATCGGACAGACGCGCTCGTGCGTGAAATTCAAAGAGGGTGTGCAGGTGAGTACAAACAAACAAACAACCCACCCTCTCCACACCCGGGTAAATGGTGAGCGGCGGCGGGTGGCGGACGCAAGTCTCCTACCTGCCACCCCGCGCGGCGCTTTGACTACCGAGCTTTGAACATTAGCACGTGACAGGCGAGTCCGTGTTAAACAAACACTCCACTGTGTCACATTGTGGGAAACATAATTTAAATCCAAGAAAATTTCATGAAATAAATATGTATAGCCCATCCATTACAATCCAAGACTGAAATTCGGTAGTAATTAACTCACCAAAGAACATGTCCGTGTAACTGACAAGAATTTTTAGTAACGAAAAATTATTAATCAGAAAGTTTTTAAAATTTTGTGACAAATGAAAGGCAAGTTCCTAGAACCACACCGAACCTGAACTCAGTTAACCCGGCTTCACTTCAGATGTGCAGCCAAGTGACTCTAGGACACGCAGGTGATTTACATGTCCGTACACCTTGCTCCCACCCCGGGTACTCTTTAATTGCTGTCATACGTGTCTCATTATTGACTTACTTCAGTGGCAGTATGATGAGTGGAGGTTAGTAATACTTGTGAGATGGAATTTAAAATACCAGCGAAATTATTATTAGTGGAGTTCCATATGCAGACATTTTGTTATTTTACAGCCAATGATGCTTTCTGTAAAGTGATTTGTTATGATATTGTGGGCGAACACACAAACACACACACACACTTCCTGAAAACGATTATTAAAGGTGTCTTGCATCATATCATTGCCCTCCTGTTGCATGAGGTACGAAACTTCTTTCAAGTTATAATTTAGGATACGAAATATCCGATATTTTAATAGCAGACAGAGCAGTGACTAGAGCAGGGTAGACTAAAGGAAAGTACCCGGGTGCACGAATGCAAAAGCGCAGCGCAAAGGCCTCGATCTACCCTGGGACCGTTTAGGTTCGGTCACTGCCCAGACACCCAGCTTTACACTTCGTCAACCGGGTGTTCAAAAATTTCTTTCGTAGTATTCTCTAAACGACTATAAAAGAAAATCCTTTTATTCCTGGGTTTTCTAGACCACCTCTGTCCTAGTCCTGGCTTACGAACCACTTCACACAAAGCCCGACAGTGTATGGCCACCCGAAGACTGTATTTCTGTACGGGTGGTGCAGGAAGTACCCCCCTGACATGCTTCATTGGGCACAGAAACTAACGGATCCTTTACGTCATGGCTTTATTGGGGGGAGGGTCAATGTGAGAGAGATCTGGTGGAGAGAACTACTTTACCTGACGGTTAGTCAAAGTGCTGCAGGTGTGGTGAGGTGACATGCGCAGTGTGTGTGTAATGACTGGAATCCTTCAGATGGTCCACCCGCTACTTTCTGGTGAATGCAACTTACATCCCACTGTTCTTCGTTCTGTTTGTGTTCTTCCCTCTACACCCCTCCTCTCACAGACTTCCCCAGTCTCTGCAATACTTCTGTGAGAGGTCTGTGCTATGAGGGACTTGGTTTGAAGTTCACCTGCAGAGAGTCGTATCGATACCGTTGACACTCCAGGACCGTTCCTTGCTTCACCAGTCGAGTCCAGGGTAGGAACAGGTGTCATTGATTGGAAGTGTGTCAGAGAGACCACGTGCTAGCGTGTCAGAGGGCGGACTGAACAGGTCACATACCCGTTGCCCTCCATTCGTCAGGTGGGACTAGTTGTGTGGACCATGTGGTAGTCGGCATACAGTGTATGTCCATGTCTACACATGTAAGTATCGAATTGACACTTTGTCAGGAGGAGAACTTTACACAATTTTATGGAAATTTTTCGCAGAGGATTTCCGTGAACATGCGAATAATTCTAAGAAAGTTAAGAAGCTAACGGTTCTTATATCCTATTGTATACATTGTGTGTAGTGTATCTCTTTATCCTATATCTCATAGGAGCAATGGATTGAAGTGCTTGACCATGATGCAGAGTTTCCTGTGAACATGATGCCATCCTGTCGATAGCTGAATCAGGAAGCTCCAGTAATCCCACCTTCCTTTCAGAGCTGGTTGCTATAGTGACCAAAGCCCAGTATCAAGCAGTTAAAGGTGACTTGCAATACATTTAGCCAAAGCAAATAACGAGAGTTGGTTTTGTCGGGAAAACTCACAGGTACCTTAGAGTGGAGGCACGTGACACTACTTAAATTGTTAAATCGCTATTTTACCTGCAAGTTATCAGACTTTGTCCAGGTGAGCGCAAGGCAACTGAATTAATGTAAAAGTAACTGACAGACACTTTCACACTTCCACTTCTGCCTGAGTTAGTGGATCGTTCCGTGTGACCACTTCAGGCCGCGAGTACAACTACAAGGACTCATCAAGCGTTTCCTTTGGATTCATGCTCAGAGTAATTCGACTGCTGAGAACTTTTTTTCCCCTTACACGGTTTGAATTTGTTGAGCGAGACTTCTACTGAACAAGGTGCAAACAGATGATGTACAAGTGTTTAGCTACAAAGCTAAGACTGCGCCTTGTCGCTCGGAGAGGAGACAGGTGAGCTGACTTGGCAGCGGCTGGAGGATTGTGTTGATTGTAGGACATTCCTTCCCCTCCCTACCCTTGTTCTGCTACCTTGGTGCCCGTGTTCTCCCACCCGGGGTGTATGTGCGAGTGAAGGCCACCGTGTGAATAGAGAGACTTGTGCTTTTCTGTATGTACAACACTCAGCCACTGGGCCTCGCTGTACACCTAAGTACTAAGTCCCTCCTACGGCCACGCGGGCCCACAGCTCGCAGACATTCACGTAGCACGTGTCGGGGAGGGTGCCACAGGGAGGAGGAATGGAGGAGATTTGAATTTGGAGGAACTGCATTGTAACTTTGTTAGCACTGGCACTGGCCTCCTGCTCCCCTCCCTCTCCCCTTCCTCAAGTAACGACGGTGAGGATCAGCAAGACGACAGACAGGATGGACAGACACCATGAGGGTCTGTAGCGACTGCCAGGAGCGCGAGGTCTCGGGGTTGTGCTGACTGCCATGTCCTCCCTCTGCTGTTGGTGAGTCGGTGTGTGTAGGACAGGGAGGGGAGAGAGAGGACTCTGTGTTCTAAGTGTTTGTGTGTGTGTTTATTCTTGTGTTAGTATGGATTAATGTTATGGAGTTACTACTGCTTATAAATATATATAATATGTTGAGAAAGATATAAAATGTTTAGTTCATGAAACCGTCACCAAATTGATTTTGTAAGTCGTAACACATACGTATGAGTTGTTTTAGCGACAGTTAGTTTAGCTAGCTATCCACATAAAACATTTCCCACACTTCCAAACATCATAAAACATATTTCAATAGTAGTAGTAGTAGTAATAATAATAATAATAATAATAATAATAATAATAATAATAATAATAACAACAACAACAACAACAACAACAACAACAACAACAACAACAAACCGTGTGCCTGTTGCTTGGCCTTGTGGCAGGCTCGTATGTACGGATGTCTATAACTCGGACATTTATTTACTGCGTGCCGCCTGTATGAGTATAGATTGAGATTGTCTGTCTGTCTGTCTGTCTGTCTGTCTGTCTGTCTGTCTGTCTGTCTGTCTGTCTGTCTGTCTGTCTGTCTGTCTGTGTTGCTTGATATTCTTTTCTTCTTGTTGTTGCTTCTGTTATCTCTTTGTTTGTTATTGTGGCTGTGGTTGTTTGCCGTATCGGTGATTTGTTGGCGAGTTTTCCAAGTGACCGTGCCAGACTGAATGACCGACATTGTACCTGTGGTGTCGAGACACTAAATGTATGTGCTTGTGTCACGCGACACAGTCGTTAGCAAACACGCAACAGTCCAATTAACGGCGGGTGTGCATCGTACCGGGTGACAACATTCCTTCCGTCAATCTGAAGCTGGGTATCCGACTGAGCGAGAGTCACGTGTATGGTGCTAGTCCCACTACCTGGCACGGGTGGGGACACCCGACATAGCTCGTATACCCTCGTCCTACCCTCCACTGCATATGTCGGGTATGCACAAATGCACCCACACACACACACGCACACACACACACATGTTCAGGGTTTATTATTGCACCTGGGTGACGCACTTCACTTCGTCAGCCCTGCACCTGCCCTCAGCTAAAAGCTGTAGTTACCTAAGTACCCGCCATCCTAGCAAGCCCCCTCTGTGGCTAGAGGCCATAGCCACCCTCAGTCCCACCAAGCACCCTCTGTACCCGTATCTTTGGGCTGCAGACCAGACAGGGCCTCTAGATGTTTACCTGATGTCTGATGTCTGATGTCTGCACCTAGGCTCGTACTCATGGGTAAAAATACCCAACGTGGTTACGGAACTGACTGGATGTGAACCCGTCAGTCAAGCTAATTCCTGACAGGAGCCACCGAGCAGGTGAACTGACCGGCAGAACGGGGATTCCCCATAAAGGTTGCCATGGGGTCAGAGGGTGAGCAAAAAAAAAAAAAAAAAAAAAAATGGAAAAAGCTGAGGTAATTGTGATCAAGTGTTGTTCTAGTAAATAAGAGATGATAGTAAGATGTATTTTTACTCGGAAACATGTAGAAATAGTTGAGTGTACCGTCCAGACCGAGCTGAGCAAACGTTCAGATGTATTTCAGTGTTCACATGTAGAAGTAGCTCAGTGTAAGTGGTTCATCGTCTCTACGCTTTCACAGCAAAGACCTCAGTGACCTACGTGGGAACGGTTTTCCTTCAAAACGTTTTACGTCCACGGGTCACGTGACGTGGACCTTTGAAGTACCGCACGTCGTGATTTTACGGACGTCTCCGCCATCCCCATCTGTTTATCCTCTTCTGTACGCTGTCTTTCTTACCTGCTCCCTTCGCACCCGTACAAACACCCTCGTGAGGTCTGTGCTCTCGTGTTCAAGTCCGCACCAAGGTGTGTGTACACCTCGCGGCGGTTTATTGGCTGATAAGAAAAAAGGCGGAAGGCAAAGGCGACAGTTTATGGCGAAAGTTTATGATTGTTAGCGTTCGACATTCAACAGTCGTTCGAGTTCGCTTTTTTCATCCGAGGAAAGGAGGCGAGTTTACATTGCCAAAACTCTTCAAGGCGGCCTAGAAAAAATATACTGACTGAGATTAAGAAAAGTGAGAAGTTGAGGGGAGGAGTTCAAAGGCTTTCACCGACGGATAACGGTCCTGTGGGAGAGAAAAGTAGATATCTTGGAAATTCTTTTTTTCTACCTCCCTCTCTCTCTCTGTCTCTCTCTCTTAATAACCATTGTTTACAAATTGTTGCTTTATTTATTTACTACGGGTTAAAACGATGACGGCAACAAGTCGATGTAATATATTTACGTATGTATATATATATATGAATGGATGTTATATAATTATGTGTCTCTGAATAAGGGTTCATGTAAATATGTGCGTGTATGAGTTATGTATGTGTGAGTGAGTTGATGTAATTTTATTTGTGAGACTCTCTCTCTCTCTCGTCGTTTTCACTCCATCCTGTTTTCTTTTTTCTTTTTTTTTTTTCCTTATTCTTTTTTTTTATCTTTGGTACATCTGTTGGCTCACTGAGTCATATGATGTGATCAGTTCATGTTTGCCGACCTCTGTCATCTATATTTCTGTGACATTTTCTAGTCTATGTCTGTATAAGCATCGCGGCTTTACTTTGCAAGTCTGTGAGTCCGTGACAAACATCCTGGAGCTGACAGACCGAAGTAACAAATGTCAGCGTGCCATGGAGTGAGGTCCGATCAACCCTAATTATTTTATTTGCAAATACATTGATTTACAAAGCTTATTTTAAAGATATATTTAATTAGTGTAATTCGTATCTAAAAAGCTTGATTTTGCTTGACATATACATGCAGGCGTGCACACACACATCATGTTATGATAAAATAGCATAAAATAAAATATTTGTGTTCAAATACCTGTACCTGTCATTACAATACTTATCGCTTGCTCAGTCCTTCAAACATGACCCGTCCAGGACCCTCGCCTGTCGATGCTTGCCCGTAGTCAATATTTATCATTATGTATCTCTTCAAATCTGTCTCATCCTGTCACGACATGTGTGTCTAGCAATGACCCCACCCAGACCCTGTGATGGGTGGAGGAGCAAATTACAGACCCGCCTGGAAACGCCCGTGAGTGATCCGTGTGTGAACACCCCATTGACGATACAGTGTTGAGTGAAATGTGTGTTATCACACTGCTGTTATCACACCTGTACACATACAGACTGTCTGCAAAACACGAGTTAAAGGCTCACTGGAGCCAAACAAATTCACTTCAAATCATCGGCAAAGTTCATCATTGGTTACTTTCCTGCAAACAATTGGTTGTGAACTTTGTCTTGCCCTCTTTCCAAGACAGACGGGAAGTGTGATGTAGGAAAGCTTGTATACAGATGTTCAGTCTTCTACTAAACAAAACCCATCCTATTTTTATTTTGTCTGCCTTTAAGTCTGTTGTCTCAGTTTCTCGGGGTCTTAATGTAAATTTAAGGTGTGATGATGCAGTGTAGTCAACTTGATGATTCACCCTCGTGAAGCCGGTGTTTTGTCCTGTTCATGAGACGCAGGCAGCCGGGTGGCGTGATACCCGCTAAGACCGTATTAACTTGGCATTGGAGACACCTACCCGGCACATTAACTGGGTGTTGCTGAAGGGAGTAAACACAGGTCTGAGTATAGATACCTCCTCCCATGCTAATCCACAGATTTTCATTGACATCTGCCATCTTCGTTCTGGCTTCTCATCGCCTCATTGCTTTTGTCATTAACATCGTCGATGTGGATTCTGCTGTAGCACGACAGGCTTATTCACTGTTTCATCAATACTGCATAATGAGATATATCATGTCATCATCTAATCAAGGTGAGAAGTTGATAAGTTGCTGATCCCCAAGGTGTGACAGTCACGCTCACAGACTTGTATGATCTGTGTTCACAATAGTCTGTCTTCTCTGCTTTCCCTCGTCAGAGGAGCGGCACCGGCGTTCACTCATTCCAAACCGCCATTGTGGGTCGGACACAGTTTTTCTCTCGCCGTCTGGCAAGATCATATTTTTTTCATTTATTGTTCCCTCAGTGTCTATAACCCAAATCGTAACTACCCTTTATACTTTCTTATCTCTCATCCACCCGACCTTTCTCGATCCCTTCTTTTGCCGTTTTGTTCGCGGAACACATTCCTTGCTGTAGACTGCCTGAGTCTTTCATTGTGCACAGAACTGACAGGTTAGACTGCCACCCGAGACCTCAGGCTGGTCTGTCGTCTGCGTTCACAAAGGTCACAGGGCCTGTTTGAGTTCCACCCCACCCCATCATCCTCCTGTGGTGGGGGGACCAACAGTGCGTGTGAAAAAGCTGCGATAACCCACCGTCCGGTCCTGGTTAGGCACCTGTCGGTTTTATTTGCTTTCTTCCGTCCGACACAGGGATTTTCTGTAATCCAGCGTTTAGTGCAGCGAACCTATGCGAGCCCCGAGTCCCGCCACAATTGCTTTTATAGGGGTAGGGGGAGCTCAGAGGGGCAGGGTGAGCTCAGAGTGGGGTGGAAGTAAAGAGTAGTTCACGCAAAGCGTATCGGATTACAAGCACAGAGTGACGGACGGACAAACAAAAGGCAGGGACCACGCTAATACGCATATTCTGCTACACTGAAGGACGTTTTGTGGAGCGTTAAGTGACACACAGGTAAGTCTGCCGGGTACCACGAGTGCGGGTATCTCTCAAATAGCTTCTTTAGTTTTGCATGTTTACTGGCTGGCGTGCTTCACCCAATTTTCTCGTCGGCTGAGTCTTTGCCACGTTCGCGATTTGGAAATAATTGTCTGGGAATCTGCTCGTGTTGATTTGCTTTAGAGACGTACAAGCATACATGCACACAAACATACAGATATATATAGATATATTATGCACCTGTCACGCCCGAAAAAAAGATCAAAGATAAGACAGGGAGGGTGTCAGGGAGGCTGGGAGTTAAATACAAGGCGTTTCCGAGATAAGAGCTGATGTTGCCTGCATCGTCATTGCTGTAGACGGAGTAGTTGACGTCATTGCTGTGGATGAGTAGTTGACGTCATTGCTGTAGACGGAGTAGCTACGCAAGGCACCAGAAGGAGGGACTGTCGTGAAGACAAACAGACAGACAGCAATGACGACAGAGGATGAGTAGCAGGTCTAATGCCAGGAGCTGTGCTGTAGTAACACCGACACGAGGAACAACAAGCCAACACAAAGTATGTCAACAAAGTAAACAAACAAACCACCGGTAAGTGCGCAGCCCGAGTTACCGCAGCGAACATCAGAAAAAACATAAATCACATCAATCAGATCTCGTTGGAGTCAGACGACGATAACTGCGTCGACGATCTCATTGCAAGTGCACAATAGACACGTGAGGGATAAACAGTAGATCACATGACAGAGGACACAATCAGATGAGAAATGTCAACAGTAAACAGATCCTTGTAGATAAACACAACAATGTAGAGTCCAGCCTCAAGGAGCTCGGGACATCAGACAGCACCGACATCAAGAAACACGTGTACACGTGGACAGACAGACAGGTCAAGACATACATGCATGCATACATACCATGTACACGTACATACATGCTCCTCCCCTTAGTTATGTCACGTGTGTGTGTTGATGTCACCTGCACAACACGATGTTTGTAAGCAGGTGTGTCAGGAGTCACGCTTGGCTTCGTCATCCGTGCAGTTTGTAGCTGCCTCCCGTGGACTGTGAATAATAAACTATTGGAGTACCCTGTCTACCCGGCATTCACTACCTGTACCCCACTGATGTACCCGGTCTCATAGTCCACGTGCACGTCTGTCTTGTACCTGGGACACCTGTACTCGTGCGTAGGGTGTGACACGAGTCTGTCATCTATTTATAGTTGTGCGTGTGTGCGTTGTATCGTGTGTTCGTTTGTACAAGCATCTGTGTGCAGGTGCATGCGTCATACTTACATCTATACATGCATCTAGACACGAATGTAGGTGCTACATGTACATGTGTATGTCCGTCGATGTGTTTGTACATGCATTATATGCGTGAATGTTAGTCTCGTGTGTGTGTGTGTGAGCGCGCGCTTGATGTTAGTAGCATGGGAAGACAAGAAAAATGTAAATTATTTTGTTGTTGAATTTGACAGACAAAACTGCTTCGACCTCAAGGCGATTTCGCCATTTGTGTGTGTGTGTGTGTGTTGGGGGGGGGGGGGGACCTGGGGGAAGATGGGGAAGGGAGGATGGGAGTGGAAGGGAGGTAGGTGAGGGTAGGAATGTCGCTGATCCATGTCGCCCTAGGTGTTGTTTACTGTTGCTGGTGCCCTCGTTTCTTGTTGTTGTCTCTTGCTGTTGGTGTCCAGCAGCCTGCAGGTCTAAGTGCGGGGAGAACTATCCCCCATGTTGCCCTCTTCTAGTCTACTAGACTACTAGACTACTAGACTACTAGACTACTAGAGGTACTAGACTGGCTTCTTCTGACAGAGGACCTTGATATAGTCTGTCATAGCTTTTCTTTCTAATATTTATGTCTGTACACACGTGATGTTTGTATGATTTGTCACTTCTGTACAGTTTGTGTTGTTTACATACAACCCTGATCATACTTTGTGTTCTATGATATGAAGGAACCTCACACTTCCTGTGGTTTAGTTTCAAAGACATTTTAAATTTATTGTATGGTCTTCCGAGGTTAGCAGTCTTAATTCCTTTACGGCATTGTTTATGTGGTTTTTTTTTTTTTTAGTTTTTTGCTTTTCGGGTAGTGGGGTATGTTACCCAGTTTGTAGTCTGTTCCTGCTTATAAGGATCTTGAATTTGGATGGTTAGCCCCATTGTTACATCTAACGACAGTGTAGCATCGGTGGGTTAGGCAACGACTAATGTTTCGTGCCACTCTATAATTATTCACCTTTTAGTTCTTGTTCTTGCTTGTTTTAGTACACTCCAGCAGCAGATGTGAGGTACTGTGTCTGTCACCACAGGAGGATGTATGAAGGTCTTTGAATCCACTGAAATCTTACTTTCTATGTCATCTCCTGTCATATAAGTAAAGCAATGTGTGGATGTATGTGGCGGACAGCGGCTGAAATCTCGGGACACTCACACCATTGTCTCCTGTCCCCACCAACTTCGGCAGGAATATTTGTGGACGACATCGCCACTTGATGATAATTGGTACTAATGAGAGAGTGAGGAAAGCCAGCGAGTCGGGATAGAAAGAGCAGCAACCTCAGAGAAGGAAGCGAGAGAGAGACAAAACCGGAGGAGTGTAGTGGCTGCCCTATGTACCCCCTTAACCTGTAACCTGTCAAGGTAGAGAAGGGGCATCAAGAGTATCAGTGTTTGTCAGCTGAGTGTTGGATTACATTGACACTGTGGGTGAATAAGCTTGATTCCAACTAAAAGGATACAAGATGGTGACAATGAACTCAGAGCTGGAATGACATTAACTTGGGAGGGAGGAGACTGATGTTGTACTCCGAGCCAGCAGGTAAGGCAGCAAACCCTGTAAACAAAGGCCACAGACCGAGAACAAACAGCGTGCCCGAGACGAGATCTGAACCCAGGACAGCCAACCCTCACTGTACTAACCCGAGAAACAAACTTGTCTTGAAAGTGCCTTCAAGACTGTCCACTGTCATGGATGCTGTACAGTGTATACAATACGATGACATCGACTGTCATTGACGAGCTTTAAAGAGCTTCACTCTCTGAAGGAACAATCAGTCTTCCAGGTTCAAGTGTCGGAGGATCTCACCCAAAATACACTTCTTAACCGAAAACAATGTTTGTACGTAGAAACGTTTGACCAAGTTTGACAACATTTTTACTTGTATGAAATACAAACTTTGCTTCTTGTTTCGCCCACTTTGCTGACCTCATTCCCGTCTGTTTGTAGACCAACCGCTCGCCACACCTGCCTTAGATGATCTGGTCAGTAACGGAGAGTACGTTGCCTGGCAATAACCTAGTGATTACAGCAACAGAATCTTCATCTGAAGGTTGGAACACTCCAAGGTTCGATGCCCATTGCACGCAGTGTAGCTGACCCAGCTGTGTAAAAAGTGTTTGACTGGGAAAGGTCAGTCAATCGTCACAAAATGTTGACCCCGAGATAAGCGAGATCTGTAGCCTACTTTTGCGTATTTGCTACGTGTGCACGTGCAGCTGTACAACCAGACGGTGAACCACTCAGCCACCCGGCCAAGGTCAAGGGGTGTGACGTCAAAGCAGCCACCCCGCCCCGTGAATGTCACGACGACGACAAGCGACGACAGGTGACAGCTGCGGGTGACTGCCTCCTGTGTGTGTTGCACCTCTCGTTCTTTGAGCCGGATGCCGAGGGCATGACGTCGCTACAACCCATGACACTTGACCTCTGACTTCAATGCCCTTTCTTTCTAAAATAGATATTCATAGTACGGATCGACGCCTCCCAGCTCAGGGAGTGGCATGGGAAGTCCCAGAAGGCCATGGAGAGGGAGAGAGTATGAGACACAGAATCAAGAGTTTCAAGTGAATTATTTTTATTTCTATATTTATGGAGGGCGAGGGTGGGGATGAGTGCAAAACCCGTTTGTTTGTTTGTAATAGCGGGTGGAGGACATCGACACATCTGACTGCGGTCGCTAAATGTGGCGAAACCGAGGTGAGGACTGAACTTAATCTTTCAGGCTAATGTTTGCTCACAGTCAAACCGAATTTTTGTTGGTCTGTCTTTGCGCGAATACACCGAGGAAGTTGTAGAAACTGTACTAGAATGTGTCGGTGTGTATGTGTGTGTGGCCCGACACTAACATGCGAGGAAATGTGTTCATAGCAAAACACTAACATGTCTAGAAAGTGTGTGACCCAGTTCACACGATGATGTGCCGATGTTTGTTTGTTTGCAATAGTTCCTGGACCTGCGCTGTCTCTGGGGTCAGGGGTCATAAAGGAGATACGAGAGGACAGTTTTTGTTCCAGTTTATATCGCTCGAACCGTTAAAGACATTTTAGAATGTCGAATTTTAAGAGTTTGCTCCCCTCCCTATCTACTGCGGATAAGAAGGATGAAAAGATAGTGAGAGGAAGGTATAAAAAGTGAAGTCTGGCCTTTGACACGAGGATGGCGCCGACCGCCATCAGTGGGTGTGGGCGAAGCGTGACTGTCGCAGCACCTCAAAACATGACAGACCACCCCTACCCCACCTCTACCCGTCCCCGTGGTGGAGGGCGAAACCTTCTACCTGCACATTCAGAGTAGTTGTGATCGCTCATTCACATCGTCTAACGGACTAAGGTGGGATTTTGTTGAGACCTGGCATTGCGTCACACAGGTGTGGCTCGCGGAAGGAGAGAAAGTAGGTATGTACAGTTCTTTAGGCAACCGTGGTATCTAGCTATTCACGGAGATAAACAGTCGGAGGAGAAGCTTGGTGGAAGTGTCCCAGGGTCCATGCAGTGCTCAGTAAGTGCTGAAGTATGTGTGTCCATACTTTTGACGAGGTTTGTTCGTCTGACAGATTGATGAACGTGGCTCTGCCTCTCTTGCTGTCCCATTCTTTCGTTTCGTTTTCTCCACCCTTTCGTTTTCCTTTTCTTACACCCATTACACTCACCCTGCTCATTTCTTCTTCTTGCTTCAGTCCCCTCCCGTCCCTATTCCCTTCCTGTCCTCCCCCGTAATCACGTGACCTGACACAACCCGTTTAGCTGCCTCGTGGCGTGTTGAGACACCGTCATACGCACAAAACATTACAGAGACAGAGTAAGCCGGTAAGTATTAGCCTCCTACCTCACCTTGGTGGCACAGCGGGGAGGCAGATGGTGGCTGCAAGCTTGCTGAATTGCGCATGCGCAGTTTGTAATGAGACTTAAAGGACTCATGGGTTTGCACATTTTTTGTTCTAATTATTGGGTAAAGCTCGGAGCAAGATTTTATTCTTGAAATGAGGATGAATGTCTCACCACACACCGCTTCCGGTCTCGAGATGCACGTCTACAATCATCACGATCCACATAAAGAGGTCAACAACACAGGGTACAAGGGTACATGGTTACCTTGCCAGGTCAGAGGAGGAGTTGTAACCAGGTGTTAATCGGGTGGATCTGTGTACGGAGCCTCTTTCTGTGCGTGGTGATGTGTGTAGACGTGTGTTTCTACAAAGAGTGTCTTCACCCACATCTGGGACAACAGTACCCTGCACTGAGGTCAAACGAAAGAATTACCAAAGAATTTTGCTCGCCACCAGGCCTTTAACGCCTTACCCGCTGGGTACAGCTACCTGACTAGGGAGGGGTGGTGTTGTGAAAGAATTTTGTCTCATTGTGATCACAGCGAGATTTATAAATGCTTTGCTGTCTGAATAGTTCCGGCAAAAGCAATGCTCAGCAGCTCGCTCGCCAGGCTGCATGTGGACTTCATGAGAAACGGGTGGGCTTGGTGTGGTGGGCTTGGTGTGGTGGGCTTGGTGTGGTGCGCATATTTCCCTTCATTATACAGTGGGACGTGTCCTGCCGACTCTGCCTGCACAGCGACTGTGACTACCTGCCAGCTGCTGCCTCCAAAGTGACAAGAGAACCCGGGTACACCTTCTCCCACTTGATTCCTCCCAAACAACCAGAGGATGATAATAAACAACACCCACAACGGTGATTCCGACATTCTGAGGTTTTAAACAAATCTTGCGTGGGCTGAAGGTGTAGTGAGTGCATTCATCCATTATTTTTTTTTTAAATTGTTGTTTGGTCATTGGCGCATCTTGTTGCTATCAACACGTGTAGAAGTTGTCCACTGGCTGCAGGTCAGAGGTGAGGGTGCGTAGGGAAGTTTGTGATGAGGTCACTGCTTGAAGGGGTCAGGTGGAGGGAGTAAGAGATGTCAGCACGTTTATCGTGAGTTTGTCACGTGTAATGTTGGAAGTAGTAGGACAGCCATTATCCCTTCAGGATGATTACGTTAAAAACAAACAAGCAAAGACGCAAACACTTCAGTTTCACTCATATAGATAGTTACAAACACACGTAAAACCGCGCGCGCACACACACACACACACAGGCACACGCGCGTTTTACTTTTTTCCTTCCAATAATTCTGTTTGGTGAGATTAAGCCTAATCTGTCTTCTTACATTTTTGAGATAACAAACATGGTCCTGATCCTCTTGAAACTCTGAACTCGGGAGATTGCCTTCCGTGACCTCCAAGACACCGGCTCCTTTGACCCATTGCCCCACCTGCTAACATCGCGTCTTTGTCGGGTGGGTGACGTCAGGTGGACCAACAGGTGCGCCGCGGACTCACCCACGTTCTGTAAGCTGACGTTGCACAAGGCCGGGGACAGGGTCCAAACACTACGTGACTGTTAGAGGCTGACGGGTGGTTGTAATGATTAAACTTTGCTTACCAGTAATTCACAGGACAATATTTACATTGGACGAGAGGAGCTGCTATCGTCATTTAAGAGAACAGAGAGCAGATGCTGCGTTCTTTCTTTCTTTCAGATGAGATTGGTTCACATAGATATTCATGATTTCGACGATTTTTGTACATTTTGTCACGTTCTTGCCTCTTGGTATATGAATGGACAAATGGCCTGAACACTTAGGCTTGTTGGTGTTCGTTTCTTCGCTCTTTCGCTCTAAAAATGTTAATGGTCTATTGTCTTTTATCTCCAGGGCAACCAGAGCCATGAAGTCCGACACGAGTGAACGGGAGGAGAAGATCCGGTGGGACAAGTCCCGTCTGCACAACGAAAAGCTTCGCAACGGGCATCCACCCGCCTCGTCGCCTAGCAGCCGCAAAGTCAGCGGCACCTCCGCCGCCACCACCTCCGCAGGGCCCAAGTCCTCGGCGGGAGGTCATAGGTCGTCACACAGCGGAGGTCAAAGGTCGCACGAGCGCGAGCTGCGGACGTCGTTCGACCCGATGAAGGACTTGCACATGTGGACGATGTGGCGGACCGCCGTCAACGGCCGCATCATGGACGAGGTGCGCAAGAAGAGCGAACACCCCAGTCACCAGTACCCGCACCAGCACCAGCAGGAGGACTCCACCCCGTACGGCAGCGCGCTGGTCCGGACCCCCCTCAACCGCTTCATCCGCATGGGGGACAGCTCGCAGAACCTGGCCACCATGATGATGGACCCCCACCAGCAAGGCAACGGGCACTTGCAGACGACCCAGTTCGTCTTTTACGGCGTACCCCGGGTAGTGTTAAAGAAACCCAAACGTCCTTGACGAGTCAAGGAAAGAGGACGGGTAGGAGTGGACTGTCTGGTGAAAACTCTTGCTGGTCAACTCTGACAACCACTGGCACTGCACCCTGTGTATGTGTGCTTGTGTCATGCGTGAACACGTGACCAAACTGTAGCTTGCTTGGTTCCTGGCACGGTCACGTGTCGAAGAAGGCAATGGTAAACGTGTGTCCTCTTCTGTCGCCCTCTCGTGTTGCGATTCGGTTTTGTAATATTCTGTCCATTGGTGCTATTAATAAAGTTCCATGAATCGGACATCGAGACCTCCTCCCCTTCCCTCTTCCCCACTTCCCCATAGACAATAACTTGTTATTTGATTCAACCATCCTGTTTCCTCAATACCTCATAATATATGTCTCGCTGGTACCTAATGAACATTGTTAAATAGGATCAAGAAGATTGTTAAATAAAGGCTTGTAAAGGGGTTTCCCCGCCCACCCCAATCCTTCCACAACAGGAAACATCCCCTCCATTCTTTCTTACATTCCCAGATAACGGCATGGACCGGCTCTGAACATTGTGAAACTCTTTGAGACAGAACTTCTTCTGATGACAGAGCTGTAGCACGAAAGTGGTTGCTGCTGTTAATAAGTTCAATTAAATTATGTAATTTAATGATTGTTTTGATGTCACTTTCACTACCAGTGTTCTAAGAAGTTGAAACATACATTTGGAAACGGGATTTCATGCAGAAAAAAACAAAGTATATTGCTGGTATCGAAATAGTTATTATATCAGTAATACCATAGAAACAAATAGTTTTGAATTGAAAGTTATGTTATATGTCTTGCCAAACCAAACAATTTCAAAGGCGAAAGAAATATGTATGTACATATTTTCTGTGGGGAAGCAAGATCCTGTCCACAGTGCAGACCTTTTGTGCTTGTCCACCTTGTTTGCTGTATATTAGGTACAAGCCTCCTGTCTTCTGTAGAAAGTTCACAGAAATCTGGACACCACTTGTATTTTTTAACTTTCAGCTTTTCAAAGATGATATTTATTCTGAAACTGTACGCATAAAAATTATATTTTTCAGTTATTTGCCCAAAGGTGTAAATTGCATTGAGTATCCCCACTGCATGCTCACAACCAGATCCTGTCTTGCTCTTAGTCTGGATCTTCTATTTTCTTCTGTTAGTCATTCAATAGAACACGACGCGCTGTAATTCGATGTTTGACCTCTGGCAAGTGACCCGTCGGGAGGAAGGGAGTGGATGAGGGTGAATATAAATTCAAAACTGTGACATTTCGATTTATTTAGGGTTTGGTAAGAGTTTTTGTGTAGGCAGAAACGGAACATCAAACAAACTTTATTACTGGCACAGTGTAGCAAGTGTCTCATGTAAAACAAAGACTTTGGCAATGTGTCATAAGGACCAAACACTTCCAGTACATTCTCAGCAGCAAAGACTTGTCACTGATTTGTCACAGAAAACTCTTCAGTCTCATGGACTCTTTCACGGCTGCACACACTTTGCTCAACAATTGGGAAACAAACACCACCTACGTTTTCGCCGGAATTTGTTTTCTTACATTAAATTTCCAGTCATTTGAGTAGGATGCAGTGTGTGATACTCTCGCTCTTGTTATTTGTACAGTGTCACACGGTAGTTCAAGACACAGAAGTGACAGGCGAGTTCAAAAGTTGAATGAGCTCTTCAAGTGTAGCTACATAATCATTTCACATGCATGCATATGGATTCAAAATTCGAAACTTGTAAATACATACAATACACTGTGCTTATGTCCTTTGGCGAGTGTTTTGTGAGACCAACAAGCTCGAAATGTTGTGTGGCTCCATTCTTAATAAGTGTGATTGTTAGAGGAAACGTGAGACTGACAAATCAGTACTGAATAAATAGATATAAAATTATGTTAGTTATGTTTCTGACAAGTGTTTGAGTGTTATAAGTAAATATTATACTGCATGTTATCATCATTAATGCAAGTCTTGTAGTAGTTTCATTTTAAAATTGCCAATCTTGTTCTGAAGATATATTCCACTTCTCCTCAAAATGATTGATTGTGATGTCTCTGAAGGTTGTTTGTTGATGACAGTACTAGTGCTGTTTCCATGTATGCTCCGGCAAGATGACAGGATACCAGAATACTATACTAAAGAAGAATATTTCATGTGAATTTTGTATGTGTGTGTGGGGTGGGTGGGTGTATGAAGAAGAAATAGGATAAAAGAGTTGCTATTGTTAAAAATAGGTACTTATATTGTTATTGTTGTTGTTATTATTATTATTATTCAAACGTATCACAAACTCTTTTCTTTCGACATGTTATTTGTCTTATAGTCTATGTTTGCCATGGGACAGATTAAGGCGTTGATGCTGTGTCCTCCCAGTGAGCTCTCTCTACTTGAGAAACATTTAAAAACCCAAAAATACAGTGTGGGTCTTTTGTGTGTGAAGTATCACAATGATTCTGTAAAAGCATGATAAGCAAACGTTTAAAGTTCATTTTACTTTATTTTTAATTAAATGATCCATTTTTACATGTTGCAAAGTAGATTTTACGACATGTTTACGACTTACATAACTATGAAAAAATTAAAAACCTGATCTTCAGTCTATTTAATATTCCACGAACCATTAAGCAGGCAGTAAGCTCTCTCTCTATGTATATATATGTTCTAAAAGGCATGGAATGTGTTTTCTTTCCTGTCATCATTTGTAAGCTTATTTTTATAATGAAAGTATTGAAGTATTTTCTTCTTAGTTTTGCTAAGTGCGGAGTGTGTGTGTGAGAGAGAGCGTCCTTAAAGTTAATTAATACCTTATTCAGTTACGTCGTCTTTTTAATGAGCTGATATAAATAAATATAATAGACCTATAAATAGTATTTTTTATCTGTTGATGGCATGCTTTAGGAAAATAAGCATAGATGGACTTCCAACAGTCTTTACTCTTCTGTGGCGGCAGTGGCTGAAAACGATGGGCCTTGTCACTGCTGCGAACTATTTTATTTTGAGAACATTTAGTATTCTGCGGCAGACCATCATGCAATTGAAATAAACGGTGAACTCTTCGATGATCATCAGTACTCCTCAAACGATATTCTTTCTTCTGTATGTGCAGTAATGGCTTCCTGTCGTATGGCTGTCACGTGGTCCATCATTCTACATTATTTCTTAGAACTACTTTGCTCTGAAGGGGGATTGGCAGTGGTGGTACTCACTATTATTCAACACAGACATAATCTGCTTTTCATATTTGTCTCTAATCTTGTGTCTAGTTTTGAAGTTAGTCTGTCACCAGAAGACGCTGTTTCTACACTTACTCCAAGGTACTGTTTATACTCATTGTTTCGTAACAAAGCTAGCGTGTGTAAGATAGACAGGAACCAGGTGCGAGGAAAGTGCAAGAAAAAAAGAGGAATCGCTATATTTTTGTATTTATATCTATCTATATATACACGAAACAGTGAATGAAAGGCGAGAGAAAAATATTGATCGATACAGAAATTTAAACTTAATAATAAACAGACTTTTTTTTTTTTGCACAATAGTTCTTTCGAGTAGTTGGCATGCGTAGCAATCCAGATAAAATCGCCCTAAACAATTCTTTTTAACTATTCATAACTTTATCGCACTTGTTTTATATAAATCAAATAATGCAAGTAAATCAGTAGCATTGCAGAACACACACACACACACCAAATTACACATAGCCCAGAGATCGTTAGCCACATCTAACCCCACCTTGCGCCCAGTGGAAAATATCTGTTTTTCAATTTACTTTTAAATACCCCTGCAGGACAACATGGAATCACGTTTTTCTAGCCCTAGAGTTAATCGGGCAAAGAAATCATCACGGCTATGGCTTAAAAATGGGCTACATAAAGGATTAAAGGAAAACCGGAAAAGACGATAGTAAACCCTGAGATCACGAATATCTCTACAGTGGAACATGCATATTTATGCCTACAGCTTTTTTTATAATACAAATATTATTTGGATAATTTTGACAGAAGTCCTATAATTTTGTACAATGACGACTTTGATCAGATGTGCACTGGCAGCATTGGTGGAGCTAATTAAAGTTCTTCCAGCAATAAGAATATCCATCACTGTGAGCTGGCAAAGCGCCGCAACTCAGGGTTCCGAGATCTAAGGGAAATAACCAAGTTCATAAAATTTTTATTTCAGTTCCCTCCCTTTCTTGTTGATGCACTGTCTAACGAGCCCGTAGCCCATAAAATATGAAACATGAAAATGGCTTGGAGAGAAGAAAAACTAGTAGTTGAAGACTGAACATTTCTATAATTCTCGCATTCATCACTGTGTATTCGCCACACATAAACTACGAGTTTTTCTTATAGCACCAATTCAGCCGCGCGCAAATACACGCTCGAAATTCAGAAACAAAATTTAAACATTGTACATAAAGATCACGTCTCTCTTCCTCCTCCTCTCTTACTCTCACTCACTCACAGACTCGTACACACACGCGGCACCAACGATGCGTTTGCTTGCCCCTGTAGAAGGGAGGTAATTGAGCGTCACGTGACTCTAGCTTCCGCAACATGGCGGGACTCTCATAGCTTCCTGAATTACCCGAGGCAACTTTTTATCTGCCGATCGACGCCTGTCGTTTTGATGTGCAGAGCTGCTTCTTTTCAGTTTCAGTCGAAAAGAAGCTTGGAGAAGAGTGAGTTTCTTTTCATCTGCGTTACATCGTGTATAATTAGCATCCTTTCGTTTTGTGCGTCAGCATCATCATCAGTTGCTGTGACACTGAAAGCTACCTGAGAGACAGTGAATGATGATGATGATGTAAGAGTATTCGTTCTGTGTAAAAATCAGGTGGGCTTAAAATAGATGTAAATTGTTTAGTGTATTTATCACAGCTATTTGAGAAATTTTACAGCTTACAAAACTATACAAACATAGTAGAAAGTACCCTGTGACCTAAGTGAAAGCAGTAGATAAGCCAGTCTACAGAGAAAAAGAAATATAAACAAATACATAAATATTTGTAAGAAGTTAAAACAGTCAGCAAAATATCTCCTTCTGAATTTTAGTGAATGAGTTTGTCCTTTATTTTTTAATTTATTTATGAATTTGAAGAGAGGCATAAACATAAGTACCTCAAATATGCACAGAATTATAAATGAAGAAGATCCTCCAAATGATTTCTATATATTTTATGAACTAAATGAGGAGTGACTTTATTTATTAAATTATTATGTATTGTATTATCTTTATGTACACTGATCATGTTATAGTAATTATACTATATAAGTTAAAAACAGCATAATTGAAAAATGCATAATCAAGACAGAATCAGTAGGTTAATATATCCAGACACTCATTCTAAATATTTTTGAGGATAGATTCAGTTATATTTTTAATATACTCAATTGTCTGATAATAATAGACAAAGTGTCCCAGCATAAACATTGGAGCTGACCCTCTCACACACACACATCCACATCATTACCGTGATTTTATGTATGCATGCTTTCTGCTTAAATAGAACTGATATCAGTGGGTATAGGAGGCTGTATATTCAGAGCTGTTTAATACTCGCATCTGTCAAACTACCTTCTAGTTATGTACTTAGCTTAAAAAAAAAATGTTTCCTAGGATTTGTTTTTTTATGAATTGCAAAGACTACTGATTGCATTTGTAATTGACAGAAGACACCGGTCAGGTTGAAATGCTGTTGCGACATTCATGCTGGAGAAGTTAACAAACATAATTATTTATTGAATGAAGTGTATAGCCAGGTTCAGGCCCTTAAAATCTAGTTCAGTATAATAACACAGTTGCCATAATAGATTGGTAAGAAAACACATAATTGATGACATAAGGTATCGTCAGATCAGTTAACCATTGGATAAGAATCGTAAAAAGCAGTAAGAAAGTGTTTGTTATCTCTGTTACGCAGAATGTTTAATACCATTTCTTTTTAGTATTGTTTCTTTGACTTGAATTTCCCCTCCATCTCAGTAGTGCTTTGTATTTTTGTTATAGTTAGTATTACTTCAATTAACACTCTGCACCCATAGTATTCAGAGTATGTTACTGACCAAGGAGTAGTAACCAACTGTAATTGATGGCTAGAGCCAATGTAATAAGGAGAAAAATGGATTATGACCTGACATTTAATTGTGTGACTGTTTATTCTACAAGATAGCGCCTTGTTTTCTAAGAAGGCATGAATGTGCTTTACGGCTTTCCAATTTTTTGCACCACCCTTTAAAATCAAAATGCATTAGTCATGGAGAGAATGAGACTCTACTCCCTTAGGTGTTACTTCTGTAGTTATAACCACAACAAAGAAGTCTGTACCCAGATAATACCACTTGCAATGGAGCTTCTAACCTTTGGTACACAGTTCTAGAACTCACTGATGTGTCTAGTCTTTTTCAGTACTCACATCATAAAGTCTTTTGTTAAGTGTTTTGGCTTAAGGAAAATCATTAATCTGAATTACACTGGATTTATGAGTATGAGATGAAACATAAGTAGTGGAACATAAAGCTTTCTGTTTGTTCATTTGCTTCTCACTGGGATGTGTAGTTTTCAGAGGGATTCTGAACAATACAACACAATGAGGATGCTTATTGTCATGTCCACATTTAAAGCATGTGAACTGATTGCAATCGGGTGAGAAGTAACTGCTTCCATGCAATTGTAACAATTTTGCAGTTTTTTTTTAAAAACTGTGCAGGATAACCTGCAGTAATTTAGTAGGTATTCACTATTTTATATGGGATAGCTGAGCTGCTAGAGCAAGGACATGCAAGGTTGACTGCATGCTTTTTAGATAGTTCTGGACCTTTTAGTGTAGCTAACCCAACTGTTAAATGAGTACCTGACATCAGAGAGGTTTGGGGAAGGAAAAGCAGCCATAGAGAAGAGAGAGGACATCACTTCATTAAATATACCTCAATTTCTAACTACCCAAAGGTTTTTGGACTCGTTCATTTATTCGTCCCTTGATTGGTACCAGTCATTAGTGGGGAGCATATGAATAGGTGTGGCAGCTGACATGGTCCACCACTTATGGGACTACTATTATCTTTTATGAGGAGGGTGCATCTTTGCTTTTTCTCATTCATGTTCTTGCATGTGAAGTAATTTTGTGTGCACAAATAAATTGTTGCTTTTAACAGCTGTTGAGCATCCTATCATGTAGATAGGGTGTACATTGCTCATCCCTTACATGTAGTGTGCTTTAGTAACATGTCAGTTTTGTTGGGTTTGGATGCACTTTTTGTTTTACCTGTGCTGAATGGTAAGAAAATAATATGAAGCAAAGTCAATGGGTCTTAATGTTAGTAAACACCTGTGACCTTGGTTCAGTTCTTGGCAAACCCTTTTCCCCTATGATTCCCCTGGTATAAAAGTGTCATGTATGTAAGGATCCCGTTTGGGCTCAGGCTGAAGTGGAAGAGCATTTTATTTTATGCTGTGTCAGGAACTGCCGGCTGTGTGATATCACCGCTCGAGAGGGCAGTTCCGGAAGCATCCAGTTCGCTGGCTGTCCATATACTGCAGGCGACTTCCTGTTTGTGTGGTGCGTGCGCCACATCCACGGCCTCTTGCATGTGAGCTGAAACTGAGGCATCTGGGGGGGGCCAGGTCGGGGAAGCTCGGGTGTAGGAGCCAGGAGCCTGCCCTCACAGCTGGTGGCAAGCTTTGGGGTGAGTGCGTGCTTGTGTGTGTGTGTAGGGGAGGTGGGAGGAGTGCAGAAGGAAAGGGGAGGGAAGAGAAATGAAGGGTGGTGGAAGGATCAAAGAGACCGGGCAAAGACACAAACAAAGGATGCCGCATGCAACGGTTCTCGATATCATAACTGTTTCATTTCGGCCGGCAGTTATTGAAAAACCTTGACCTTTTTGAAGTTGAATCAACTTTCACACAGGCAACTGATCTTTGGATTTAGTTTTCTTCTCCCAGCCATGTTGCTTTAAGTCAGTGAGGTACAGAAGGAGGTGAAGGAGCAGAGATGGGGGGCCTAAATATTAATACAAAATTATTATTCTTTATTTACTTTTAAAGTTTCATAAACAGCAGTTATTGGCTTAATCCATCAAAGCTACCATTGATTTTCCAAAAAGAGTGAGTATTAAGTGACGGAAATCAAAGGCTCAATCAATAGAAATTCAATGCACAGTATCTGTGACTAAGCAAGATGGATGACCAAAAGGCAAAAATAAATTCAATATAATCTGAAACAACAGCAGGTGATCAATATAGAGCATGCAGGATCAAGGAGAGAACTGGGGATGTTGGGAACATAGTAATTACTTTAATAATGATGGCGATATGGTATTAACATTATTAATGTTTATTGGTTTTCCCGTGTTTTAGTGAAGTTTGCTTTCATAAGTTGTGTTTCTTATTATTTTGTAATGTCTAAAGCAAATGCTTCATACACAGTTATTCTACTGATCAAAGATAAATTCAAACACGTACAAATGTAGGTTCAGCCACATCACACAGTGTTTCATAGAAGTTCTGAAGGATTGAAGGAAAAAGTGTTCATAATTTTTTTCTTACAGGCTGCCCTCTGGAGTCAAAACACGGCAACAATCTGGTGGCAGTAATACCAACATGGATAAATATTTATATGAGGGTTTTTACAGCTACAACCCTGTGGAACACCAACATGATGATGACTATATTCCTGTAGACCCAGGGGATCACATGGAGGTTGAGACGCCACTTGAGTTTCCTGTCGAGGGCACGATGGAACAGCCCAAGGTAATGTTGGAATACATTTCTAACCATGTTCTAAGAAGAAAAAGAAAGAATTTGAAGGTGTTTTGAAACCTCTGTTGACACTATCTTTTCCTTCATAGACATAGTTTCTTCTCAAAAGAGACTGAACTTGATAGGACCAAGTACATTATTGTTTCCACTTTCATTCAGTTTCTGTGTTTCAGATAAAATAGGATAATATTTAACATTTTTATCCTATCAATATTTGAAAGGTAGGAAATGATATTAAATTAAGGACTAAAATATCCAAACTTGAACATCTTTGGTCCTAAGGAATGTCTTGTGTAGTGCAGTGGATTTAATTTGTTTTATTCTAGTACTAGCAGTTTGACATACAAGATGATGAACTTTAATTCAATGCCTAAAATATTAATTCTGGGACTATATTGGTGGTCGGCAAAATGAAAATGATTTAGTACTTCAGATATTTTCCCCTTGGGATGTAAGCTAAGGGACTTAAGTCATTTTCTCACTCCATTGATGTCTACTGTAAACTAATCATAATTACCTCCCTTATATTGCTTCGCTACTTTGCCGGTTACTATGTTTATTTCTACTTCCTGTAACGTGATAGTTTCCCTTATATTCCAAAACATATCAAATTTCAATTTCATGCATCCCATATAGTTCATTTGTTTTTAGAAGTTGACTGACCTACTGTTCATTGAAAGTGACAGGAAGCGAAAAAGGAAAATGAAGGATTTTTTTTGAAAAAAACACATTAAGGAGAAGCAACATTTAATTTTGTAATAATGTGATATTTATTTACCAGTCTAATGGCAGATCTAATTTGCTTTATATGAAATAACTTTGACTTGATAGCTACTTCTGAATAGCGTTGCATAATAATTTGTAGCTTTCTGCTCTTTAGTTAGCAACTTAGCTTCGAGTCTGAAAAGGAAGTTGCACATATTTTTAATAATTTGGTTTACAGGGATGGTTGAAAGGACGAAATTTAACAAAGGGTGTTACAGGCCTTTTTCCAGGTCATCCCTATGTAAAGTTCATCCGCAAAGAAAGCCTTTCCAATTCCTTAACACACAATCGTCCCAGTGAAGCCCCATCACCACCACCAACAGATGGTGAGTACATTGTATTTTTCAATTTGTTGGCATTTGCATCTTGGTCTGGTCTTTGCAAGGTTGCATGTATTTTCAAAGTGCTTTCAGCACTTTCAGTAGGTCTGGTGGGGCTGGACATTATTTTTCATTTGTTATGACTTGGTGCTTACCTAGTTCTTATGTGTTTAGTCTATGACTCTTTGTGTTTAAAATTCATGATTAAATGATTGATCCTTCATGAAAATTCACTTGATGTTCTGGGCTGTTTATTCTCTAAAAAGCTTTGTGCATAAAAGGTTTAGATCAGTCAAAAAATACTTCAAAAAAAAAAAAGGAGAGAAATACAGTCAGTCAGGAGAAGGTATTTGCATATTTCGTGCTTCTGGCACACTACATGCATTGAATGCTGATTCTCATGTCAGTCAAAGTGACACTTTCCCTGCATGCATCTTAGTGTTCACATAACTTGATGTACATCACATGATGAAGTTGTTGCAGTCAGGAGCTTGTTAGCAGGCAATCCATCCAGCTCAAAGCTCACCACGTTTAATTTAATACTGCAGGCTTTCTTCCTTCAAAGCGGTTTGGATAGCACCATTACAGTTGATACCCACCCATTGTTGTGGGGAAAAGAAATGTTTCCCTTCTCATTCTTCCATTTGTTTAAAAAACCAGCATTCATGTAGAGGTGTCTTTCTTTTTCCCGTTAAGGATCTGGCTAGGGGTGGAGCAGGAGGGGAGAAGTGAGTGAACGTCACATTAGTATCAGTCCAAGGACATATATTGCACACAGAGGTTCCTCTAAATGAGCAGTCCTAAATTGGATTTGGAGCTAATTACAAAACAAAAATACTTTAAAGTCCTGCCTGTTTGTTTTGTTACAATATTTCAGTTTTGTGATGATCAGTCTCTTGACAAACAGGTTTCAGTGTTCATTGTCAAAATATTAATTTCTCTCACTGTGAGATGAGCCTGACTGTTAGTTTTTTTAACCTACCTTTCAATATAAAAGTGAAATAAAAATCTCTTTCACGTGTGTAGCACAACCACATACTACGAGGTCTTCATAATAAGTGGAGGGAAAAGTACATTACAGAGAATGTGCCTTACTTACATGGCATGTTCGCTTGTTCACATTTGCCAAAAACATGCAAGGAATATAATGATTAATTCCATATTTGTAACATAGACTCCTTCATTCAGTGTTCAGTCCTTTGTCACCAAAATGGCATGGTGTTTGAATGTACAGTACAAATTTCAAAAGCTCATTGAGGGCAAAATTGATAGTGTCACTGATTTAAACGGCCCTTCAATGCATTCACTGGAGTGTAAATTCATTCTAAACAAATATTGAATTGCTATGTCATGTGTTTTATCAGATTGGTCTAACCATGTTGGAATATAAAAAGTACAGCAAATCTGCAGGTAATGCATTGGGAGCTTTGTGAATTCTTCATGCAGTAGAACATGTGTGTTTTCATCTGGATATAGCAAACATGTGATTTATAGCATATGAAAGCACTCATGAAGGAGAATGCTCTCAGTGTTTGAGACAACGAGACATGGACAACATACAAAGAACACATGAATAAACAACAGTACTGATCAATAATAACAGAACAGACAAAGAAGATGTAAAGAGGAATTGGGTAACATACAGCAAGGGTTGAGAGTGTTGTGAATCTGCAGAGGAAGACGAGCAGACAGACTAGTCATTAGACGAAAAAATAAAAAGGAAATGTTATATTGCTGCTGTATACCCTGTAAGGAATTTTTAAAAAATCATTAATCCTGTTGAATCAGCTGACAGTGTACGGAAAAACATTTTCTGCTTTTTTTTTTTTTATAACATACAAAGGCTGGTGTGTTGTTTGTTAATTGCCTCTCTTCGGAAAGAGTTTCCGTGTTCATATAATGTCACCATACCCTAGTCAGCCTTTTGTGTTTGGCCAGGTCATACATTATCAGTGCAGTGGTTAGCCCATTTATCTCTAAAAGCAGAACCATTGTGTTTGTGTATCAAGCAATGTTTCATAATAATAATGTGGGAATAACTTAGTAATAGAAAAATGAAAGCATTCGCAATTTTTTGTGACACTTAATCTCATTCAGTTTTGAGCATGAGAGGCTTTTCTTTTGATGATGTGAACAAAGCAAGCCCTTAAAAAAGAGGTAAGTGCTCATTGGCTGGCAGGAGCTTGCTAAACCACTTTGCAGGTGCTATAGTGGAACTCGTGTGCATGAATGGATCTCCCCTGAAAGCAGTTTAAGAAGACTAGGATGAGAGTGTTCAGGGATTTAACACTATCAGTGGTCAAATTTGGAAAAGATATCAAGAACCTTGTTTAGATTTTTTATTGTTATATCTCGTGCAGTACAGTGTGCTTTTGAGAGAGCTCTACAGCAGTGGTTCTCAAAGTGTGGTCTGCCGACCACTTGAGGGACACATGCATAAGTCAGGTTGTCCACAGCTTACAGTCATCATATGTCAGCAAAAATGATGTTTATCACCTTAAAATCTCATCAAAACAACTACATTTATCGCATTAACATTCTAATTAATAAAGATCTTTACAAATTATGTAATTTTATATAAACCTATTACTATACTACTTTCACAAAAGTACATTTAGTTCTGAATTGTAATGAAACAAATACGGCAGTTTAAATTTGAAATTCATGGTACAAAGTTATTTTAGGCCTGGTGGTGCACCATATTTTTTTACTTTAATTAAGTGATCTGCAGTCCGAAAAAATTTGAGAACCACTGCTGTACAGCACCAGTTTTCAGTAACTTTACATGTCATAAATTTTATTGATTTGACACAGATTGGTACATTTTAGAGACAGGCGTCACGCTTGACTAGCTTGTCTTCATTGCTTTTAGGCTGGTTCTACATTGAGTAGATAAGAGAGGAGAACAAATTTTGATTGCTGTAAGCAGCATTTGCTTGAAGTGAGTCATCAAGGTGTAACTGTATCTTTATGCTCAGTGACATTATCATCTTATACAGACTGCTCAAGTGCAGCATTACGGATCCACAAGGCCAGTTCATGTGGCAGACAGGCAGTGCTGTCATGTGAGTCCTTGTAACCAACACTTACGCACATTCCCTCCTGACTCCCCACACCCCCATAGCCCCATGCTCTTAGTGGAAGAAATTACCAACACATAAAAGTATGGCCACTTAAAGCAAGACATTTGTCAGCCTAGCACCTTGCAGACTGGTCATAACAGACAAAAGTAGAATGCTTTAATTCACCAAAGTGAACATAGGTTATAGTTTACCAAAGACATTAAAGATGGGTGGGAGTCGGGAAGTTTGGCTCCAATTTACCCCAGCCAGAGAAAGGCAGACTAAACTCACCATGGAGAACATGCCTTGCTAATGACGATTCCTAGAGGTGTGCTGGCTACAGAATGAGCCAGCAAAGTCTAGCATGCTAAGGCTGTTGTTGTCATATATTTTACAGATTTTCAAATAAACTTTTGGATACTCAGTCCATTGGGCCAGTACGGTTAAGATTAGATGCCCAAAGCTTAAAACTCATCTGGAGTGCATTTTGCTTGATCTGCATGTGGCGCCTGCTTACATAGCTTTGCATAAATACACCATTGCTGGATCTGTGTAGAAACACCATTAGCCATGCCTTCAGCTAACTTTTTGTTGTTTGTGAAAGTGTAATCTAGCTGCATATTGTCTAGTGGGCAGGCCTTTCAACAGTGTAGGAGAATTGATGCCTGTTCCTTACTGCACAGAAAAGATAGCTGACATTTCCCTTCAAATGAAAAGAGGTCGGTATCAGTTTTTTATAGAGACTTTATGGTCCCAGCACCCTGTCAAGAACAACTGCACAATGTTGAAGACAGATGCCATATGCTGAAGTGGTCTTCTTATGTGGGTAACTCATGTGGCATTTTGTGGCTAATAAAAGGTCATGTGTGCAGGCTGAATTTTACATTCTCAACAAAAAAGAGAGGGAAAAGATTTTATTTAAAAAAAAGAGCAGATGCTTGACCTTGGCTGATTTAGTGTAGGATTTGTCAGCTGTGCAAAGTGCTGCATTAACCCATATTCTGCTTAATACATCTTCATGCTGAGTCAGGGACAAACACTACATCGATAAATTTCATGCTCAGGGAAACAAAGGCAATTTTTTTAAAAAGCAAAGAAGCTTCAGACAAATTAAATGTTTCTCACTAAATTGTTTCGGACTCTTATGTATGCGTTTAGCTTGTGTTGTAAGGTTACCAGTAAATGAAGTGTGTTCAGTGTCCATCTTTGTTATAGCTTACTCGATGTGCATTTTGAACAGATAGTTACACGGGGTAGGTACCACAGGTGGGCAATGTTAGTGTGCTTGGGAGCAGAAAGTTGCTGGTTCGATGCCGTCTCTGACATGGATGGCAAACTCCCCCTGCTCACCTAGCAGTTAAGACAAACGGGTACCTGATTTATGGTAGATATATCGGAAAGAGAGAATGCAAGCACGCACGCGCGCACACACTCACACAAGCACGCACGCGCGCACACACTCACACAAGCACGCACGGGCTTATTCTCAAGCTGTATCGCCCATCAGGTAGGTAACGGTCTGTTATTTTTAGAAATCGACGGCAATCCACAAGAGAGATGGATTGTTTATAGGCTGTCGGGTGGCTTAATGGTGATGTACTGGAGGCGAGGACAGCCAGACTAATGATGCTTGGGAAAGAAGAGAGTGATTATGTTTTCCTCTAGCTTAATGAGGACGGCATACAAAGCCAGTTTAAAAAGGTCAGAACATACCGCCGGCACTGAAGTAAGGCAACTAAACAGCTTCAGCCAGCTGACGATGGCTGCCTTGGTGGTATCGACTTACCACCCCACCTCTACCCCGACTCACACGTTGGGTCCACGTGTTGCTGGCGCGTGGCAGCTGCTTACTCGGTACAACCAGTTGAGTTGCAGGACTGCGCAGCTCTCGTCCCCCTTTACCCCATAATCCCACCGGATCCAGAGATGCTGATGATGGCATGGCAGACAGCACGTTTTAGAAGGCATTCCACGCCCACCGGGGAACAGGAAGAACCCAGGAGCCAGTAGTTTTATTTTCTGTTTTATGTAACCGTTATGTGCGTGCGCGTGTGTGACCTATTGACAGACTGGCCTGGCAGCCGGACACGTTTGACTTGCAAAATAAAATAAAAAGGCCTTTCCCCATCATAAAGTGGACTGACTCTCTCACCTCACCCGTTATTGTGGGGAACACGCGGGGCTACGATAGATGGACGGCACGTGCGCGCCGGAGGGCTGGGAGTGACGTCAGCGGGGATGCTGGGACTTGAATGCGAGTGCAGGGCGGACACGCTTGTTGTCGTCGTCGTCACCGTGGTTGCAGTGTCTTGGCTGTGTACCCGCGTGTGATGCAGATCAGACCCCAACTTCCTGTCCATGGCGCTTGTACCTCCTATTCCACCTCTTGCCGAGTCTTTACTTGAGGGTAGGAACAGCTTGTTGTCCACACAATGCGACATTTAAACGAGGGTGTGTCAGCCGGATTTTTTTTCTTGGCCCACAGTTTGTGCGAGAAAAGTATGTAGGTGGCATGAATACTGGCGAGGACAAGCCCACCTGAAGCGAAATCACTCTTGAAACAAAAAGCTGCTTCTGAACATCGGACATATTGCTGAGACAACCTGAGAACATCGCAAGTTCTCAGTAAGTTTTCTGAGGACAGAGGTCGACCTTAGGTCGCACACGGCCGTAAAAAGTTGGTTATTCTTACAGCAACGCCTCATTGTGGCATCGAGGCTCTCACCTTCCCTTCGGATGACCTTTGAAAGTCAGAACTTAGTTTGTCATTAAAAAAATAGATTACATCTAGATTGTGACTGGCAAATGGTAATAAGCACCGATTGTATGAATTAGTTTAAAGAGAGAGAAGAAGAAGAAAACACAAGCTTGGTGTGAGCGACTAGCACATTTCACAGTTGCGGAAATCCAAGACTAGTGACAGAACTCAGACTGTGGCTACGTCTCCAGGACCGTGTGGTGTAGCAGTATGTGCTGCCAAAGAATGTGTCTGTGTGTGGTTGTCTTCATGACTGGCAGCTGGTTGATAGACTATTAGAGGTTTTGACATTGACACTTTCTTCATTAGACGGGGAACAACTGAGCATCGATAACAGAGCGTCGGTAACAGAGCCAAACACTTCCAAAACTGGAAGACAGTAGTGTCCTGCTAGATTGGGACAAAGTATATCTGGAGTAAACTCTACATAAAATGCAGTTAAGCCGGTCTTTCAATGACTTTGCCAACTAACCCGGGTACAGATTGTGGAGGCGACACCCTACTGACGTCACCGTCAAGGGGAGGGAAGCGGCTTTTTTGACAAATGCATGCGACTAAGTCTGCCAGCTCATTTTTTTTTGTTCCAGGTAAATCCGGCTGTGACAATTACCAATTAATATTGCTGTTGATAAATGGTTTCGATGTCTCGGGGGATAGGCGACACGAGCTTTGACGCACTTGAAAGAAACAAAGTCACTCTTGAGCTGCCTTGTGCTACCTGCTTTGGTGGAATCATTTTTAAAGCAGCAAATCTTTTGCCGACAGCCAGAATGTTAATGTGTGGCACGAACAGCGTGTCACTAGAGCAAACGCAGTAGGTTGCAGCAATAAAAATGAAATACATAATGTGAGGAATAAGACTGTTGTAACATTAAATCACCTGCGGCATTAAAAGAAGCCACCTGACAGAGGTTTGATTATTCCAGCTTTGCCGCGACATCATGCTTTGAAAACACTTCGTCTGTACGTGCGTCGCGGCTGGCTGGACAAACGGTTAGTGACTCTAGAATGACAGAAGGACTGAAGTGCAATACCACAGATGAACTTTATTTCCCCTACTAGAAATGTAGGAACAAACATTTAAGTCCATCTACAGTAACGCTATCTGCCGGATACACTTTAGGTAGAAGGATATGCCGAACTTCACGATTTCGGTTTTTCTGAAGAGCTGGGGGTAGAGGGAGGGGAGGGAGATTCCGGCAATCCGGATTCCGGATTCGTGACCGAGAACCAAGGCGACAAGAGCGACTCGACCACTGTCAAGATCAAGTCGACCACCAAGAGAACGGTCGTTGTCCACGTCAGCACCAGCAAGCGAGGCACAGCAAAGCAGCTTCCTGGCGAACAGTGCGAGAGATGCTGGGTTCGTTCTATATTTGACCTTTTATTATCATACCTATTTCTTCAAAATACCAGTATTCGCTCATGTTCCATTGCTGAGTTGTAATCTCTTAGTTTCGGAGGAGCTCGTCAAACTTTCCTCCGTGTTGCGCAGTAAAAAGCTGGTCTGCTGCCTTCACGCGCGGTCACGTGACGCCCCCTTGAAAGAAAAGTGCGAGCGGAAAGTAGGGGCTGGGGTAAGGCAGTGGAGCAGGCGCCAGACAGGGCGAGAAGTACCCACAGCTGGCGTCGCAGGCACTTTGGATGGCATGGAGGTGTTTTATAGCTTTACCGAGATGGGTGGGGAGAGAAGGGGATGGGTGCGATGGTCAGAAGGTTGCTGAGAACACCTCACTGCCCTCATGCACAGGGCTGCATGTTGCAAGCTAGCACAATCCCTCCCCTCAATAACGAAACAAAAGTGGGGAACCCGAGGAGTTGAACAGTGGACGACTCACGTCGCACAAGTGTTTGAGTAATGCTTCTCTCATCCGAGTTTTTGAAAAACAAAATTTCCTACGACGTCTTAAGTATCGGCCCCGCTGATTGGACAATCGCCTTGTTGCTATATATTCCAAGATCACGGATTGGATGTTGTTTCTTTGATTCAAATGCATAATCCACTTATCTCCCTCTACCCGCCCTCACCCCTCAAAAAAACCCTAATTTTTTCCAACAATTGTATATTCCGTCGACTTTCTTTGAGTCCAGTTTCATGTCTTGTGTCGAATTATCATTTAATGTGTATTTAATATCGTAATATTAGGAATTATAACAATATCGTTTATTATTATCACTTCATGTTGAGGTTCACTAGACGGTTTCTACCCTCAGCAAGATGGTGTATCGCTGATGGTAAAGTTGCATGCTGTGGACTTGGTGGTGCAGTTCGTGATTAGCTATGTCATTCTTTTGTCGCCATGTCCTCGCTCCTCCATGCCTGTAGCGCCAGCCTGGGTCATGCGCACTCAGTCTTTTCAATCTTTTTCCTTTCTCTCCTTGGTTCCCCTCCCCACAAACCACCACCACCGCTCTTCTCGCTTTCTTTCGTCTTCGACAATGGCATCCGACAAACCGTGGTGATGTAAGCTAATATTTTCCCCTTGCCTCCCCCTAAAGGCATTTGAGCAAGGGTGGGCGGGTGGAGTAGCACACTGTTGTCTGCCCCTGCTTCTCTAACCCATGGTGCGCCCAGAGCGGGTCCCTGGAGCAAGGTGACTGTGACACGATCGTCGATGATTGCTAATTGGTGGCCGCGCTGTGGAGTGAGGCCATCACATTCCGCTACATTGAAACAATATAGACTGGAGAGGTAATGGATGTCGTCTGATGTGCACTTTCTTTCTTTATCTTTCTCCCTCCTCCTCCTCCTCCTCCCCCCCACCAACAGCAATCTCTGTTCCCGATATTCACCTTCCACACGCACATCCCTCGCTACAAGAAACTGGCTTTGAAACTGGGGTCTTGAAGTTTTACGGCGGATTGCGAAAGTATAAGTGCACCCTGTGTTTCGAAGTTAATGTATAATTAATGGTAGAGTGTGGTGTGGCCATGTCGCCTGGCGCGACACCGAGTGTCACACCGTCCTGCAGGTAGGGCAGGTGTTGTGTCCTCGGCCAATGAAAAGTCTTGTGCCATCCTTGTCCCCCACAACCTCCCGGATGGTAGACCCAGGTCTACTCTCATTATGTGGTGGTGGAAGCCGATGTGAAAGGAAAAGTTCGTTGGAGACTGTGTGGACAGGTCGTTGTTCACCACCTCAAAGCCGAGGTAGCCAGTCTCAGCTACATTGTCTGACCAGGTCCCCTTCCTTCCTAACATCTTCCCGACGACCTTTTGAATTACCTTTATTACTTATTAAGTTTATATTGTTATTGGTGTTCTTGTACAACCTGTGAGTCATGCTTGTCACCCTGTGTAAGCAGTGTAACCTGTCGCCGTGATGTAGAAGCCACAAGTTGCTGGCACGGCGTAAAACTCAAACACTCCAACTACCCGGTACCGGTGGGCCATCTTCACTAGTGGTCAGCTTAGTACCAGTCGAGAGCTGAGTGACGGTGTTAACGAATGATCAAAACAAACTGTGTTTGACGGTGTAAATAAGCAAACTAAATAAGCCGAAAGTTCGTTGAACCTAAAAGACAAACCTCGGCATGTCATTATTCGGCGTTGGTCTTCTGTGTCAGACACTTCAGGAATTTTTTAAAATAACATTCAATGTTATTTTGACTTTTTTGTAAGAAATATATTTTTGCTTAAATTCTTTTTACTAACTTTGTATTTTGTTCCAAAACCAATCACACAAAAGGGAAATATTTGTTCCTTTGCGCCGTCTCAAAAAATAAGACTTTTAATGATACCAAAGTTAGCAACACGCTAATTACGAGAATCGAGTGAAGCGAAAAAAATTGTTAATGTGTTTCCCTTGGATCTCGTGGATGTCTCAGTACTGCTGGCAATGTATTCACAGGGGAATGGTATATTTTATTTTCGTCTGTTTGGTAATGCTTTGGATGGTATGAGTTGGATTCAATTTTAGTGTTACAACTCTATTTGTTTGTGAATAGGTTGAGGTTTTCTTTCTTCGTTCTTTTACACACGTCGACAGCGAACATTTTTAAAATCAGGGTTAAAATCTTTAATTTAATCAGTTGCATCAATTTTAAAATTGAATCTTCTATGATGAATAGTCGTCGTCGTCGTCGTCGTCATACACTGTCTACTATATTTTGCTGTTGACTTTCAGTAGGTCCTTAAAGATGTCGATGGGTTCTTGAAACTGCCACAGAGTGAATCGACGTGTAACGGAGCGAATTGTTGCCATGGTTTAATTGATATACATGAAAACACAAGTTTTCTATTTTCACGTCACAGAATCAATACCAGACTTCTAAATTAATACCGGAATGTGAGAATACCCGCAACGGTGAGTGAGCGGATTGAAGAGGCGGGGATGGGGCAGTCTGCTCACGGGATGCTGGGATCAAAGACAATAACCTGAGTCCCACCTGCTGTCGATCCTCCTTCCCCGTCCTCCTACCTGTCTCCGTTGTCGAGTGTGTCACACGTCGCCTTGCTACCCGTCAGACGAGGTCACAACAGCAGCATGACACCTTGTCGGTCTGTTTGACTGCCTTCCACATGACTTCTTCAATTGTATAGGAGAGGTCAGTAGGCCATGAAGCATGAACACAGAGCTCTCGTCTCCGCCACAGCAATCTTTCCCCCTCACTACCACCCTCCAACAATTGGCTTGTGTCTTTTTTTTCCCGGCGAAACGCATGTTGCTGAGCAGCACACCCCGGGGTCATCCGCAGGTCACGAGGTCAGGAGCGCGCAGAATCTGCAGCCTTTGGCAGCAGCTCTATATCATGGCCGCTCATGGTCTGCTAGACCGCCTCCAGATGTCGCCAGGGATTTTAGGGGAAGTGTGGAAAGGGGTGTAAGTAACACAGGAGAGGTCAGTGAACCATAAAACAGAAGTTTCTTCTTCATCCCCTCCATCTCGGGGTTGTGTGCAGGTCATGGCATTTTGACGGCTTGCCATCCTGCAACACGCGGGCTTCTGTGGACTTGCAGCAAGATGCAGGGGTAGGAAGTGTCCCGGCTAACTAACAGCCATTTCCACCCGCACCCAACCCTAACCATTGCCCCACCCACAAGCGTCGACGCCGCCTACCCGTATCACTGCACAGCAGAGGGCGCGGCGACTTCATTCCTGGGCGGTGTTGAGAGTTGAGCGGGTAGCAGGAGCTGCCCCTCGTTGTTCAGCCCCCTCCTCACCTCTATCACCAGACTAGTTGCTCCCAGTCCTTGTAATGTAATAAGACGGACGTGCGTGTCTGGGTTAGGAGGGTAGGATGGGGTAGACGGGAGGCAACGTGGGTAGATGAAGACAACACAAATCCACGGCGACAGACGCACCTGACAGGTAGACATCAGACCTGCCACAGGTAGTGGGCCGAGTAAGTTGAGGTGGCGGTAGGGGGCGGGGTAGGTCACGACTGTGGAGGGCCTAGGGAGCAGTGGCGGGTGGTGACAATAGGAGACGCGGAGCACGATGACCGACTCACCCATATCTGCTAGCTCCTCCCTCTCCCTCCCCGCCCCTCCTTGCCTTTCTTGAAATCAAGCGTTTCTGTGTCTTCAGCCATTTTTGTAGAGAAAAGCGTTTGCATGTGCGTGTTTCTGAGTTATTTTTGTAATGTTTTCAGTAATGTTTTGTAGAGGATACATCGTGGTTTATTTATTGTTTTGTTTGTTTGTGGAGAGAATATATGGGTTTTCTTTGATGTTTGTAAAGGCTGCGTGTTTCCAGGCATGTTTGTCGAGAATGTATGTGTATTGAGTCTTGGGTCATGGGTCATCAGCCATGTTTGTGTGTGATGTCATGACAACCTGTGCAGGGTACGCGATATAGTGCTATGATTGCTGCACATGAAGCATCCAGCTGGCGGGTAGCGGGCTAGTGTGCGCCAGTACCCGGTATATGTCAGTCACTGATATTTCTGATGTACCACGTGTTGCCGAGACGGAGGAGCAGGCAGGCGGTTCTGTGAACACGTGGTATCAGACTCGTCAGGTGAAAAGCTACCAACGGGGCACCTTTCATGGCCTGACACTGTCGTAGCTCCCACATGAGGAGCTTGCAGTTTGTCTAATCACTGGCTTGGACGGCCTCTCAGTCTTCTTTGACGAGGTAGTCTTGGTGTTGCTTTGTGTCCAGACTCACCTTTGGTCCTTCCACTTCAAAAGCTGCTCTGATCTTTAAAGGAAACCTTTTGTTGTATATCGCAAACTGCTTCAAAGTGTCCGGGAATGATTTCTGACTGCTGCTGAAAGGGCAGTAGGTGTTCACACCGGTAAAGAGAAAACAAACGTGGAGAGTTCAGTGCCTGGAGTGGGGACAGGCCAAAGAATGGATATTTTTGGCGAAGGAGTGAAAGTAGAAATAAACTGAATAGACCGGTTGTGGTGTTTCACGCGGAGTCAGCAAATCAACAAACTCTGTAGTTCGGTCTTGTCAACATGCTATAAACATCAGAGGTCAACTACATGTGCTACTATTTTGACAAATGCTTCTATGATGCTCCACTGGAGCATCTTATACATAACTAAAAGTAGCATTAACTGGAAGTTGTGACTGGAAGACAATGCAGGTGATCGGTCCGTGTGATGTAACATAACAATATCACACATCACACCTGTGGTAAGATACCTCAACACCTCTTACAACCTTTAGCGCCAAGATGCACGGTCTTGTCAAGCACGATACACACTTTAGAGTTAGAGAAAAGTCATGGCACACAGAGACAGAGAGAGAGAGCGGGGTGGTGTGTGTTTTGAGAGAAAGGAGTGGGTGACAATGGAGCGCCGTCACAAAGAACATGCACACTCCCTCCCAGTACTGCAGAAGCGTCCAGTGAGCATGCGCACGAGCAGCAGCCAGGCTCCTCCCGCACCCTGACCCCCTCCTGTACACAGACACCTACGTGACCGGACATTGAACTCAGGCAGCGGGCCCCGTACGGCCGTGGTGAGCGGTTCATCGTGACTCGCCCAGCGAGACCCCATCACTCGGCCCCTTCATCTGTTGTCAGGCTGCGGCACGCGCATGCGCTCGCCAGTCCAATCTGGGGGAAGGAAGGAGGGAAGAGGCAGAGGAGTGGATATCAGCTATACTTCGCCCTCCCAACTCCGAGAGTGGTTTGGTGGGTTTGGATGGAAGAGAAATGTAAATGTTGGACTTGTATTGAGGCTGGTAGACGTTTTCAGGTAACAGGTGAGACGTGGTGGTCGAGTCGGCACACTCCTGCAGCACGACCAGGTGATCAGATGATGTGCGGCCACCCGGCTGTTGTTGGCTGATGTCAGCAGTTTGGACGGACAACGCCACACGTGGTTGAGATTTTCATGAAGAGACCATTTGGTTGCTGACCTGGTGTGCGGTAACTGGCGGGTATTAGTACACACAGGACACGGGTACTGATCATACACTCCTCCCTTCTCACCTCTGAACTCTTTAGGTTGGTGCCTTGTCATTATGGGGTGTGCATGAAGGAGTGCGCGACAGAGAGAGAGAGAGCACGCGCATGTGGTCGTCAGTGTACGTGTGTGTGTGTTAAAAGTTGAGAGCGCGCAGTAAGGAAGGGTGTGAAGATGGAGAACAGAAATATTGTTTGTAAGTACAGAGAGTACCGAAGCTGTTGACCTCACAGAAGTGCTTCGTTGCCTTGTGCCTGGACACCAGAAATATCACAAACAGTCTTGAGTCGCGAAACTCTCACTCTAAAGCCCACCCCTCTCACCCTCTTGGACTGGTCGCTGGTGAGAGAAGGAAGAAGACATCGGGGATGTGTGGGACTGGCTGTGGAAGCACGATAAGCAAAGAAACACTTCCGACTGTGTTACAGAGATGAGATGATGATGATAATGGCGGTGGTGTCATAAAATGTAATGTCGGTGCCTGATGCTGAAAATTCAGTTCCATGCTCGGGTAGGAACGCGTGCACCAAACGGTAACCAGGGGAGCTTTGCTCCGCTTCAGTGCGCATGCGTGCCGGCCTGGTGCTCCACCGGAAGTGCGACCTGAGGTCGGCGGCACGATCTAGGCTGCAGTGTGGCCATGCGTGTTAGGTGACCTAGGTCTTTTATGATGATGAGTAGTTGAACACCACGAAGTGGGTCACGTCGCTGACCTACTTTAGTCGGGTGTCTGCGCACTAGGATAGCGACACCATGTACCCTGCGTGACAAACGCCTTGGAGAGAACGAAGAGGCTAAATCGGGTGGGCAACACTTGTGTGTGCTACGGGCCATTTGAATATTTATAACATCATTCGCGGGGCGAACAGAATTAGCAACTTGACGGTGAGCCTGCTTTATTTGCTCAAGCCCTAGTTTGGCCGCTGTGTGAACTTGTGTGAAGTGTGTGAACTTGTGCACGTCCACCTCGGTCATTGCCTCCAGCCTGGCTCTGTCGTAATACCGCGAGCATGTGTGTCTGTCCTGTCATGTATCGTATGTGTTCTGTCTTCCCTTTATTGGTGTGTTTGATTGTCCATCAAAGTTCGCTTGATGATTCTCTCAGTATAAGTGTGGTTGCTGTAAGAAAAGCTCGAGATGTAGTGGATTTCGAGTCCCGCCCTCGGTTGCGTTGGCAGGAGCGGACAAAATGTTTTCGCAGGCCTTACACGCGGCTGGCGGACCGGACCTTCCCCATCCCTGGGGTAGCGGAGAGGTTACACAAGAGGTGATGTGTGTTTGGGCTCTCTGTCTCTCGTTCTCTCGTGTTTGAAGAGTAGGGCGAGGAGAGGGGATTAGAGAGTTCAATTGAAAAAAAAAATTTTTTTTTTAAAAGAATTGATGGTTCCAGATTGTAAACAAACGACCAAAACAAGTGAATACTAAAAATTCGTTGACTCATCTGTAACCCTTAGTGGACTGTTCATAAAAGTTTCAGACAAGTACGGGTACAGAGTCCGATAGTCCTGTGCTGTAAGAGTCTGAAAAATGGTTGAACATGTCTAGGGCGGAACCTGATTCTCTTCCTCCTCCGCCTTTTATTTCAGAAGAGTTCTTTGTAAAACAAACCATCAAAACTGTGGTAACATTAATAGTATGTAGTGTCAGCTACTGACTTAATGTTTCTCCTTTTGCCTGTTGATTCACACAAAAGGTAGACACATCGATGACAGGGTTGTAATGACATGTGTGAAAAAACAAACAGGTAGGGCATGTGTGTGTGTGTGTGAATGTGAGAGACAAATATTTCTGTAGCGGATGTATACACAGTTGTGAATATTTACTCGTCTTATTTAAAATGCACAGTGCGACTGAAGCATGTGTGTGTGAATAATCGCAAGGCCCTCAAAGGGTGAGAAGAACAAAGCATCATGAATCTTGTAATGAGGGTGGTCGCCACCCACCGCACCAGCAGCTGCTGATGTAGGGACTCCCGTGGACATCGTACCCGCTTGATGAACACCGTGACAGCTGGGTGGTGCTAGGCAGGGTTGGACTGTCACACCCGGTCAGCAGGCAGTTGAGGAGGGTTGGTCACGTGACTTGACAGCCTGCTGCTGGCCAGCTGTGTGACGAGCTTGCTGCTGTTTGACATCAGCTAATGCCACGTTATTAAATCGCGTAAATAATTAATAAGTATACATAGGAAAAAACTAGAAAAATCAATGCGCAAGAAATTATTTATTGATATGCCTCATCTAGTCCAGCTATTACTGGAACAGCTGTTTGGTCCTGTTATATTGTTATTTTTATGTGCATGTTGAGTGTTTATATTTGTGTTTGCACATGGCTGTGAGTGCGGCATATTTGATACCTTATCTGATGACATTTAATGTAGTGTAGTATTTACAGCACGTGCCTGATTGTAAGCTTCTTACGTGGATGTGTATAATAAGCATTACTCTCTGGAGAGTAAGAGGAATGAAGAAAATACTTTTTTTTCTCGTTGCCTGCTGCTTCTGCTTCCTCAAATTTACACACGTCTGCTTCATCGTTGGCAGACACTGCATTGGATGAAACGAGTATACTCTGCTCTTTCGTTAAGGATTTACCAGTCTCTTCCTCCTGCTTCTCCTAGTCCTGTTACCTGTTCTTAGTTTATCTCCTTCACACGCCGGTCCTGATGCTGACGAAGAATTCCTCCAGTCTCTACTCTCCTTCTTATGATATCTTATCTCAGTCCCTGTTTGCCCCATCAAGTTTTTTTTCAGAGGCTGAGCAGAGCAATCAGCTTCTAGCAAATGCCAGAATAATCAGGCTAATGATAGCCAGCTTTAGTTGCGGAATAATTTGGAATCTGGGGAAAGACCACCCCACCACCACCACCACCACCACCACCACCCGCCTGTCTGTATGGCGGGTGTAGTGACGACTGCGTGTAGTGGGTCAGGACTGCGGCCCACTTACCTACATACAGATGCTCCACTCGTCCTTCACCACATCGTTGTTGTCGGTTTGTGTGTGGTTGGTAATACGTATGTCCACGGCTGCCAGGCTTGTTTGTGTGTATTACTGTCTGTCAGTATGTCGATGTGAGGAATAGTGAAGGTTTGTAGTAACGGCAACCGCTGCCTTTCCCCTTCTCTTTCTCTCTTTGTCTTTCTCTCTTTATCTTTCTCTCTTTCACACTCACACACAAACACACACACACGCCCTATCACTACCATTTCTGTCTTTCGTATGTCGCGGGGAGTGAACGTTCCTCGGGAAACCTCACGTTTTCCTCCAGAGCCAAGTTTTTTTTTTTCTGAACAAAACAAGGTCAGTGGATTTGCATGGCTGACTACAGAGTACGTGCAGTCGGGCAGACAGGCGGCAGGACACATTGTGGTAGCGGGATAATCTCACACTGTGTGAACACAGCACATGGCATCTCAGATAACTTGGTACGAGATGAGTGGAGATATCTAATTACTTGAGATGAGTGCAGATATCCTATTACTTGCTATGAGATCCCAGATGGGATCCTCAGTCCAGATGCCAGTTGAAATGTGATAACTGGGAACAACACCAAAGAGGATCGCTAATAACTTGGGGCTGCGGTGCTTTGTAGTATCAGACAGGGTCTTCCATACTTGGACCTAGATACCAGGTACCATCCCTAAATAACTAGAAATTAAATCTTTGCGTCTTTGTACTGTTTATGGGATCGTTGATACTTTTTTTCCTATCTATTGCATTGAGATCTCCGATAACATGATACTTTATGTACATTTAGTTTGTACAGTTTTTATAGCGCCTGCTGATGGCTTCATGTTGTAACCAGAATAACACCCACCGATTTTGTTGTGGCGTGTAGATAATAGTGGCTGGCATGGGTAACAGCATGGGTAACAGCATGGGTAACACCCTGTTGCCGGCTCGCCACAGTCAGCTCGGTGAGTTCTGAGACAAACTTAGCAGCGACTCATAGGAGAAATAGGAGAAGCCCATTATGTTGTCCTCTTGCGACGCCTGCCAGTCGCCATGTTGCGCCTCGGACTCCTTCACCGAGAGCTTTGTACTGAGAGGTGACAAAGCCCTCTTGTCCTCAAGCTCGGGTTTCCTCACGGGAACTGCAGTTCAAGACATATCGGATGTGGGGTCGATCTTGTTGGCACATGACTTGCCTTCCTCGCGCGTGCATCGAGGTGTGGCCAGTCCAGTGATGTGACTGGTGTACATGTATGTGGTTATTATAATTAAAGTACAACAGGTCTTCGCATGCTGTGCTCATTGAAGTACATTTTTTCACATCTTTGTAACGATGATGAACGAAAAAAAATCGAATCCCATTAGGGTGGGCTGTCTATGTGGTGTTGGCACGGTCTGTCCATGTCCAGTAAAGCACCTTTGATCTGTTGTAGCTTCAAATAACAGTTTTGATGGACCTGAGGACATTGAGACTGTCTGTATGTGCCATCATTAACAGTCTCCTATTTAGCTATCCCTAAATACAGAAGGGTTTCCTATTTAGCTATCCTTACGGTATTTCATTAGAAATTCTCGTTACAGTGATGCACTGAAGTCTTTCCGACATTCCTCTGTACTTTGCCGTATTCAATATTCAGGAGTGAACACTAATGAAAAGCCTAGACAAAATAACCTGTTTAGAATTGTAAGCATTTGCTTAGAGATAGCTTCACATATTTATTTCTTGTGAAATATTCAGTTGTGGTTACACATTTTTTTCTACTTCTCTCACCCTGTTATTCTTCAAAGTGTGATAGGCTTGTTTGTATAAGAGGATCACAACAATTAAAGTCAAAATTGAAGTAAATGAAGTTAATACAAACCATCAGCACGTGAGGTCATGGGGAGCATCACAAACCCAGCTGCCTGTCTGCGTGTGGTGGGCGTGGCCGGTCAGAGGTCAAGTCACCCGGCGCTAAACAACCGTGTCTGACGACAGTGATGATGTGGTGGCAAATGTCATCTATTGGCGCGAGAGGAATGTTGGTAACCCTGGTAATAAATTTGACTCCCTTACCTCCTACTTTCACTTCTTGTCAACCACCCGCTAGTGGAGCTGTACATGTGGTGATGTGGTTTACAGGCCGTGTACAAACGTTGGAAAACGGATTATCATCATGATTTGATTTCACTAGAAAACACATACTGATGACCTGATTCTTTACTCGCTTTATCATCTCTAATAGCCCCATGTTCTTTTAAAGCAAGATTTCCGTGAGATTGAGTGGTTTTCTACTTCCTAGCTTATTTCCTTTTCTACTTCTTAGCTGCGGGACTGGCTGTGAAAACACTAGGTTCAGCCTGTGGACTAACTAATTAAAGACAACATTCATTACTTGCTTGCATTAGGCATCTATGTAAATACAGAGAAACCATCTCATGTGCAGCCTCTTACATTTGTAGAGACTGGGCTAAGAAAGAAACAAAGCACGAAGCATAACATGACTTCAGCTTCTCTAGTTAAGACTCAGTATTTAATCAGTAATACAATAAGATAATTTCGTGGATTGTACCGTTTAAAAGATGATTTAGCAGTAATAATTTTTTTTTTCTTTTCTCAAAATTATGTGCTTAGCATTTTAGATTAATAAGTTTGTTTTTGTAAGTCAAATAACAAAGTCACCTAGCAACTAAGAAATTCAAAATTCACATTGCTATTATTTTGAACATGGATTTTGTTTTGTGTTTAAAAAATAATTCATTTGTCGGCACATTTTTTACTTTTACAACTAAGTGCGGTGGTTGCACAGGTATCTCAGGACCTGCTCTTAAGACTTTTTCCTGAAATCTTCATTTGAAGCAGCTCACAATATGATACTGGTCGTCATCTGTATATGATAATGAAAACTGAAAACTGTAAAGTGTAAATATTCTGTTAAAAGTGTAAATATTCTGAACAACACATGTCAGTCAAGTAAAACAGACCAGTAGGCAGGCTCAGAATTATACAGTGGCTGGTGGCATGGCAAGAAATAATCAGGGACCTTTAATCCTTTAATGACTATCACAGGCTGCGTTTTGCCACCGAGACAATGGAAAAAGTTTTGTGTGCACTGTGTACTAAAGCTGGTGTCTGTCATTCCACACACACTTTCATTTTTCTCTTTCATTCTGTTGACGGAATAGTTTGTGCTGTCTGCTACATTTTCAGTTGCGATTGCTGATCACATGACTATGATGTAAGATAAGATTTAGCTGGCTGCAATAGGTAACTGACCAAAGAATGAAAACAGTTCTTATCAGCAGTTGTCTACACATCATGTTGAGATTTGGCATGATGCAAGTTTGTGACCTGTATATCAGCCTCAATAATGGAAAGAATAGCAAAGATGTTGCAGCCTGTGGTGTTCCAACTAAATTTCGATGGGAAAAATTATCTGAATTATCTGTATGCGGCATCCAATTGAAGTATCAATGCCTTTTTTATGCTTACAATATGAAACTTCTTACATGGGGTCAGCATACTCAGAGTTTTGTCAAAATAGTTTTTTTTTTTTTGGTTTTTTTTTTGACTGAACTTGGTGTACAGTGTAAGTGAACAACAGCCGTTCCTGGGGTCATTTCAAAACCCAGCTGACCAACCTTATCTCCTTTTATCTCAGGGTCCGGAAACTTTAATTTGGGATTTTACAACAAGGATGTGTATCGTCACACTGTATACTCAACTTTTACACAATCTGAAGATATCCGCAGGGCTGCTTCATTTATTTGTTTGTAACCTTGGCCGTCAGTTGATGGTAGGACTGCTTCAAACAACGGCTGTGGTACCCGCTATCTTAAGTGGGTACAGAGAGAGCGAGTCACATAGAGACACTATCTGTGTGTGTGAGAGAGAGAGCAGATATCTGTGTGTGTGTGTGAGAGAGAGAGAGAGCGAGTGACATAGAGACACTATCTGTGTGTGTGTGTGAGAGAGCAAATATATGTGTGTGTGAGAGAGAGAGAGAGCGAGTCACATAGAGACACTATCTGTGTGTGTGAGAGAGAGCAGATATCTCTCTGTGTGTGTGTGAGAGAGAGAGAGAGCGAGTGACATAGAGACACTATCTGTGTGTGTGTGTGAGAGAGCAAATATATGTGTGTGTGTGAGAGAGAGAGCGAGTCACATAGAGACACTATCTGTATGTGTGTGTGAGAGAGAGAGAGCAGATATATGTGTGTGTGAGAGAGCAACTGACTGTACGTGTGTGTGTGTGTGAAAGAGAGAGCAGATATCTGTGTGAGAGAGAGAGCAGATATATGTGTGTGTGAGAGAGCAACTGACTGTACGTGTGTGTGTGTGTGAAAGAGAGAGCAGATATCTGTGTGAGAGAGAGAGCAACTCACTCTGTGTGTGTGAGAGAGAGAGCAACTCACTGTACGTGTGTGCGTGAGAGAGAGCGAGAGAGCAGGGTTCATGACCTAGTGCCGCTGTCAGTGGGGCAGTGGGCTGAGCTATTTATAGCCGCGCGCCTAGGCGCCAGGCGAGGGCTGTGACGACGATAGCGAGGCAGGTAAGCCACGCCCAGGTCACAGAAGGTCAGCAGATGCGTACTGACATCATACACTACAAACCTCATTTTTTTCTTCTCAATCCCAGTCGCTGGGCCTCGTTCTCGTCAGACTGTTGCTAGTGCCAACCTATCGCCTGGCATCTCTCGTCCTGAGACAGCTCCACGTCAGCCATGACAGACAAGCGGGTGGATCGGGTGCTGCTATAGCGTGTGTTGTGACTGCAGGGTGTGTCCTGCTGCTGCCTTTCTTCGTTCCTTCCATTCTACTTTAGTGACTGCAGGGTGTATCCTGCTGCTACCTTTCTTCTTTCCTTCCATTCTCCTTCTGTGACTGCAGGGTGTATCCTGCTGCTGCCTTTCTTCTTTCCTTCCATTCTCCTTCTGTGACTGCAGGGTGTATCCTGCTGCTGCCTTTCTTCTTTCCTTCCATTCTCCTTCTGTGACTGCAGGGTGTATCCTGCTGCTACCTTTCTTCTTTCCTTCCATTCTCCTTCTGTGACTGCAGGGTGTATCCTGCTGCTGCCTTTCTTCTTTCCTTCCATTCTCCTTCTGTGACTGCAGGGTGTATCCTGCTGCTGCCTTTCTTCTTTCCTTTCATTCTCGCTTTTCCTGTCTGCAACGAGATGTTTTGTGATGGATAAAGGTTTCCTAAGATCTGGGCTGGCTCATTGAATTTATTATTACCATTTTTGTAAGTCGCAAATTAAGTGTAAATATGTGTAAATGGTGGTACATACTTGTTCACTACTTTATTTTAAATGTTAGTCACTATGGAACTATTTGTGTTCTTTTATTATTATCGATATGTCGTGGAAAGGTCCTTTCTTCTATAGGGTACCACAAAAAAAATCAACCCACGCAGGTCCCACAACTTGTGATCAGTCAGCCATTTGTGAGGCTGTCCACTCACACGGATGGCGGTCTATGAATGGCTTTATAAAGCACAAGTTTCGTATTCCGCGTGACATGTCGACTTATAGTTGCCACGTGACTTGAACTTCTTTAAATAGCGCCGAACAGGTTTACCTTGCCGTGCAAAGTTTTATTTGTCATTAGCATTTCTCTGGCATTCGAGTCTTTTCTCGACACATGGGCAGTTGTGGGGGATGAAATCCTCTGGGTGCGATTCCGCGTGGAACTGCGATGACGGGTAGCGAGGTACCGTATCGCAGGGCGGTCTTTGCTCGGGTGTATCGTTTGATCGGGAGCGGGGCACGTGATGATGTGCAGCCTGCAGGTGACGACTGTGCACAGAAATAGCCGTGATGAACTCATGCCGTGACCCCACAGACCTGCCTGCAGCTACAGGTCGTGGTAACATGAGTATGACGAGCACTAACAGTCACACAGGAGGGGGAGGGTCCCCCCCACACACCACCCGTGTACAACGACGATCCACACCTAACATTTTAACCAGAAGCTCTTAATTCTTACTCAAGTGTTTGAAAATGTTACCCTTTAATAAATAACCGCAGTATCGTGTTTTTGTTTGTTTATGAAAAAAATGGATATTGTGGGCGGGGACAGAGGCCAGCACGATTCCAAGTTGCGTCGTCGTTCTCGTCGTCATCATCATCATAATCATCATCGTCGGACCGTTCTATTTTTCCATCTTAGGATAACAGCTGTCTGATCACCACGGAGCGAGCTTTCTACACGTGCACTGCACTGACCAGGACGGTTTTCTCGCTGTAACTTTGGTCAAAAGAAGAGGTTAAAATATTTCCTATTTCCTTCTCTTCTTCCTTCTTCCCTCCTGCTCCGCTGGTCTCGCTTCCGTACTCTCTGTCATGCACTGAGTGACATCAAACCGTGTAAGACAGTTCGCTAGGTACTGTTGACATCGGCCATGTCACATGTTTCCAGGGAAATCGTTGTAAATATGGAAAGTATTGTCTGTGCGCTCTGAGGAACTGTGACGAAGGTGCAGGTCAAGAGTTCACGAGAGCAGTCTGATTCAGCTGACAAGAAATAGGATGCTGTCAGTGCCACACAATCTGCTGTAGTTGTCCGTTTGAGTCTTTGGTTCACCCTGGATGTAGGATTTTATTTTTTAATCTGTTCGATAGTCTGCCCCCTCTCTCCCACGTCATTAGCCCAAACCACAGGCGAAATATTGGCTTGGTTAGTTTTAAAAATACTTACATATTTTTGGTTTGATAGTTCATCAAGGCGAAAAGGTAGAAAATGAGGAATTTTATCCTTAACACATCAGTGCCAGCGGCGTCCTTGCTCCCTTGAACTCGCCTCCTGGAATGTTTTAATTATGACTTGCACTGGCCCTTTAAATTACTCAGGATTTTAAAGTGCATCGGGGGCAAGGTTGGGTGAGAAGTATTGATACCCGTGGACAAGCCAGTGGAGGGTGAGGCGGCAGGTACAGACACACAGTGCCTGTGAGGTGCTGGATGGTGAGGGTGTGGCAGTCTAGTGAGAGGTCAGGAACTTACCTGACTACGTGTAGCTGGCCCCAGAGAGCTGGCCTCAAGCATCCTCCTCCTGTCTAAGACTGGCGCGGACACGAGCAACTGATGGATTTAGTCACGTGGCGCCTAATAAGGTTTATGATAAAATTAAGAAAAGTGTGGGGATCGTAATTCTGTGAAGGTGGAAGTTACAGCCTCACTTTTCTTTTAGTAAACGTGTTTTACTATTTTTAATTTTTTCTTGGGAATATATTTTCATTTTGTTTTGCTGCATGTTCCCCCTTAGGTCGTGAGGTCAGCAAGTGTCGTTGAGTTTTCTTGACCGGGTTCTGGAATTGCTGTCAGGACTGGGGTTTGAATAGGATTACGGTTTGAGTTTTTGGTTCTGTAAAAACGGAGATGTGTGTGTACAGACGTGCGCACTCTTACAACAAGTTCATACACCTCTGTGAATAAAAATTGTTTTCTTTTAATCCAAGCGTGGATAGAATATCGGTCGCTGGCCTCTGTCGGCGACAGACAATATCATTTCTTATTATTTCGTTGAGTTTGTTTCTTCTTTCAAGACACGAATATATTTTTCAGCTGAAGGGAAAAACATTGCGCGTGCGACATTCTGTTCGCTCTCCTCTCTGCCTTCCTTCCCTCCTGTCTGCCTTCTACACTCAGCATGTTACAGCGTTTTTGTCTTCACGAGGACGGGGTGTCCCACTGACATCGCCCCCTACAAGCTCCTACATAGCCTGCAGGTGTGCACCAACATCTCCCCTTGCCTCAGCCCTCCTCCTCCTCCTCCTCACAAATACTTCATGTAGGTGTTTCAACCTCCATTCTCTACACAAGCTGCACGTGCGAGATAAAGCTGCACATCTCTATCTCTGTAGGTTTGTGTGCCGACAGAATTTCACACAGGGACATGGTTACAACCTTTGTTATACCATCCTCACTGAAATAATAGTTATCATAAGTAGGAGACAGGTACCAGCGACTGGAGGAGAGGTGTAGGAGCGCCGTCCATCTCTACATGCGGTGTGGTCTCAGTGGACACTCAGTGGACAGAAGTGAGATTGTCATTCACCCGCTGGATGATGCACCGGGGACATGAAGTTGCTTGTGAAAGCACTTTATCTGTGAGCTCCAGTTTGTGCTCCCTCCTTGTCCTTGTTTGTTATCAGGGTGCTAAAAATAGAACAGCTGAGGGAATGCAAATAACGGTGTGGACTGACTTACAGGTGTGCCTGGGGTAGCGCAGCCCTACCTTGACTGTTTTAACCTACTTCATCCTCACAAAATGTCGGACACTGGGGGCCACGACTGAGCTCGGTCTGCTCTCAGTGCCAGAGGGAATCCATAGAAACTAAGTGTTGCGGCCGTCGTTGGAAGTTGAAAGGACGGTGAAGCTGCCGGCATCTTGTTACAGTTTGAGATGAGATTAAAGATGAGAATATAGCAGGCTAGACACGCACACCACACACCTGCACGCACACCAACCACACCTGCACGTGCTGTAACCAACCACACCTGGAGGAGTGAGAGGTGGGAATGCTATGCCGGAGCTGTGTACCTGACAAAATGGCAGCCAGAGATGGTGTATGTGTGTATGTGCGCGCGCTTGCTTGCGTTTGGGTTGAAAGGTCGCCAGATGGAGGCTCGCCCCTGTCCCGGACGCCAGTTGCCTGCCCTGCGTGTCCAGTAGATACACGGGTGGACAGGAGGGACGTGAAAAGATAACCGGGGGTAAAAGCTGGGCTCTGCCTTTCTTCCTCTGAGTGTGTGTGGAAAGAATTTATAAGTAAGATTTTCTATGTTTGAAAGCGCAGTGCCACCCAACCAACCTCCCTGCCTTTGTGACATGACGTCATGTTTTAGCCGTTACACCTTCAGTCAAGTGAGTTCTTCGTACAGAGTATATACTCCGTGTGTGTGTGTGTGCAGCGAGTTTATCTTCATGACCACGGAGTAGCAAGGGGGGATGTGTCCTTAAGTCCCCTCGCTGCCTTTCCCCCTCCTGCACTTCCCCCCTCGCCACCTTGTCAGGAGAAATAAAGTCAGCAGCACACATTAAAGGTTTTAAGGGAAAAGCCTCCACAGACACCGGAGACAAGAGGGACGGTTGACAGATCAGCACTGGAAATCAGTGCAGTAAGGTGCCCGTTACGTCACACGCTCAAAAACGGTTGAGTCGGCAGGACTGGCTGGCTGCACGTTACCGCGAGGCGGCGTGCACAGGGTGTGCGTGTGTGAGTGCGTGTGCGCGTGAGTGTGTGTGTGTCAGTGCGCGCGTGCGTGTGTGCAGCACGCAGTCAGGCAACGTGAGGTTGCCGCGCAGCATGGCCCCAGCAGCACAGCACCTTCCCCTCCCTCTCTCCATCTCTCCCAATCTCGGAGCGGCCCGTGCGATTATAAAGAGAAAATATTGACCCGCTGTCAGCCCGGATGTAGGTCACTGGGGCACTAGTGACAGCGCTGACCCTGGCCTTGCCTCCTACGGCAGCCCGCGTCGATCATGATTCCCCAAATGCCGCCGGTGCCTGCGGGGAGTGTTTGCTCGCCGGTTGGCGGGATTGTTCACCTGGTAGGTGAGCGTGCAGGGCTGGGTGAGTGGCTGGTGAGAGATCGGGCTGGAGGAGGCTGCTGTGGGCGACTGAGGTCATCCGTGAGGTAGTGGTAGTGGTGGTTGCTGGTCAGTAGGTAGCTACAAGCTGACTGTAGGAATCTTGCTGGTAGTAGCGGCCGCGATGTAGACGGACGTACAAAGCTGTATGGGGTCATCAACCTAGCCCCTCACCCCCATGTCAAGCTCGTTCAAATGAGAAAGGCTAGTCTAAACTCAACTGCCGGGCGTGGAAAAGTCAGACCCGCCTTCTCGATCTCCGGCCCTCGCTAGAAACCCTGATGGAGACTGCTGGAGTATTTGACAGCTACTCGCCACCACGGACACCAACCCTCCTAGGACTGGAGACAGAACTGCACTGATACCCGTTCTCCATCACTTCTCACTTTGAAATAACACAAGGTATGTACGCCTGCAGTTATAAACAGCAACAGAAACGTGCATATGTCACCTGGGGAGGACATGCGGGTGTTTTCGTCTGAGAGAAAACCTTTGGTTGCTGTGTCTGTCGGTTCTCGACTTCAGTTGCCAGATCACATAAGGGTATAGACTCGCCACTGATGTCTCTGCCACCCTTTTCACACTGTGGTATCTGTCAGTAGAAGTCGGTACCATTGTGTTTTCACAAATACTTAGCGAATGTCTCTTGAAACTTTCCTTTAAAACAAAATTCATCAGGACATGAGTTATTGACATCAAAACCCATCGATGCGCCAATCCTAAATGAAAGGGATGCTTGCAAGTGATAAAATGTTATCTCCTATCATCGTGTTATCCTGAACATAGAGGGGGGTTGCAAGGTAAGGGAGAAGGGGTAGGACGGGAGGGGCAGATTTCCGTTTGGGTGATCGATTAGTCATTCTTTCTGCCCTTGGCCGCTTAAGCAAGATCTATGGCCCTTATTTCCCCAGATGCAGCCTGGAGAGAATTCCAATTTAGTTAGAAATGTCTGTGAATGTTTCTTTAGCTTTCGATATTTTTCACTCGCTTTCTTTTGCTCCACCCCTCTCAATGCATTCCTACCCCTCTCACTGTTTAATGCTGTCTTTTATTCAGAACAGAGACTAAAGAAAGAAAGGAAGAATAATTTGAACTAGCGTTTCAAAGAATAAGTAATTGAATTTAAACATCAGTATTCCAAATGCCAGACATTTTCATTCAACTTTTCTATAGAAGCAATGTCTTGCTGCCCAGCACGAGGACATACACTTGAATACAGTGAACATTTACAGTCTTATCACACATTTGAGGACAGAAAAAACATTGATTCCAAGTCCTGTTGATACCTTTAACGATGATAAAATAAATGTGAGAATTAATGTAGCGCAGTATCTCAGCTAAAGACCAACTCACTGCGCTGAACACGGTCACGAACTAGTGACACAGATGTAGAACAAGTGAACACAATAACAACAAAGATGTAGAACAAGTTAACACAATAATAACAAAGATGTAGAACAAGTGAACACAATAATAACAAAGATGTAGAACAAGTGAACACAATAACAACAAATATGTAGAACAAGTTAACACAATAATAACAAAGATGTAGAACAAGTTAACACAATAACAACAAATATGTAGAACAAGTTAACACAATAATAACAACGATGTAGAACAAGTGAACACAATAATAACAAATATGTAGAACAAGTGAACACAATAACAACAAAGATGTAGAACAAGTTAACACAATAGTAACAAATATGTAGAACAAGTTAACACAATAACAACAAAGATGTAGAACAAGTTAACACAATAACAACAAAGATGTAGAACAAGTGAACACAATAGTAACAAAGATGTAGAACAAGTTAACACAATAATAACAAAGATGTAGAACAAGTTAACACAATAATAACAAAGATGTAGAACAAGTGAACACAATAGTAACAAAGATGTAGAACAAGTTAACACAATAACAACAAAGATGTAGAACAAGTTAACACAATAATAACAAAGATGTAGAACAAGTGAACACAATAGTAACAAAGATGTAGAACAAGTGAACACAATAATAACAAAGATGTAGAACAAGTGAACACAATAGTAACAAAGATGTAGAACAAGTGAACACAACAAACACATGTGAACACGAAGGTCCAACGCTTTTATCCAAACTTGAAGCATGGCAACAACAACAGAAACAAAATCCAGGAGAGCGATGCCCTCAGCCTGTTAGGCAAAGAGTCAGAACTCTTAATGATTTTAAAGAAAACCTAAGCAAACAAAGCAGATGGCAACAAACTAAGAGCAGAACATCAGTTCTAACCCTGAACCATCAGTTCTACATCAAAGTATAGCGAGGTGCATATTTTAAATTAAAGGATGGGCTCTGTCGCTTGCTCTGCGTGGTAAGATTTGTATCTTGAGAACAGAAAGATCTTGTTCCCGCAGATTCGGAGGAATTTCTTTTTTGTAGCAAACTCAATTTACTCTTTTCAAAAAAAAAATTGCACGCCGCTAGTCCTTTAAAAGGCGAGCTGTGCAGTCCGGTTCCAGCATCCGGGTCAAGCGAAAGAATGAAGGTAACAGTTGACACATATTTTTTCTGAAAAAAAACCACTCCTGCCGAAACTAGGGGAAAATTCCAGTTATAATGGCGCTTATGTAATCGGGTAGGGAAGACATCCTGTAAGGAGACAGTCCAAGAGGTAAACACAAGACACAGTGACTGACCAGCAAGTGGAGAAGCCACCAGATGGGAGAAAGGGGCTGTACGATAAATTAACAGATAAATTGTCATTGTTGTTGTTGTCTCCATGAACACCGTCATGTCACGACGATGCTGCCTTGGAGGAAGCGCAACGACAGGCTGCAGCATGAAGTGTTAATGGTGGACAGGGGTAGACGAGACCTTTTTGTGGGTAGATTTAGTAAAATCACACATTGCCGCCTCACTGACTTGTACCAAGGGTATGGGCTGCGTGTTGATGACAGACTAGCGACCTCGCGCATGTAGACGGCCAGCCAGCAAGAGATCTTACCGTTAGGTTGGTGACGTCCCTAACAGCGTGACGCAACGCACGCCCTGAGACCGACACATCCCGAGGCCACTCTCGCCAATGGCAGGGCTCAGTAAAGTCACGTGGGAGAGATTATGAACATGCGTTTGCCTCTTCACTTCTCCCCTCTCCCCTTCGTCACAACTCCCTCCACAGTCGTCGTCACCAGCGGTTGGGAGAGGGGTTGGTGTTAACGGTGGTGGAAAAGTAGCTCTCAGCCTGATGTTGTCTTGTTATCGCCTACATGAGGTCATCTGCCAGGTCGAGACAAGGGGAGGTAGGAGGGAGGGGTGGCAAATCGGGCCTTCACACTCCACCGCGCTACGGTAGCCCCGTAGTTGCCATTGGTCACATTGCCATGGGCTGATGGAGGTCCCCCCCGGTGGCATGCCGGGAAGCCTGTGGTGCTCTCTTGCATATTAGCGGAGGGGGAGCTGCAGGGCAAATATCGTGGCCACAGCTTTGTGTCTTACATATCTTGCCTGCCACAAATATCTAGTAGCAACAGAGAGAGAAGGGGGTGGGGAGGGAATATGCTGCGTGATGTAAGCCCCAGCTGAGCTGGGAAGTGTTGTTGTTTGTACATGATGGCTTGATACTGGAATAGGGCCACGACTGTCAGTCTCAGGATTTATTTCAGTATTTTGTTAGTTGATTTGCCTTGTTGTTTTATGTGTGTGTGTGTTTTGTAAAGAGAGACAATGACAGCGATCAAGTTTACTTGTCCCAGTGGGCAATTTAAACACGGGAAGGTGCTACTTACAGTAATTACAAATGAAGTAGAGCAAGTTTGCTGCAAGTGCAGTGTGCAGACTTGTGAAAAGACTTGTGTGCTTGGCTGGTGTTGAATCCTGCAGTGGCAGTCGTTCCCCTGACACTTGTATTTGAGATACGGTGTGCAGCGCTTGCAACATTTACTTTATACAGATTAGAGATGGTTAGTCAGGTAGTCTGTACTGTTAGCACTCACCTGGTGGTGTATCGTCACGGTTCACACAGGACTGACACGTCACTGTTTCTGTCCGACTTTGTCATCTACTTGTGTGTGTTAAAACATGTGACACGTGTGACACCACGTGCTTGTTAAATAGCTGTCATTGCAAACCTTGGCGCAAGCTTTGGCTTGAGATGTGCCTCCAACACAGCTGTGTTCCAAGCTTTGCCGGCAACAGACTAACAGCTGCTGGCTGTGGAGGAAGGCTGAGCAGTGCTCACTCCTCGCGAGAGACGGTTAGCCGAGATGGATGTTGTAAACACCGAGTGCAAGTCCAGTGTGTGACCCACAGCTGTCTCCATGACAGACACAGCTGTCTCCATGACACACAGCTGTCTCCATGAAACACACAGCTGTCTCCATGACAGACACAGCTGAGAGATGTCGCATTATAAGAAAAGGGGTGAAAGGTGAAGGTGAAGCAAAAGTGCTGGCTGCTTCTGTGAACCGACAATCGATCTGTGTTGAACTGATCTGGGTCAGCAGTTACGTAAGCACCGTTAGAAATAGAAACTTGAGACGTTTTCAGTCCGCCACGTGCATCACAATGAGCAGAGAAACGGTTATTTCACACTTCATTTCTCACTCCGTCTTGTAGTTGTACGAGTTCTGTGTAAGCCTCTCTTTGTGTTGTATGGCATCTTCCGCGCGGTTTTATTTTTAATGTATTTATTTATTTTAAACTGTTACCGGGGTCGGCCATCGGCATGCACACAGTTTCTCACTCATGTAAGACCTCCCCCACGCCACTGCACACCAGGAAGCATCAGAGGCAGAAAGCTTCTAACACACAAAGGTTAGCTGCTCACCTCTCCCCTCCCCATCAACTCCCCCACGACCTCTCGCTCAACGTTTTATTGATCCTTCCATCGACCGGAGCGCTCACGTGACCAACTTACGCAAGTACCTGTTTAAAAATACACCGGGTCACCTGGCTACAACTGCTGACACCGGAGCCAGAACCTGCTGACGCAGACACTTCGCGGAGCGCCCGCAGCTATCAAGCGTGAGTCACCTCCCCTACTGACCACTGCAGGTCACAGAGGGATGGAGAGACAGAGACAATGACAGGGGAGGTACCAAGTTATATAACAACTCAGTTTCCTCACTCACCCCATCATTGGATGGGCTTGCTTTTCTTCATCTGGCCATCTGTTGAAGACGTGGGCAGCCATCATCGTCATCCAGGGGCCGGTTGCGCAACACGTTTCTAATTTTAAACACGGTTAGGCTTTGGATGCGTTTAGTTTTGTAGAAACATGGTGCACACAACACAATTTTAAAACTTTTAAAAATTGGTTTTAATAAATTCTATTTAAGCCACGCGCGTTCCCGTCAGCACAGTTTGTCGTTTGCGCTTGCGCATTGCATGTAGATGGCCTGGGAGCGACTTTGAAAAAACAAAGATGGCTGGAGCAGCTTCCTTGGAGGACTTTCACGTTTTAGAAACGCAGCCGAAGACCTCAGCCTCACAAGGCAGCCAGAACTGGGGTATGTAGGCAGGGGCTGTGTTGGTCACGTGGTGAGACGCCAAGATGCCGAGCAAAGAGCCAAGTCTTGTTGACACAGGCTGAGAACAGACACATGAGCGGATGTGCGCGCGTTGTCCGGCTTCCAGGACGGTCTGCACATGTTTGATGGCGGAGTTTAAAAAAGAGGAAAGGCAGAAAAAGCAGTGTCTTCCTGTTTTCCATCGAGAGCAAGCGGGAAAAGGGTTTGGGGTTAACGGTTTGGGTACTCGTGGGTGGACTTCTTTGCGGACACTTGACAAACTTCTGTATTGTTGCACACGGGGTGCTTGGGACGGGGTTGCCGAATACAGACAGAGGTTACCTTGTTGAGTGGATCAGCAGTCGAAGACAAACAGCTCGTTGATGTACAAACATTCCTTCTCCCCTTCATATCAATGGCTGTTGTCGGCGTTAGACAATGTTGAAAACTCGTCCCTCTCACTCTCCTCCCTTTCTGTTACGTGTCAGCCCATCAGCACTGCATATCGTGTGTTCGAGTAAAGTGCAATTGTAATTTGATCGTGGGTAGCCATGTCTGTGGCGTAAATTCTGTCTTATTTTTATTTGGTGACATGATATGTTCAAGTGGACGCAGTCGCAATATTCCTTTATTTCCCCACCACCCACCCCAGTCTCCTGCAGTAGTTGTGGCTGAACATGGAAAGCCATCATGCGATTAGACTCCTTGATAGTTGGGGTGATGGTTGAAGATGCCGTGGACGACTAGGTAGTGGTTGTGCGCAGGGGCTGAGGGTAGAGTGTCTTTATTATTTATCGCCTATCGTCTGTCATCATTAGCCCAGTGTAATGTAAGCTCACCCAAGTGACAGTCTGGAACCGTGGCTGTCTGTCGGAATGTGATGGCCGCACACAAGCTTCCATGAGTTGAGGGCTTCGTGAAGTGCAGCAGCCCTCGTCTTCACAGGCCGGTAGCGCGAGCGGACGAGTAGAAACCTGGCCCTTCAAGGGCCGTTGTTGTCAATAGTTTCCTCTGAGGGCAACCCCGGGAACTGAAGGAAAAAGTCTTGTTTTCCTAGTCACAGTGCCAAGTACCCGCTGGAGACTTCGTGTACTCCAGGGTATAGTCACTATAGTGAGCTTTATAACCACGGCCAACGGGGTACAACAGTATAGCGGGGTCGGGACAAAGGTAAAACCAGAGGTCTCGAGAAGAATTTCACTGTTTACGATGTTTAAAAACTTGTCTGGCATGTCACTTTTTTACCTTTGTTGTGCAAGGCACTAAAGCATGAAGTAAGTTGATGAGACCTTAGCAAGCCCGGCCAGTGTTCTTGTGTTTGGACTTAGCAAACTATGGCTTATTCTCCATATTAAACATTTAAGTTTAAGGAGATGACAGTTCAACGGAAAAATATAAAGAGAACAGCACGAAAGGAACAGACACGTGTGTAGCAGCAGCATATCAGAAGTTTAGATTGCATAGGAGGATTTACTTGTTTGCCATCCACACGCAAACAAACGCACGCACATAAACCTTTGGAGCTCTGTGGTTGAGAGGCCAAGAATCGCTTTTGTGGCTTGCATGCTAGGAGTTCAAAGCTTGTTTTTAAGATTTGGCGCAGTCTTCTCACACCTTGACACTAGAATCCACAATAAGTAATATTTCCTTTATAAGAAATGTCGGCAGATTATATTTGCATGTATGGTAAAACTGTGAACCTGTTGTGCATCCTGTTTGACGTTTGGCGTTAGAAGGAGGAATAAAAGGAATTATTTAGTCTGTTATTTGCTGTTCATCTGTGTGCTTCTGGACGATCTCACCAAGAAATGAGTCTACCAAGTTCCTGTTGCCCATCAGTGTACCTCCAACATCTCACAGATAATTGTGGGTCTCCGTGATCCCATCTCTTTAAGAGCAAGCTGCCTTTTTCACATCAAGTGCAGCATTATTTTGAGGGTTCACAGGTTTGGTTAACGACACGAGGTCAAAGGGTGTCAGCAAGCCTGTATATCGCGACAGTCGTAACATCGGAAACGGTCAACAAAGCATCATTCACAAAACATGCAATCAACACCAACACCCAAAAATTGGAGAAAACTTTTCTCCAGGGATTGTATGAAGCTTTCATTAAAATGCTCCTTTGTAATACTAGGCATGGACTTAATGTAAGGATCGCGCCACAAATAGAGACAAAGCTCCAAGAAAAGATGATGCTTCGAAACTCAGTCTCACTCAGAAAACAAATGTGAGCGAGTGGAGGTTCAGTTCGAGTCAGACCAGCCCCTAGTGTCCTAGTATCCCTTTCTTTTTATTTCTTTTTTCTTTCGCCTACTTCTTTTTGTAGCAGACGACATCGTGACTGTCAGACAGTAGGTAAGCATTACTTGGGTTGTCCGGAAAAAGAGTTTGGGAGGAGAAGAGAGAAAGAGGGGAAAAGGGGGCGGGGTTAGGGGAATCGAGACGAAATGAAAAATGGGCAAGAAGGGCTCGTTTCCCCAGTGCCGGATATGACAACGACAGGCTAAATCCTTGTCCTAATTAACTAACGCTTATCATTTCACTCGGCCACAGCGCCAGCCACCGATCTCCTGGGAAACTGGTGGGTGGCGATGTGCGGCAAACAATACCCTGTTCATGCCCAGACAGACCCGTGCACGCGCTAACACCCGGGGAGGAAGAGGAGGAGTGAAAGGTCAAACTTGTAAACTATTGCCCTGCACTCATTAAGTTGTAACCCCCCTTCCAACCACTGCCCTAAGTTTGGGGAGAGGGGAGACAATCGATTGGCGGTATTCCATGGATAACTCTACCTTCCTTTCCCTACTTTTTTCCCCCCTTGATTCTGTGGTCGCTTACTCGTCCAGTCGTGTGTGCTGGGTGTCGAGACGAGTTTCTGGAAAGTTCGTGCTTATCCCACATTATCCTGGATCCATGTCACGCAAATCGTCGGCTTTTTTGTGTGATTGTCCTTTCCTGCCGTTGCCCTATATAGGAAGTAGGGGAGGTAAGCAGATGCTCTTCCGTTAAAGTCCTCATCACTCGCGTCTCTGGCTTTGAACGCTCGCATGTCGCCCTCGCTGGCAACTACCACCACCACCACCACCACCACCACCACCATCACACCGTCGCCCCGACAGCACACAAACATAACAATATCGCGTGACTGACACTTTTTTCCCTCACAGAAAGAAAGACAAAAATCGTTCGATTGGGAGCCGGATACGAGCAGGACATGGTAAATCCTGTCCTTAATCACTTCACGTCTTCCGTTTCACGTCTGCCAACTCGGGTGACAGGATCAGCGCCAGAGGTTTTTTCCTTAACAGTTGTAAATCATAAAGCACGACCTTCTCACAATACTTAGAAGGCAACGAATGGTAATAGAGTGAGTGAGGGAGGTAATACATGCACAGGTATGTAAGAGAGAATAATTAGCATCTCTTACATAACAGAGATATCATATCATTATAATTTTTCGACAATTTTTTTGATTGATAACTTAGGCTAACTAGTTCATATTTTATTGAAACTTACCAAAGTAACCCTTCCCTGCCCCTGCCATGACATCGTCTGTTGTCAGTTTGACAAACTCAAAGTTAACAAACAAAACAACATAGTCAAAAGCTGAATCAGGTGATTTACAGGAATGACAGAATAAGAAAGATATAAAGAAAGACAATCCCCGCTTTAAAATAACATAGGTCATGTTTATTAGATGTGTGATACTGTTGCTTATTTTAGCGACGTGTGGCCTGAGGAGACTATTACACAGGCTGTTGTTTATTAGACAGGTTGCCCTGGGTGACATACAGCACAGACTGATGTTTATTGGCTGTATTGCATTAGATGGCGGATTGTAGGGCTTTGGCGAGGGCGGTGTTGTGATGCCGGCGAGACCGTGAATATAAAATGGCAGTAACTTGAGCTAAGTGCATGAGACGGGACGAGTGGCACTGGTCATGGACACCACAGAATGTGTCCTGCCACTGACATGAAGCTCGTCATGCATTAAAACGGTCGGCACCTGACCCTCCTGCTGGAGTCGCACACTTCAAGCTGACTGGTTGGTTGCGCAGTCATGTGACCTCAGACACCCGTTAGTCCACATCTCATTCATCGGGTATGTAGATGGAGGGAAGGTAAAGAGAGGATGTGCGGAAAGGAGAGCTGTAGACCGATGAAGCACACGTCACCAAGACTTATGGAACAGTGGACAAAGCTTCAGGTGACAAAGGGCACAGAACTAAGACAGGTGACAAGAGAAACGGTGGGGAGGGGAGCTGAGGTAGTGTCTGTGCGTACATGCCTGTGTGTGCGTGCGTAGAGGGAATATTGACAGAGGAAAGCGATGATCTTCCTAGTCCCTACAGTTGCAACCTTCGTGCCGAGGCCGGTCGAATCATCAGATGTAGGACATGCGCGTCATGAGCTAACCACATCGATACCCGAGATAGAGAATCCACCCACCCACTTACCCCCACACACACTCACACACTTTTTTCTCTTCAGCCACTTTTCTCCACTTTCTTTCGCTCGCTTCCTTCACCTGCCTGTAGTTCTCGTTTCTTAGTCCGGTATATGGAGCCAATCCTAGGGAGGATAAAACCTCCGACTGACGTCCGCTTTCACATCAACCTGCCTTGTGGGCAAAAATTCTTTGATTGCGTCAACGAGCAATTTGTCTTTCTCTCTCTCTGCTCCTCCCTTCCTCTCTCCGACGCACATCCGTCAAATAAATCAATGTCTGACATACTTATATACATGCAAGCATATTTACATTAATGTACTGGGGTGGGGGGAGAGAGCTGGGGACAGGAGGGGGAAATACTTGCGCGCTTTGCAAGTCTGTGGCACGGGGACAGCACACAACCGCTTCCGTGGCACAACTTTGCCATTCATAATTTGTCGTTCGTTCCATGTGGTTTTATTTGTAAATACAGACTCGGCCATTAACAGTCAGATGTCACCTTGTTTAATTGCGTTGAAAATACAATAAATTCCATCAGCAGTACAGCAGTAGTCTAGGTTGACTTGCAAGAGCTGACTGTACATACATAAATTTAACTGCAGTTTGGGGATTTACGGACACTTTTATGTACAGAATAAACTTACAAAACACTTACACATCCTGGTCCTAGCTTACTACTCCGTGCTGTAGGTTGTAATGTAAGTATTGTGTGTCGGTATACTGTGTCTACCTGCGCCGTGTCTGGTCACACAGGTGAGGAGGATGCTTGCTACATACACGGCCAGCTCAGTACAGAGGTTCGCGTCTTCCGGCAGGTGCGCACGCATACCGGAAGAACGAATAGAAGCTCATCCTACAATAGATTGACTCCTTATAAACGCGAAGTAGGGTCATTTTCCGTTTGTTTTTTTTTTTTTTTTCATTTGTTGAGATTTTTGGGTCCATCTGGTGAGTGTGTAGTATGCGTGAAGAAGCCCCGCCAGCGGTGCCGATGCCATAGAAGCTTCTGGTGGCTGGGCGGGACCGTGCGTGTCCGTCAGCTCCCAGAATAGGCTGGAATCGATGGCAGGACCGCCAGGCCGGGGGAGCCGGGTCCTCGGGGCGTCGTGGAGGGCGGCGAGTTTGCTGGCCTGACATTTTCCTCCCGGCACCCTCACAGACCAGGCTTGCATGCAGCTCCCCATCCCCCAAAAAGTCGCTTAATCTTTCTGGAGCGTCCACGGCGGCGAGGCTGTGTGGTGGAGAAGGTTAGGTGGCTGCTGCAATGGACGAGGAACGGCGAAGTCACCTCGCCATCCTTATCCAGGAACAGAAAGCTTAGGAGAGAGAGAAAGTGTGTGTCTGCTCACCTTAAAAACATAAACGTGTTCGGTGCCGTTTAATTTGTGATGAGACTGTGGGTGTCAAATTCAGGGTGTCAAATCGGGTATACATATCGATGTCTGTGTTTGTGGATATTTAGCAGCTGCTTCAAATTATTAGACATAGCTTCAAGAAAACTGCAGCCTGTGTAGCCATGGGTATCGATAATAGAAATTAACTGTGGACAGTTGTTATGACGACTTGCAAGCTGACAAATATGTGAACGTACACACTGGCAAGCTGATAAACATTACATTTATCGCCGCAAACTGAAACACATTAGTGCTTCGTCAAGGGAGTCGCTTTCATTCTCAGTTTGACTAAATGCTTGCTTTGTGAGATAATCATCGCCTTTTGATTTCATTTTGTTTTTTGTTTTTTTTCCTATCTCTTCCACTCGCTTCATCCTGATAATGGTGTTAATACAAAATGACAGTTATTCTTTCCTTCTTTACCTTTGAAGTCTTAAAAGCACATTTTGCAAGGACTGTTTTACACTCGCTTACATTGAGAGCAAAAACGATTTTTAATGATTGACGAATTCAGTGCAAATAATGATAATAATTCCCCAAATCCAAGCTAAGGTAGGCTGGTCGTCATGGCAACCGCACGTTAGCATATGCTTGAATGACGTTAGAATTTAAATTCTTTTTCTGAAAACTAATTAATCTTTAGAATGCGATTATACACAAGCTGAGGACAAGCAATACTGTATTGAACATCTCCGCCTGACATGACACTGAGGGTACACAGTGGGTACATGGGTACAGCTGAGCGCCATACTGTTTCCCTAAATGTGGGTGAGCACTGACCCGTCTTGGTTTCTGACTATGCTCGTCTACACCCCAGTGCACACAAGAGGTGGGCTTGGTGACGTCACACAACTTCACGTTTCTAGCTCGTTCATTGGCTGCAGTCTTGGCAACGATATTCATGCACTGTCCTGACATCTGACTTTTCTGTTTGCAAGGTGAAGTTTGTAGGCGTACATGTCGAGATAGGGGTGGACTAACCCAGAGTTTGGACAACACATCTTTCTCTGAGCTGAGATTTAAAGGACTAATGGAGCAGAAATATCTTTCTGGCGACTGCCAATAATTTCTGCTCCACTGGTCCTTTAAATCTTCATTTCGTGTTGGACTGGATCTGTCCTCAATTGCCAGTGGTGGGTAAATTGCCTTTCCCATTTCGTCATTCGTACCTACCCTCTCTCTCTCTGGCACACAAGTTTCATTGATGTCACAGATTGCCAGCACCTTTGAATCCTCGTGCACCAATACATGTATTCTAGCGTGGTATCTGAAGGTACGAGGTAACTGATAAAAAAACAGTCTAAAGATTGTAAGGGCAGTGAACTGTAAGTGGTTCAGCGTGTCATCACGCAGAAGGCGGAGCCCAACCTTCGTGCAAAGTCTGATAAATCAGGTGGGCAGGGTCTTGCCGGCCACAGAGCCGGGTGAGCATCGAACCGCCGACCTTTCAGCCCTGAAGCCATTGGCATTCACCGCCCGGCTTGTGCTCCTCCGCCTCCCTCCTCTCCCCTCAAGACAAGGACTGACTTTTTGCGAGCTGACGATGCAAAGCCACACAAACTATTGAGTTTCTGAGAGAAGAAAGGAGTTGGCAAAGCCGTCAGTCATCCCACTTAAACGCGGGCTTTGTTTCCTCGCAACCTTGCACTTACCTGTATCTAGAATGATTTTTACATTTTTGTAATTTATGTGTATTTATCCATTTTGAAGGGGATTGGGCAGGAACACGGGAGAGCTTGGCGGATTGGTCTATTCACATCCGATAGCACACACACACACAGATTGCAGAGAGAGAGAGAAGGGAGAGAGGATGGAATGGGAGGAGGGCGAAGAGAGTGACGCCCATCCACGGCGCCAGGAAAGACGAGTTCACTTGGCAATATGTCGGCGATGAAGTGAGATCAATGGAAGACAGGGTCACGAAAAACTGTGCATCTCAGTCCCACGCTCATAGTGCCTGCCTGGCTAGACAGCTGCCAAGCGCTGCTCCCTCCCCTTTCCCCACTTTCCCCACTCCCCTGACGTCAGCCCTTGGTTCCGAGCTGCTGCCGTTGGTTAAATCTTCCTCGCAACTCGGCCTCGCGATGACTGATGCTGAATAGACCGTTTACCGGAAGTAGCTGGTCCGAAAAGCTAGTGTGAGTATTGCTTGGATGCCTGGTGTGAGTGGCTTGTCCTTCCCACTTTGTGTGAACACGGTCTGTGAACACGGTCTGTGAGTCGGTTATGAACTGGTGTCAGCAGACTGGAGGACACGGGGCTGGATGCCGGCTAGTTTACAAGGACCCAGGCAACATTTAATTATTTGTCTAACCTTTCACGCACCAGTAGCTATTGTTTCACGATGGTGTGCTGGAAAAAAGTTTTTGTCAAGAGAAGACAAGATTTTTCCTCTGAAGCAATGAAAAGAGAGAAATGCTGACGGTGTATTTTTTATGCCGCCATCGCCGCCTGGTGGAGGCTTCGTCTTAAAGGGGGAGGCAAGGCGACTGAGCTTTAACGATTGATACTGGCTTTTTATAATTGTTTGCGTGCAGAGTTTCAAGTCCGACTAGTTCACTGGGTTTTTGTTGTTGTTGTTTTGTGTTTTGTTTTTTCTTGTTTGTCTTGTGTGTAAGACTACGTTCGGCTTCTCCAGACATGCCGATGTCTACAGTAAAACATTCGTTTTGCACGTCAGGTGCACTTTGTCCCAGAGAAGCGTGAGAAAAGGTCAGTCCTTGAAGTCCTGTTGGAGTAGGATTATTACTTATATAATTATAAGTATAATTATATTTCCGTAATTCACACATTAACTCTTTTCCTACTGGTTGGTGTCGTAGTTTGACTTGACAGTGAATATAGTGCAGTGAATGTTGATAGTAGCATAGATGAACAGGGGTTTTCTCTCACTTTTTGGCAACTTGAATCTGTCAACTGACGATGATGATGAAGCGGGTAGTTCAGTCTCCTTATATACCTTTACCATTCACCAGCCCGTCCCTCCCTCCCACACCACCCGACCCTCCCACAGGCGCTTGTCGTGGAAGTGTGAGACGGTCCCCTGCCTCCTCCACCCGCCTCCTGCCGCTAATGGTGGGACACCCTGTTCGCACAACCGTCACCCTATGGGCCGACCTACAGTCTCCGCGAGGTTTGAAGACGATTGCTTGGTGGGCACAATCGGTTTGGGCATCTGTCTCTTTTTTTTTTTCTGTCCCCTCCCCAGCCTCACAATCATCGCAACCTTTTCGTCGCTTGGCTGAGTTTTGAGTGAGACAACAAAGGTAAGGTAGGTGAGTGAGAGCAGACCACCCACCGAGTCCGGACCTCACAGTGTGATCACCGCCCTCTGACGGCGACTTCTGAGGAGGAGCTGTCCTGTCAGTACTGCGCCTGTGGGGGAGGGAGTCTCCTCGACCATGACTTCTGTTTGTTTCGCATGTCTTGATGGTGTTGGGGGCAGTCGTGGCTGTGGACCTAGCAGGACCCTCTGGTGTGTGCGACTGACCAGAATTAGTGACTTGGCCGGCCTGCCAGAGGTCAGCATCCAACTGACGCAACTATGCACACGACACCTGGGTAATAACATACAAGTGAGGTCAGTAGTGGTCGTGGTGGGGGAGAAGGTAAGAAGAATTATCAGCCAAGTAAAAGGGGGCGGCGTATATTAGTGACTTTGGTCGGCAGAAGAGAGGCTCAGATCCACAAATTTATTTTCCGCCGGGGCTGGGATGGGATGGAGGGCGGGAAAAGATGAAAGGGTTATCATGCGCTGATAGTTGGAGGAAACCGAAGACGAAAGTCAATGATGGAGAGAGCTGAGCTAAGACCGCAATCAGCGAGCTCTCTGTCAGAGAACCCTCCTACCCCTCTACCACCACTCGCACCAAACCCCACCCGATCCTCCAACCAGAAGTACTGTCACCGCAGCATGGCAGAGCGAAATATGGTGTCAGACGGCATTTGCCGTGAGCTTCCATTCTGTCGCCCTCTCCCATCCCACCCACCCCACCCACCCTCCCACCCTCCCCTGCAGCAAAGAGCAAAAAAAGGAAAAAAAATCAGCGAATACCAGCTACAGTTCAGTCTGTCACATTAACGGTCTCGGGGGCGTGCGTGGTGCCAGCCCTCCCTCTCCTGCAGTACCCTTTCCGGTGGTTGAGATAAAAAGGCGAGCGACTGGCAGCGAGGAGCACCCGAGTCACAAAGTCTACCCCAGACACTTGCCGCCACCCGTCACTCAGGTACGCTCATCCACCTCCGACCGCCGAGTGACTTGCGCGCCAACCAGCACCCGTTTCTGTTTTATTATTTTTTGTTGTGTGGCGGCGGGCGGCGGGTGCTGCAGCTGCAGTCGGCAGTGGGCTCGGGTGTATCCAGGGTGTATCCAGGGTGTGGTGCCTCCCGGCGCGCGGCGCGTGCAGTCAGTGTGGTTACGTGGCAGAGCGCCAGGGCCTGCGCAGCTCCCCTCCACTTGCCAAGTCGGAGGATGCCAGTGTGGTGTCGGGCGACTCACAGGTGAAACCTGTTGCTTCAGGTAAAAAAAGAAAAAAAAAAGTGTGGGGGGTGGGGGACATAGACCGGCCTTGAGACTGAGGGTGATGGTGTTCGTTACTACAGGTGTCACAGGTGTTGTCGGTCTGTGCTGATATGACGATTCATAGTTTATATACTTTATCTTTTGCTGCCATCATCGCCATCTCCATCACCATGATCATCATCATCATGATCATGATCATCATTCTTTGGCGGCAACCGACAATCTGTTCTGTTGTATTTTTCGTAAGCCGTCATCTCACCTGAACGACGTGGACATTTACCTTTAGTGACTTTAGTCCGATCAGTAGTTTGTTCTCTGGTAATATACTTTTACTTTTGTCAGTGTTTATTATTGTGGGTACCTTCACAGTCTTTGTCCCGCTCGAAAGATAAAATGCTTCAGAGACAAGCTTCTATCTTGTAAGCAGGCCATTTAAAAAAAAAAAACAGGAAATAAGCTTTTGCTGATATGTTTTTTGACATTTTTTGTTTAAAGTTCTTGTTGCAAAATACGGTGAGTTCACTTTATAAACTTTCTGATTTTAAATGTAATATTATTTTTATTATTTTTATTGTGGATGATGCAGTTGATGTCTTTGTCCTCATTTATTTATTCAGAATTTCACTGATGGATTTATTTCTTTGGTTTTCATCGCCGTAAATGAATTATTTTCCTCCGTCAATTCTACAACCGATTTTTTTAACGAAGGAAAAGAAGTGTTTTATATGAAAATAAAAGTAGTTTTATATCAGGGAAAAATAAATATAATTTAAAAGTATATCTCAAATTATGGAATTAAAGCTTTGTTTCTTAAGACTTCTTTTTTGGGAGCTCCGGTATTTTGACTTTCATGTTTCTAAAGATTTATTTCGGACTTTTTATACCTAGGTGGCTAAGCTGGCATGAGGATTTGAGATGAACACAGTGGAACTCTAAAGAAATGGATGGCTGTAACTTGTATTGGATATGAATCAGACTGTTCTGATGTACTTGTGTTCCATTCCTCTCTCTCTCTCTCTGTCCCTTTCTCTCTCTCTTTCATGGCATCGACTGCGTGTCTGCTTGGGGCGAATACTGACTGTATGTCTTCACACTTGAATTTATTCATTCATTAGAGATTGTAGAGAAGAAAGTCTTGTTGAAGGGAACTAATGCCGAGCAGGTGAGGACAGGCCGTTGGTGTCATCTACAGACGACCTCGTGTGTCCAGGACCTTCTGGTGACTGATGTGTGGGGCTGAGAGAGTTTTACAGGTAACACCGTGAAGGTCAAGAAACACACGACTAACCCCTACCTTACCTGTGGGGCTGTCTTGTCACAAGATTCTCTTGAAGGGGAAGTAGGTGAATGAGTGAAGGGGCGAGAAGAATGTGAAAGCAGACATTGTTCTTGTAGAAACTATTTTGGGTGACAGCATGGACGCGTATGTGAGACGATTGTGAAACATGTTCTCTCACACGTCACACCCCTCCACACCCTGACCGCTTCCCTGCTCCGTGTGTGAGAGAGAGGTTCTAATCTGAGAGTAATTACGAGGGCCAATTGTGGCCGGAGCTAATTGGACTGTCGGCAGCATGCGCCGCTCTCTCCAGTCAGTCCAGGACGGGGAGGTGAGGAGGGGGACAGCGAAAATCTGTAAGAGGGAGGCAGGAGGAGCCTACCCCTTCCCGGCATGCCTTTCCCCTCGGCAGGAAGACTGCTGATGCTGGTGGAAGGTGCAGGTCTCACGAGGAGATGGTCGCACGGTCAAGTGTGGAACCTCTTGCAATGGGTTTACAGACCTGCATGGCTGCCCCTGAGTAGATCATCATCCACCGTGACGTCACCTGGATGCGTCATCCGCTGACATGTCAGTACCGGCTGGTGTCATCCACAGGCGCGTCATCAACCGGAGACGTTACCCTCGGGCGTGGTATCATTCGGGTGTGTCATCCGCTGGCAAAACTGACCCTAGGTGTGCTGAACATTCCGGGTGCTTTTGAGAGACGTTGACTCAATTATCTCCTCACCCGCTCATCACATCCTTTCTCTCGTTTTCATATCTTCAGTCAGCTCCTCTCCTCCATATTTACTTTATTGTTTATTTGTAACATTTGACGTCTGTGGTAGGCCCTTAGATAAAGTTTGGTCTGGTGGTGGATGAGAGCATGAACCAGTTATCTTGCAGTATTTCCAACACCAATTTTTGTCTGGAGGGAGAGGGGTACGGAGATGGGTGGGTTTGTATGCAGGCTTGATAGGTTGCTATTTCGGGCCGACTGTCGCTAATTATTTGGCTCAAAGAGAAGTGATCATGAGTACAGTGAAACAGCTTGAATTGAGCTGTGGACATCACGCGATGCATCGCACGAGTCGTTGTTGGACATCTGCCGACGATCAGTTTCCTGACTGATTTAATCTCCGCCCGACACATCGGCGTCCGTGGTGTCCCCTCAGCCCTCTACCCGCCATGTCTTGATTAGATTTTTCAGCGGGCTTTGGGTGAAACGAATGGTGGGTGGATAGACATTGTCTGGACCTTTATACCCGAGTGTGGAAACTGCCGGAACTGGCGGTGTTCAAACAGTAACGAGGTCTACAGACGATGGAGTTTGTTTTTTATTTTTCATCAACTCATCATTTCCATTTTCGCCTCCTTCTCTTCGTCAACATCCAAACAACCGTGAACTTACTTAAATACAACCTTTTAAAAATAGAATCAATCATGAATTTATTTCTGTACAGTTTAAAATGTTTGTCTATGAGACTGAGTAGCCTCGTTATTCCTCTGTTGCAGGCCCACCCAAGATACCTCATCGCTTTGGCTCTGATGTCTACTTCCTACGTCCTGCACCCTGCATGCACTGTAAGTAGATGGTTCGGTATCCGTGTGATCTCACACTCTCAGCTTTCTTTTTTTTCTGTTTTAGTGAATGCACACAGCACGTACCCGTCTGTCGGCCATGCTTCCTTAATGCTCTTCCTCCCTCTCTCCTTTTTTCGCTCATTCTTGCCCCACCCCCTCTCTCTTTCCTCCTGTCTGTCTTACAACACCCGTGGATCAGCATCCGCTTTGCTGCGAACTGTTGCTACTCTGAAGTGTCTGGTGCTGAAGTAGCAAGCTGTAAATGTCAGAATGGTCCTGTTAGTGGCAGCTATGTGGGTATCATTAGTTAGCAGCACGGAGTCGGTACTAATGGCTGATTGTTGATTGTTGGCCGTTAGTCGGACATGTCGTCACTGTCGTCACTGTCGTCACTGTCTACCCTACGTTTAACGGCAAAAAAAAGAAAGACACGCGAGGCCTCGTGGCATGTATATGGGCTTCATAAACCCGTATCCCAGTTTACATAACCCTGTTTTTCAGTTTTAAAGAGACCGACTTTATAGTGAACCTTAATGAAAGTGAGAGGAAAAAAAACGGACGAGGTTGTTACAGTGCTGACTGGTCTCATGGCCGCTTACAAGCAAGTGGATGCGCACGCACGCGCACAGACGACGGAAGGTGATGAGAGAGACAGAGGCTGGCTGTGAATGATGCATGGAAAGAGTGAAAATGTCGAAAGTATTTAGAAGCCAGAGAGGAGATGGTATGTGTGGACCTGGAGGATATTCGCGCGCTGTCTGACAGCCTGTGGGCCACGCAGATGGAAGATCCGGGTCACAGAGACTGGGTGAAGTTCACTGACGTCACCCTTCTTTTTCCACCTTGTTCCTCACACCCTGCCCTGCACCACCCCTGCTCCTCCACCCACCTGCCTCCAGACTAGACAAGGGGGGTGTGCGCATGACGAGTTGTGTCACAGTTCTAACATGGAATGGATGTGGAACATGGAATGGAGGGTTTGAAGTGGAGAAGCAGGTCTGCAAGTGGCTGACGTGTCCCGCAGGTTATCGTGTCTCTCGCCTCGCTGCATCGGGTGGCGAGGGGTTGGTCTTGCCTGCCATGTGAGTGTACGATTGCCACCCGTGATACTGGGGCTCTACAGCCGCCACGGATGCCTGTCCTGGGACTGGCACTACAACAGCAACGACAGCGTTTGACAGACGGCAGTCTCGTGTTGGTCAAACCGACAGTAACATGCTAGGAGCCAGAGCAATCGTCTGCCCCCCTCCCCTCATTTCTCCAGCCCATGCTAGTACAACGACAGGCCCCCTGCGGCACTGGGGTGGCTAAGCCTTACCCCCGTGGTACTGTGTGGGAATACCTTAGTTTGACTACTGCTTGCTGTAGGAATGTCATTGCACCTGCTTGTGAACTTAACGGTGGGTGGTGACATTGCGATAAATCATTTTAATGGAAAATGTACAAAAGATATGTAAATACACCCAGCAACCGATTTAGCTGAGCCTGTCCCTCCCTTAACCGTCCTCAGAACACTTGCTGCATGTGTGCAACATCATCTCACAAAGTCTTATAGTGTTGAGTATAATAATAAATGCAAGTTTGCCACAGGAAAGAAAGTGCTGAGGAAATCACAAGGAAGAGAAAAGACTGTACTGACGCACGTGTTACTGTGAGAGAGAGAAGGTTGGAGCAGAGATGACTAGCGCCACCCGGCGTTGTAAGCCAGTCCACATTTTTTTTTTTTTATCAAAGTAGCAGCAGCAGGAAAGTGGTTCATTTTGAAATCATTGCAAAACTCTTGTGGTCGTGAGCAAAGCATGCGATACTGGTGTTTGTGTAGCACAACCCAGGGTCGGGACTGAACTGGTGCGTGACGTGGCACCAGGATATAGTCGTCTGGCATCCAATGTGCTAATGAGGTGTCTTCCTCCTTTACCATTGTCTTCCACCCATCCCAACCCTTCCAACACCTCCATCTCCACTGGTCGTGTGTTGCTGCATTCTTATCTTGTCTGATGGTCTGGCTGCTCGCACATCCTCCTCCCCACCTTCTCTCTCTCCTCTTCATGCTGTGTGCGGCAGAACGAGCGCAAGCACCGGGCGCCTCGCATCCACCTCGCCCTTGACCCCCAGCACGCTCGTTACTCGTCTTCATCCTCCCGCGGCGGGACCGTTACACTTGCTGACGAGACAAAAGAACTGGCGCCGGCGTGTATGATGCATGCGTGCGTGCGTGCAGCTGATATACGTCACAGATTCCACATTGATATTCCTCTTTCTCTCTCTCCTGTCTGGCTGCTGACGGATCCACTGACGTAGACACGTGCACTAGCGCCTCCTATCGACCGCTTCCTCTCCCTTGGAATTGCATCTCGTATAGAAACCTTGTTTACATACAGTCGCCTCCTCAGCCCCTCGTCAGCTCCTTGTGGGTCTCACTCTCACCTTCCATCTTGTCCCGACAGTCGCTGACACCTTGTCACTCTACCACTGACATCTTGTCACTTTACTACTGACATCGTGACACTACTACTGACATCTTGACACACTGCCACTGACATCTTGACACTACTACTGACATCTTGTCACTCTACCACTGACATCTTGTCACTCTACCACTGACATCTTGTCACTCTACTACTGACATCGTGACACTACTACTGACATCTTGTCACTCTACCACTGACATCTTGTCACTCTACCACTGACATCTTGACACTCAATTACTGACATCTTGACACTCTACCACTGACACCTTGACACTCAATTACTGACATCTTGACACTCTACCACTGTCATCTTGACACTCAACTACTGACATCTTGACACTCAACTACTGACATCTGGACACTCAACCACTGTCATCTTGACACTCTACCACTGACATCCTTCGCAATCCCGTCAGTTCTACGGGTGTGTCGCAGACTCCTGTGGTGGAAGTGAGCTACAGAATGGGACGATTTCAAGAATAATTGCTTTGTCGCTGGAATAGTCTCCGTTAGCCAAATTTCTTTCTATTTATTTTATTTGTTTACTTTAATTCTTTTATTTATTAGATGTCTTTTTTAATATTTGTATATACAGTGATACCTCGGTTCTCGAACATAATTCGTTCCGGGAGGACGGTCGAGAACCAAATTGTTCGAGAACCGAAGCAATGAAACCCATAGGAAATAATGGAAACTGGATTAATTCGTTCCAAGCCCCAGAAAATGCCTATTTACTGGCCTAATTTGTATATAATATGTAGAAAAACATGAGTCTCAACAAGAAATAAGAAATAAAAGTGTATTTATTAAAACAAAAAAAAATAAATAAATAAAATGTACTGTACAGTACAGTAAATTGTGTTTCATTTACTGTACCTGTACCAAACTTTATGGCAGGAGGGAATGAATGTGGAGGGAGGAGGGAAGGGGGATGGTTATTGACACTGATGACGCAAGCAAGGCGCGCTGGGCCGAATGAACGCCATTCGGCTCAACTCTGCTCATCTCGGACGTTCGGATGTTCGAGTTCCAAATATTTGTTCGAATTCCACGACAAAATTTTCTCGAATTTCCTGGTCGAATACCGATTTGGTCGAAAGTCAAGGCGTTCGAGAACCGAGGTATCACTGTATTTTTAAAGATTTAAAGAGGCTGATGTCATTGGGATTCGGGTGACACATTTCTCGCCCTCCTCTCCTTTCCTGTTTCTCAGAACTAACCCGAGAATATGCGTGGCCTGGCCTACTGTCAGGTCAGTGCTGCAGTCGATTGTTCTCTGAATTCTAAAGAACTAACAACTAACATGGGAAGACGGATGTCTGATGTGCAGTGACTGTTTGTTTGTCTGTGGGGAGCCATAGCGAGGGTCCTGCTGGGGACTCGGCGTCACGAGGCCAGGGTCCGGCGGCAGAAAAGGGGTTAACCCTTCAATGTTATCATCTTGCAGACCTGACACAGTTGTTGTCAGGGTTCGAAAAGCAGGTGGATTCAAGATATTTTAGTAGCACTTCGATGGAATAAATACAGTTTTCTCCCTAGTGATGGTGGAAGCAGGGCCAATACTACAGAAGAAAGAGAAGACAAGCACAGATGTCAGTCAATAAAGTGAACTTTGTTTACACGTGGAGACATCCACAACAAGTATTGATGTTGAACGACGGGAGGTCGGTGGAAGCCGACGACAGAAGAGAGTTGCTAAAACTTGATGTTGTCACCTGATGTGCAGTCATGCGTGTCGGCTGTTAGACTGAGAACATGAGTTGTGTATATGTCACAGTATTGTGTGAGAGTCGTCGCTATGTTTGCACTTTCAGTCTATCTTACATGAGGAGAGCTGATGGTGGTGGTGGATTAGGACAAGTGTTGATTTGGCCGAGTCAGCGCCTCTTTCTTTCCTTCCATCCTTCTCCCATGCTTTTTTTATTTTTCTTTCTTGACACACTTCTTAATGAAGGTCAATTCGGTTGGTTGGCTTTTTTTTTTAATTGTTGGGGTCGGTGGGTGGGGGATTGTTTTTGGGTCTTAAGGGAAGATTGTTTTGATGGTGGTTTTGTTTGTCCGATTTGGTTTTTTTTTTAAAATTTCTTCTTTAGCACGCGTTTGCTCTTCGCTTTTCATCAGAGTTCTCGTGTGTGCCTGTAATCACATAATTTACCTCACAACCTTCTTCCCTCTCTCCACTTGTTAATAAACTGCCTGCTAGTCCCCACACAGCGATGACAAGTGGAGGACCCTGTCTGGTGGGTGGCCTAATCTCCGCCGTGGTGACAATCCACAAAAGGAAAGAGTGCGCGGCGCATGTGGTTGTGTGTGTGTCCCACTAACCCTGACGTTTGACCTTTGCCCCAGCAGTACGGTGCGCCAGTGCGGACAGCTTTCAAACCGTCCCCCACATTCTTCTCACACCCGTCCTCTGTCAACACAGAGCTACAGCTGGGGAGGGGGTGCGGAGGAGCCAAGTTTAATTAAATAAGCTTGTTCATCCCTCCCCTACCTTTTTTTTTTTTTGCACGCAGAGTTTACAGGATGCTAGCAGGATCGCTTCTAGCGTCCCGCGCTGCTTTTGCACGTACTGCCTGTTACTGTTCACTAATGCTCACTATAACACATCTAGCTGCTGATGAGATTGTGTTGGTGTTCACTAAACCGTTACAACTTGCTGGTGGACATTGTGAACACTGTACACACACGCTGCTGACGTCACGCTTCGTTTTCTCAAGTCCGATGCCCATATGCCGGTGGTTTCGGGGTTCGGATCTTGCTTCCCGCGTTTGTTTGTTGTTAGTTTATTTTAAGTAATAGTTGTTTACATAACTGAAGTAGTTGGCTCAACTGGTGTAAATACCAGCCAAGCAAGCAACAGCTGTAGTGTCTTTTGTTCTTTTGTCCAACGACTCACTAGTCGCGGGTATCATCACACTTGGTGATACAGATTTCTTATGCTGTAAATTTTCGGTTGGCTTTGCTGTTTCCATGTGTGAAGCAGAGTTCTCCCTGCTTAATCCTACTGAGATCAACGGGTGTCACATCCTTTCAACACTTCTGTCACTCAGAACTGGTTTTACATTAGTTCTTGTCTTTTCCTCGTACATTTAAGGTCAGCTGGATGATTTCACCTGCTGGTTCTTTGGTTTATTGGACAGGAAAGTGCTTCCACTCATTCGTTTCGATCTTGTGTGTGTGGAAGGGGGGGTGTGTAAGAAGAGAGGTTAAAATGACAAAGTGCGAGGACACGGAAGCTTTCAGAGAACTTGCCTGACAGCTAAACGGGTGTGACGTCATGGTAAAGCTCCCTCGGAGTTTCCAAGACGAGATCTGAACCCGGGACCCCGCATGTTTCACCAGCGCCACCCGATTATGTCTCCCACACACTGGTACCTCATCCACCCCACCTTCCCCCACTCGCCGCTGGCAGACGAGATGAGCAAGTGCATGGCGGTGCCGAACGTTCTGGAGGCTCAGTCCTGATTCCAGGGAATGGAGGTGAGGGGAAAGTGAGATATACAAAAAGCGCGTGCGTCTTGGACACGTGTGCTGACGTCATAACGTCTAATGCAGGCCTCTCCCCCTCCCTATCATTAACGATTGTTAGATGGAGATGAGTGGAACTCAGCCGCTTACACCAGACGATGGAAGCAGCAAGGGACGTGATGTATGTGTGTATATTTTAACCCTACCCCGAGGTGACGAAACACTCTCGCCATACAACCACTGAGTCTTCCTGCCCAGCTGTTGCTGATGTTGCTGTCCGGCGGCGATAGTGGAGGCGGTGGGTGAGGTGGGGGATGAATGGGAAGATAACTGATGATGCTGCTGGCTGGCACAGTTGGCCACTGGCAGGCCCCACATCTCAACACGTCAGATTACGCGGGCGGGAAGGTGTGTGTGTGTGGGAGGGGGAGAGCTGCGTGGCCAACTGACCCACTTGCTGTGCCCTCGTCTTTACTGCTCTCCCTCCCCCTCACCACACTCCCTCACCAACACCCCCAGGCCCCAAGCTGCTCCATCTGCTACTCGATCCTGCCAGCCACCCTTCCCCGCCGCTCCCCCCACCGCCATCAAGAAGAGGTTTTCGATACACCTCTTGGCGGCTCGTTGGCTACCTTCCTGCTGTCGAGTGCTTCAAGGGGCTCCACTTCAGACTGCCGTTAGCCCTCCTTCTTACTTTCACAGAAGAAAAAACAACGGTAGAGCCGAGAGACTATTTATAGTAACTAAGCACCGCTGACGACACTTCCTGCGGTAAAGATCAATGGCTTTTCATTTTGTGTTTTTTAAAACTCGTTTAAACTGCATCATTCTGTTATATAAACCTGTTTGTTCTCTCCTTCCCCTTTCATATAGGTATTGTGTGTGTCACACGTGTGACTAAGAAGTTTTGGCGTGTGACGTCTTTGTCTTTTCCACACTCCACACTACATTTATCCTTCAGTCATGAATACCTTTATTAGTTGCCGGCCTGCTAAACCAATTCTTACTGTGCAAGTAGTGCAGGGAGCGGTTGTACTCAGGGATCAAATCCCAAGAGATGTACTTTTGCGCAGGCTCTCTTGGTGACTTCCGCTCTGACGTGACGCGGAGACCTGGTGGGGACGTTACAAGAGTCGTGCCGTGACGTGTTGTGTGACGTGCGTAGCTGTGGTGGTGACCACGAGCTGTCGACGGCCCCCCCCTTATCCGGTGTTCAAGATGCCAGAATGTCACGGTTTATATTTTTAGTCGTGTCAAGCTTGCTTCCTCTGTAAGAGCTTCACTCACTTCACCTCATCTTGCTCCCCCATCGCCCTCCTCACCTGTCGCCCTGTGTGTGACTAGTCTCGTCAACAGAAGCATTGCCTTTTGTCTCCATGTCACCTGAATAAAGAAGGGATGAGAGGAGGTACACTGTTACCATCTCAAATTCCGCGAGTCGCTTGTATTGACGGTATGGATGGATGAGTGGGGAACAGCAGTCTGTCCACTGGCAGTCATTTGACCTACGATCTAACGTTTGATGATCCCTGCTCCACCACAGTTTGGCGCCATTTCGCACATGAAGATGGTTCTGGTGCCAGCCTGAGTGTATCACTGTATCTGCTTCTGGCCCTTAGAGAACCATCAGCCTGCTCACTGAGTTCATTCCACCGAGTGGTGCAAGCAGCCGTTGATGCCAAGCCAGCCCCTAGCCTGGGGGATCGTCTTCACATCCCCTGGTGGTTGAGTGGTTTGACCCGCCTGCTTTCTCTTACATCAGTATAACAATCCTTGTAACAGTCTATAATATAACTTATATCATTATAACAGTTTATAATGTGACTTACACCACCAGTCAAGTCCACAGTAACATCACTCATTTCACTTTCTAAGATTTCGGGAGGAAAGAGACTCGATGCCGTGCGATAATTCTTGAGGTTGTTTTGATTAAGAGTCATCGTCCTGTACTAAACCTCTTTCCTTTCCGCAATCTTAGAAACGATTGAAAGATTGTCCTCAAGCAGCTCTTTGCCTACTTCAATCATTACTCGCTGCTGTCATCTCAATAGTCATCATGCCCTGCATGGCACAACACTGAGACTGCTGGCCCTTGATGGTGGAGCTCTCTGTCAGTGATGGCAGTCTTTGTCAGTGCTGTCAGTGATGTCAGTCTGTCAGTGATGTCAGTGTCTGTCAGTCTGTCAGTGATGTCAGTGTACCACCTGACACTGTTGGTCACATCATACATCATTGTTCCTGTACCGCTACTACTGTATTCCCAGGCTGGCATCTCTCAGTCATTTGTTATCAGTAATGTTTCATCTCATCCACCTGTTGCTTCATTCGGAGTTCCCCCAGCGACCAGTCCTCCTCTTGTCCACCAGACCACTCTGTTCCTTCATTCAGTCCTATCGTCACTCCAGTGTACTGATGACACACAGCTGTTTACCTCGTGCTACACCTGTCAGCAGGATTACTCATATCAAAGTTGTGATATTATTATTACATTGTTGGTGACTTGCTCTGGCCACGGAGGACGGCTGTCTGGCACCAAGACACACTTTCTGTTGCTTGATCAACACCGAGACCTGGTGTGGGGCTGTGTGGGGCTGTGTTGGCCCGGTGCCAGCGCTAAATATAGCCTGGTGAGTGGCTCAGGGGACTAGGGTTGGCCTGCATGTGCAGCGGCCTTGGCTCTTGATCCCGGACAACACCAATTAATGCGGAGTGGAGGAGAGGTGGAGGGCTGGCAAGGCCAGTCGACTAGCTAAACAAAGTCGGAGTTGAAGGCCGAACAAGGAGGGGCTTTCTGCCTCCTGCCTTCCCTTTGCAAACATGTCTGTTAGTGTGTGTGTGCATCCCAGTGTCTGAGGGAGGAGTGGGGAGGAGGGATTTCTGTGACCTGCATCGTTATGGTGGACCTGCTGACCTACTTCACAGTATGACAACATCGCTTTGTTGTTGTTGTGTTGGAGTTGCGGTGAAGTTTGTAGTTCCAGATGTGGTGTATACAGACCTGACAACATACGACTGTAGATGACATCATGTAAGAATTGTTTATTTACCGAGGTTGTGTCCTGTAATAGTGTAAAACTGTACTAGCCAGTACTTTTCATTTCAAACAGCGGTCAAGGGATGCAAAGAAGAAGGTGTAGACGTATCGCCGAGAAGGGAGCAGACGATGATAATGTGGGCGATGTGTGGGGTGGGGAGCCTGCACGAGGATGGTAAGAAAGGAGAGACGTATTGCTATCAGTGACCATGATTGCCACCTTGACCTGCCAGTGCCCGCTGATATCAGTGGCTGCGACCTCGTCTCCTCGATAAGCTTCGATGTGCACAGGTCGGTCTTGAGGTCATCTCGCAGTCAGACGAGCGCCGCTAGGTGTCCACAGCAGTGCACAGCACCACAACCCGCGTGGTGAGCATCCTGGTGGTGTGCACGACGATGGTGTCGCTGTCTTACGTCATGTGGTGTGCACGACGATGGTGTCGTTGTCTTACGTCACGTGGTGTGCACCGTGATGGCGTCGTTGTCTTGCGTCACGTGGTGTGCACGACGATTGTGTCGTTGTCTTACGTCACGTGGTGTGCACCATGATGGTGTCGCTGTCTTGCGTCACGTGGTTTGTCCCATCGTCTTTAACGTGAAGGCGAACTACGCTGGGCCTGCGGACCTGAGTGTGTAGAGCCCTAGAGCCGGTGAGCCACTTACAGTTCAGTGCATTCACTTTCACTTAATAAACCCTTAATGGCTTCCAGCAACATCCGCATCATGATGATAATGAAGGTGTGGGACTGTTTCTGCCCCACGTCACGCCAGGTGTAGCAGCTTTCACCTGTTGTCACATCACAGCATGGAGAGGACCTTCAATAGACTTCACCTGTCACCATGGCGGTGGTCGGGCGACTCCTGGGCTGGTTGCAATGTTTTCCCTGATAAGAAAATACCTTGTTTAGGTTACCACTGTCCATCAACCCCTGTCCCACTCTTTGTGGACTCTTTAAAGAATTTGTTTTAAGTATTGTCAACATGTTATTTGCCATTGTTCGAAAAATTTGTGTTGAGGAGGAAAGGAGGGTGTGAGGAAGACATGACAGTCACTACTTGTATTGTCAGCGCTATGCTGCTTGCTTCTCTCCTGCTCTGTCCACAAGATGTGAGTGAGCTTGAATAGGGAGAGGTTGGGGTGGGGATCGGGTGTGTAAGAGTACTTTGTGGGATCTGAGTCTGTTACATAACACTCTAGCTGTGCAGTCAACGGAATCCCGACTTTCATTTCCTCTTGTCGGTGGTCTCTCTCTGATCAGGGTATTGGGTGAGTTGTGTAACACCTTAAGTGCAAGAATAACGAACACGAGAAGCAGGCATGCACACCACACACACATGCACGGACAGAGACTGCAGCCTTCTACCCGTGTAATGTCGGGTACTGGCGGTACAGGTGTGAGGTGGCCGTTCACACAAACCATTCAGTCTGCCGCATTGGAAAACGCAGGTTTCACCTATTAGTATGCGTGCACTTTCTGTACTCGTCTGCTCCTCCCTTCCCTACCCCCCACCCCACCCCACTCACAGCTTTTATATTTGTGCCTGACACTGGGGATGGCGAGATGTTGCGTGCACAGCTTAGTAATTGCACCACCTGCGTTGCACCAAATGTTGTGAGTTGGTTGTGAGGTTGTGAGGCCGACGAGCTGCCATCTCCACTGATAGCGGCCTGCAGGCACAGAGATGCTGTGCACTGATGGAACAGTGAGGGGCCTGTGTCTGGCTGGGCTTTGAACTGATAACCCTGCATGCTGCCTCCACTTACAGCCGACATAGAGAATAGTCGGTGTTTGTGTGTGTGTGTGCGTGCGTTTGTGTTTGTCCATGTGTGCGTGTGTGTGTGCCCTTGTCTATGTGCGTGTGTGAGTGCTCGTGTATGTGTGTTAGGGCCGGGGGGAGTCCTCCTCACCACTATCTCCCTATTACCTGCTCTATCGCCACAAGAAAATGTAAAGATGAAAATAACCACGTGATAATGCGCGCTTAAAGATCACGTGACGTAAGCACACTGGCATCGTTCCCTGCGGTCGTTAACTCGTTTGTTTTTTGTTTTGTTATTTTTTCAATCCTCTATCTTTGTAAAGTGGGTTGTGATATATAAATACAACTCCTGTTGAAGACAAGATGACATTTAAGTATGTCCCGTCCGACTTCAAAGGAAAAGAGAAAGGTCGTCGACCTTGGGGTCGTTGTTCTGTGCCAGCAGCCCCAGATGTCGCTTCTTGCGCTCGTCGTCAGGATCGGACGTCCCTGTCGGCACATCAAGAGCTCCACTTACTCACCTAAGGGATTATTTCCGGCTCTTCGGACTCGCCTGCGCAAGGATGCTGCGTGACGTAACGCGAGTCGTGACCGGCCATGCGCGGACAGGGATGCTGGTGTTGTAGTGTAGCTAGGTTCTGCCTCAGTTCCATCCATTGCTGACCCTTTAAGTAACATTTTCAACCCGCCTTTGTACAGATGTACGAACTAAGGAGTCGGCCTCTCACTTACCGTGGTGACGAATGCAGTCCGATATGTGCGCACGTAACATCTGGCGGCGGAGGAGGAGGAGGACTCTGTGGTCTACAAGAGTAATAATGGCGGTTAGAACACTTAATAATGCAGATGAGAACAATGGGGAAGATAACAGTCACGAGAACAGCGCGGGCAGAAAGGACAAAGGGGAAGTGTGGTGGGGCGGGGGTAGAAGTGGGAGGGGCGGGGAGGACTACTGCTGCAGCACACAACACCACGCTGCACTCGCTGCCAAGGTCAGTAGACAGAAGACATTTGAATCTGCATAGGTCATAGGTCGCTGCTATTTGCAGTCATTAAAAACAGGGCTACAGTCACTCGTGCAGCCAACCGGAGGTGGGAGGAGGCTTGTGAAGGAAGGTGGCGCTCGCAAACTTCACAAGCTGCCGCCGTCGCTGTCTGTGACGTTACGTTGCCGTCTTGCCAGCGAGCACGTTACTCTCGTGTTACAAAGTCATTGGTTCTGTGGGAAGCAGGGAAAAAGTCTCATCGAACGCGAGTTGTGTGGAGCTCCACCCCCAAGCTTGCTCTCTCTAACTCACACACACACACGTTCGCACGCACGCACGCACGGACACACGCGACAACTGGCTTTAACTCCACACACCACATCCGCTTGTCGTCGTGGACGCTCAGCGATATCATCGTCACACGTGTGTGATGCTGTCTGTACAAGGCGTCCGTCTGTCCGATGTACGTGTTCGCGGGATGATGATGGTGGTGTCGGGGGTGTGGTGGTGGTGGTGGTGGTGGTAGCAGTGGTGGTGGCGCGGGATTTGGTGGTGTGGTCGCCCGTCAGGAATTGCGCAAGAGGATTGTCGCTCCCTAGGTTCTCATCCCTTCTTTTTTCCCCTCCACCCGAGGGCACGCTCGTCCAGTTCCTCCCCACCTACCACATTTTTTTTATTAATCTTTAACAGACTTTTCTTGTCCACAAAATAATACGCGATACTTTAAAGCTCGTCGTAAAGGCCACATGGGAGGTTGAAACTGAGAGGAGGTAGGCTTAAAATAGTCTCGTCTGTGCTTCATGACCCGCCATCTGCTGTGTCAGCAGTTCCCTTTACTGTCTTTCTGGTCTACAGCGTCCCTGGCCTCTACACACCGTCTTTAGTAACAGTTTGAAACCCGCTCACTATTATTAGTGATTACTTTGAGAAGCTCGTAAAGAGTGTTTGTGTCACGAAAGTATGAATACTTAAAAAGAGTGGGGTGTCTGGAGGCTGGAGGCTGGAGGCTGGTAGTTTGTCAAAGATTGCGCAGACACCCTCGGAGCATTTTAAGATGTGGAAAATGTTCAGCGAGAACAAAAAAATAGATTGCACCAAGCCGGGTCTTGAACTGCACTCACACACGTCTTGTAGCTTGTGACTAGCATCGGAAACATACACAAGGCTTTTAAAAAAAATACAACCGAAAGTTGTTTTTCTATGGCAGGATCTTGAAATTCCTTAACCCGTTAAACTATGTCCCTGAAAAATTACAATCCGAACATGGGAAGTGTACAGATGGAGAGTAAAAGTATTTCAACCCATTATCTCATTCTTTTTGGTTCGCCCTCTATCCCTCTGTGGAGTTGGCGTCTGCGAAGAGGTGGGAGGAGGGAAGATTAAATGCTTATTTCGAACAGCAATCATCATCATCATCATCATCATCATCATCATCATCATCACCACCACACTTGATCTTGACTTGTTGCCGCCTTTGAATGCTAACAAATGTCCGCATGTGTTTTCAGAAGTTTGGACTGAGGTCTCGTATTTTGACGATGATTGTCTTGTACCAGGACTGGTGGCACCTGGTATCGTGTTGCCTCTAAACCTTATCTCAGAGCAACACGGTCACAGTCCACTTCGTCAGCAACTCTTGGGCGGTTAATAATCGGTCCTTTCTGGAGGTTTTCCCCTTTCTTGTTTTTGTTGTTGTTTTGTTGGATTTTTAAGCCACTACCTCATCGTAGCTGTAGCAGTATGTATTGGTCATTTGGGGTCATGTGATATAACATTTACAGTCCTTCCTTCTTCGTTGTCTGAGTTCCAGAGACCGTTCGTGTCAGGCTGCAGTTTGTTGTGACTGTGAAGTGAACGGTCGTGTCCATGTTCACTTTGGTGTCTGAGAATTGTTCAGTTTACAGTACTGTGAATCCTGTTTGACAAAAGCGAGTTGTGCTGGAGTAGTTGTGAAAGTTCGTGACATGTGAACGGCCATTGCTTTGTGGTCACCGTTTGTTCACACAACACCTACATCACTTATTCTGTTCACGTGCATGTGTGTCCGGAGCTCGCGGGCTGCTGGCTGTAGTTTGTGTGGCAAGACCTGTGGTGTGGCACCTGACTCTCAGGTGAACTTCTCTTTCAAAAATGATATTAGGATTTTTTTTCTTTATGTGCACGGTTACTGCACATGTTGACGAGCTTCCTGTGTCAATGCCCGTGAGTCCAATGCCTGTAGTCGGTATGTCAAGTGTGTTTATGGCAGTTTTTAATGTCAGTGGCTTTGCAAGTCGTGCACCTTAAAGTGCAGTCAAGACGCCCGCTGCACATGGTGCTTGTTGATATTTGCCTGGGCATTGACCAGGTGTCGTGAGGCAAATATTAATCTCTTACAGGTCTTCATACTGCTGGTGCTGTCAAACTGTCGTTAAAACAGTTTCTATGGCCGCCATTGTGGTTGTGTCTGGCTGACATTAGCAAGGCGACAAAGTCGTCACGAAGTGGATGAAGTTTGTAACCCTACACTCGAGTTCGTGGAACTTGCAGAAGAAGAAAAATGTCTGGGGGGAAATGGGGGGGGGGGGAGTTGTCTTAGCGCAGTTATGAGTGGCTGAAGGACGAGATTCCCAATTTGGTTGCTCACTTGTGTCGATTTGTTGCTTGGTTTGGCTGGTTAACGCTAAGCAACAACAACAGCAACAACAACGACGATATGGCAACAGGGCAACTGCGGTAAAATCTGCGGCTGTGTTCTGTCACAATAAGCTAAATAAAAAATGATGAGACAAACTGAAATTACAGTAAGAACAGACAAAGACGAAATGTCGCAACAGACATACGTATCGTCGTTAAATCATTGATTAAAATGACAGAAGGCAGATAAAACTTGATTTACTTTTGTAAAAGTTACAGCTGTCAGTCTAGCATCAGTATTTACTAGCGAGGAGCCGCATCTTCTAATCGTTGGCGGCCTCTAAGTAAACCTCTACGATGAGTCCTCCACATGGAAGCAGACGATATCGCTGCAGTCTTAAACACAAATATTAGCAGGTGCCAAGAGAGACAGAGGGATGCCGGCCCTTGAAACTGTGGCCAAGCCACCCTTCTTCGCTCGTGATGCTCGTGATGCTCGTGCCTGTTGCTCGTGTCGAGTTGTGGCTGGCGCGAGACATCCTCCAGTACATCGTGGCTCCCAGAACCTGTCCCCCTCCGTGTGGCGGTCTCTCCTCCCTTGTGGTCCACTTTCTCCGTGACCCTGTCTGTGAACGCCGGGGAGCTGACGACACTGGTTCTCTTGTGGGTCGACTTTGGTCCCAGGGGATGAAGTGTGGTGTGCATTGATGGCTTCTCTTTGTGAAGTTAGTCAGTGCCCCCAACATCTCCCTCATCTCCCTCCTCTACAGCAGACCGCTCGTCGCAGACATCTGTTCCTGGGCCAAGCACCCGCTGACCTCAAATCCGAATGGAGGCTTTCTACATCAGCTGATAGTCTAGGGTTTAAAGTAGTCAAGTTTGGCTTCCATTATTCTGTCTCTCATCCTTCTTGCGAGGGGGTGAATGGGAGGACGGGTGTGGAGGGAATGGGTAATGACATCAAGATTATATGTATTAGTAGAACCAAAATAGAAAAGTCTTTTTTGGTGCGTAACTCTACCCACCACGGTTCAATTCCCATCTAAGGTATCTTGACGCTGTCTATGAGCTGTCAAACAATCGTCATGGGATTCATTTCTTCACAGAAGAATATTTCCTTCTCGATGTTCATATCTGCAGTAGATTGCCAACTGGGTCATGGCATTGTCTGTCATTGGGTAGAAGATTACAAAATCCAGGTGACCGCATTCTGTAAATCTTTACCACCAGATGGCATAAACTAGTTGATTCATGCTATTGGCAGGTTGTTTTGCTGTTTTATGCGTTTTTAACGGTTTTGTTCTTGGGTTTATTAGTGTGTTGTTGTAAAGTAGTTCTTCTCCGTCGAGCTATGTGAGTTAAGGAAGGTGGCCTGCTGGTGTTATGATATTACAATATCGCAGTTACAGCCATTGTCATTTTGTTGCCCTCGTACACGGTGTGTTTTGATTGGTTGAGCGTGTGCTGGATGTTTATGTGACCTAGGTTACGACTGTCTGAGCACCTACCTTTGTGATGACATATTGGATGCTGGTGTCGAGAATGTTCTGGTGCCGTCTGCCACTCCTCGTCGTCACTCTCCCCTTCACCCTCCCTCCTCTCCCCCAGCCACGTCGCCTCTTTCGTCTCTCACCTCCTCCCCAACCATCAGTCTACCCCAACCATCAGTCTACCCACACCTGGAGCAGGGTGCATGGTGCGCCGCTAACCGCTAAGTGGGTGACGTCACACCAACTGCTGATTGTTTACACGACGAGACTTGAGGCTTTGACTGTTTACAAATGGCGGCGTTAAGGCTGTCTGTCGAGTGAAGACAGTTTCAGATTCGTTCGTGTATTGTATGGAGTGTATGAGGTCCACCTGGGGTATAAAGAGCCGACCAAACACAAACTGATTGTTGTTCATTGGTGATCTCCAGTTTAGCCTTAATTTAAGGCTGTTGTGGCTAAGCAGCTGTGCGGCAACGAGAGGGGTTGGTTGTAATATGATAATGAAAACTACATGCGAACAACTAAAATTAATTAAAGTACTCTCCATCTTGTCTACTACTGCCTTATTTCCCAAATTAAAACAACAAATAATATGCGAGGAAGGCAGAGGTTAAGAGGCAGTGACCAGCACATTGTATAGTTATGAACGAGAGGTGCAACAGTACCCCGGGTTGTGTAACCTCCGCTCGATATCTATATATACAGCCCTAGTAAGTCTTATGTAACCATAGCAGGACAAAGACCGAGACTATTACTCCAGTCCACATGTGCACCTGTCTCTAATTACATCATCATTAATTGCAGATACAATTGTGGGCTGCGGTCCATTATCGCAGTCAGACATGCGCATCGAACTGTGCAAAACGTAGGCTCCTCTCTTTTTATTTGTCCTCATAGTTCGCGCGAAAGAATGAAACAATAAACTGAGTTACCTGAGGGAAAAACACCATTTTCCTTGCTTTATGCGTTCATTATTTTTATCTTCTTTTCGACTTTCTAATTTTCTAGCGGCGCGCGACAAAGCCTAGTTGCTTACTAATTAGAGGATTAGTGGGTAGCCTCCCCCCTCACACACACACACTTACATGGCCACACACACACACACGCACTTACATGGCCACACACACACACATCTTGACAGGTGTGCTACGCGCGCAACCTTTCTGCACCGCGAGTCCCGCTTTTTTTTGTTTTTTTCTCCTTTCTCTCTCTTACTGCTTTCCATCATCTGCCGCATCGCCTCCCTGAAACAAAAAATCGAACTGGCCGCAAAACATCCTTGGTTCGTTTTCTCCGAGGTCGAGCTAGAGCATAAAAGGAAGAATGATTGCTGTTCCAGGCGGAGAAAATGGACATAGATACATAATAAAACGTAGCTGACTTGCGGACTATTTATGCGACCTGCTTTACTCCAGCGGTATGGGGAGTTAGGGGAGCCGGGAATTAATGGAGCTGGGGATTCTTCCACACACACACACAAGGAGTTGTCATAAAACACTAGACTAGCTCGCCAACCTCGTGTAATTTTTGTAGTGGATGTTTTCAGTTTGGCAGACAACTCAAGGTAGCTGAGTTCGAAGCTGCCATTAGCACAATCTGCCTGAGTGCTGCTTTTGATTTCATATTTTTTTCTTTTTTTGCACCTTGCGTTAAAAATATTTGTATAATAAATTATTTGCATAATTGCACTGCAAATGCAGCTGGAATTTTGTTTGATCCGTGAAGCGAAACCGGCGCACATTATTATGCACGGTTGGCTACGGATGAATGAGGGGGGATATGGCGCCACCTGGGCCGCTTTGCCAGGTGAACTTCGAGTACTTGCAGACCACCCTCCTCCTCCGATCTCTCCCTCCCACCCCGGCTGTCTTGTAGGACCTATTCCATCCTCCGCCTCTTGAGGGACTGCTGCCCTATTCTGGAGCCAGTGGGAGGAGACGGGACGTCAGTGGGGAGGGAGCTGCGGGGGGTCTGACCGTGCTAACTGCACACTGGCAACATGCAAGTCGCCTGCTTGTCTGCCGGACAGATTTACGATCGAGGAAACTCACCCTCGCTCCAAGCGACTTGTCGTCAAAGAGTTGGATTTTTTCTTTTTTCTTTGGTCTTTCATTCATGTTGGAAAACAACTTTGACGCGGCTTTGAATGGGGGAGAGTCGGTCTCCTGTGTATCTCTGGCGTGTTTTTGTTGTTGTTGTTTTTTTTTTGTTTTTTTTTTGGGGGGGGGGGGGGGGGGGGG
>SRHC01000854.1:756072-814617 GCA_004794325.1 Pomacea maculata
GGGCTGGGATTTTTGTTTTTGCTGGGTTTTTTTTTTTGGTCTGCCCACGAACTGTCTAAAATAAGTTTGCTTTTTTATCTTCTGAGACTTTATCTGTCTCAGGTCTTCGTCTGTGCTTGCATGCGTGTGTCTTGGTGTGCAAGGGAAAGAACTATTGATGAAGATCGCAGGGGAGGGAATGAAAGTAACGGGGATTTTTTTTTAAGTTTGAGAGGGAAACTGGGGAATATAAAGGAGGGGGTCAACAGGAGAAGGGATTGTGGTAGGTGTGGGATGTGGGTCGCAGGTGTTGGTTACTGTTGTTACTGTCTTTCACTTTTTATTCCTTGATCTTGTAGGAGTCCGTGATGGATTTTGTCTCCAATCTTGTGGAGTTTAAGATTATTTTTAGTGGGGCTTTTCGTAGCCAGACATTTAGGTTGTTGTAATTAGTTGTTTCTGGGTCTGATGCAAGGTATCACTATCGTTCCCTTGTTTTTCTTAATATTGTTAAAATAAATAGAGAATTTTGATGCTTAGCCACCATCTGTGTCGTTAAAGACAGAACATTATACCAAAGTTCAGTAGGTAAGGTGAAAGAACTGTTATTTTTTATGTTTGTTAAAGATCTTTCTGATTTCTTTCTCTGGGGTATTTTCGTTACACTCTAAAAGAACGTTTGGAGTGGTGTCTGTCTTCTCAGCTTCCTGCAAGACGATGTTTTTACATTGTGAATTTCGCCATTTAGTCTCATTTTACCTGAATGCTCACATCTGTTTGAATTGTAAAAAGTGGAACAATTTGAGGCTGCTGGGGGAAATAGAAAGGTTGAGGTTGATAATGATTAGGGTTTTGTTCACTGAAAATCCATCTACTGTGTCTGCCTCTTTCTTTCGTTATATTCCCATATGAGAAGGAACCCACAGAAACTTAATTTTACAATGTAAGAGTTTTATGTATGATAGTTTATATTCCATACTCCGTGTCTGCTGTGAAAGAAGTTTGACTTTGTAGAGGGTTTTGGGGATCTGTTCAGTGTATAGGAAGCTGATGAGGATCTGGTTGACTGAATGAATGTGTAAGTTCACATCAGTCGGCAGTCTGTGACAGACAGAGATATGAAGACACCAGGGTGAACACCTGTTCATCTGCAGATTTGTGTGAATGCAGGGTGTGTAGGGGAAGAGGGGGAGGGATCACAGGCTTTCACACAATTTTAACTGTGATGATGACCTCTAGGTCAACGAGTTGGGAGGGTAGTCATTGGGTAAGGTTGCCACGTGACCGGTCGTGGTATCGACCATAGATGTCTGTAATCTGCTGAGTTGACTGGTGTGCACGTTTATTTATTTATTCAGCATCTTGTTCTGTCTGTCGGTTCAAACAGTTCGCTTGCACCAGTTCGACTTGGCGGACCAACGGCCAGGTTTTTATGGTCGGACTTTTTATTAAAAGTGGAAAGTGGCCAGAAGTGTTTCGTCACCTGGTGTGTACTTCGGGGCGCTTGGGAACACACGTACGAGCGAGTGCTGCATACATACAAGTCTAGTAATGAGAAGAAAACTAGAGGGAGCAGCAGTGCGCGGATCGTCTGCATCACGTGATACACCCGGAAGGCCTGGCAGTGGGTTGTCGGGTGGAAGGAGGAGAGGAAAAGTGTAGGGAAGCTCTGTCTCGCCCACCAGGGCAAACCTCTGTCCATGTACATCAGCGACGTGAACACCAGCGAGTCGTGTCGACATCAGTGAAATTACGACCGCTTCCACTCCCGGGGTGTGTCGTCTGTCGTCTGTCGTCTACGTCCTCAGCCGCTACCTGCTGATAGCGACAGTCGTCTGGCATTTTATTTTGTTTGTGTTTTGAGCTCGTTTGCCGAGACTTGCGCGAGAGATAAAGCAAGTAGCGTAGTCTTACCCGGACTCCCGTTTCTTGTAGTCGTTGTTGTTGTTACTGCTGTACATACATCGCCGTCGTCTCTTTGCAGCCTGTCAGAAAAGGGAGGCAAGTTACTCGCCGCACTACTGAGAGAGAAATAACACGTGCGTGTGACGTCAGCTTCTTTTACATTTTTGTGTTAAGTTCTTATCTTTCTTTACTTGTTTTCCTCGATTCGTTCCTGTTTCATGGACTCGGTTGAAACTGTCGTCAGCTTTTGAGGCTGTTGTCCAGGGGTGTGCAGGAAGCCCTGGGTTCTAGAGATGCCCTCGCCAAGCCGTTCCACATGAGTTGCTGCTGGTAGAGTTGTCTGCCGTTGCTGTGCCGACGCCGCCATGACGGATACAGTTCATACAGTAAAACACTCGTCAGGCTCCTTCTTTCTTTGTCTTCCCCTCCTTCTGCATTCAGACTGCAGCTTTAATGACCTGATGTTTTATCTTCACGATACACAGCTAATTACGGCCCAGGTGGCAGAGGAGTTCTGAACATTTTCCAGACGAGAGTTTTTACTCCATCTTTAATCTTGTTTATTAGCTGCCAGCGTCTCTAGAAACAGTATTTCGTTTCCTGGTGTCGTCATTAAAATTGTGTTGGTCCTGTCAGAGGTAGACAAGCATGTGTGTGTGGTTTGTGTGGTTCGTGTGGTTTGTGGTTTGTGTGTTCGCGCATGCCTTCAATTTCAAACAGATTGCTTGTTTGTTCTGCAGGTCATGACTACATCTGGGGGCAGAAAACTGTTGGCAAGCGATGTGAAGGTAAGTACATATGAACTTCCTACCCACTTCTCGATTTTCTCTTCCCTCCGATCCTACTCATCAATTCTGTAGGTGCACCAGGTGCAGATAACTGCAGACTCATCTACTCTCCCCCTTTCCTTTGCCTCCCTCTGTGCAAGACACCGATGCTCGCATCCAAACCTGTCGTGAAACTCGTTGTTCCTCTCCTTTCATGCTGTCGTCAGCCCTCGTGAGGTCACTTTTCCTGAACAAACCATCGTGGCGCACGTGAGCGAGGCCGAGACTGCACTAGGGTCACAGGTCAGTTCAGGTCGCAAGCTGCGCGGTGCATCGCTGCTGGGGAGGCTGGGTGCAGGGAAGACAGGAGGAAGAGGAGGATATGATATCGCGTGTCTACCTCATTAACGGCGGCCTGTATGACCAGTACATGCCTGCCCACCCACTTTTCTCATACTCTCGAGGAGATCCGTCACATGACGCGCTGGCATACCCCTTTACCCACGTGCGATTCGCTGGCAAGATGCTGGCAAGTCTCACCTGAGCCCCCCGCCTCCCATTCTGCTGACGTCAGCGGGCGAGGGCTGGAAACGGATGTGTCTTGAGGTTATCGCCCTTTACCGAACTGCCCCCATTACCTGGCGACAGGTCTGTCAGACACCTGGCGGGCTCCCACCTTCCTCCTTCCCCACCCCACTTTCACCAGATGCACCATGGGATTTCCCGTTGGCGCGGCTGCTTTGAAGTACCACAAGCACACTTCCAGCTGTGCTCAGTTTGGCGGGTGGGAGCGGGGTAGAAGAGAAAAGGAGGAGTTAACACCGAACTCCTTGGAGGAAGAGAGCAAAAGTCTGAACAGTACGTTGTGGCCATTTCGGATTACTTCCCATCCTATGGATTCCTTAGTACAAAATAAAATTCTGCCGTAGAACGCCTTACCTCCTGATATCCTCCTACCTTTCATTTTGATTTTTTCGTTTTTTTACCCGGCGGAGGTAACAAAGTGTTTTTGTTCTGCGTGCTGCTCACATCTGCGGAGAGTTGGCTAAACGTGAGTGAGGGTCTAGACATGGTCGTCAAGACTGTGGACAAAGTGACCACTGTGACCAGGTGAGTAGAGTTAGTAGTGGACTTACGACTCCTGCATGGCTGCGGTTGTAGCTGTTGAACATGGGACGAGCACAGCCACCTCCGCCCGGCACACATTTTTATTGCGCTCGACTTGTAGTCGACACAGAAAAGCGCGGAGGTGAGTAGGTTGAGCAGATACGCTGGTACTGTACTCAGTAAACATACATCACACGGTGTGTTTCTTGTCTTTAGCGACCTACCCTCCCCATCCCCGCCGCCAGCTTTTCCCTGTAGGGCTGGTATGGCACCCCTACAAAAGTAAGCGGGTGCTTCGGGTGGACAGAGGCGGAGGAAGGAAGAAGAGATGGGCGGAGAGAGGGGACGAACATTACGATGACAGGTAAGATGGAAACTTGTTTAGGGGGAGTTGTGGTAGGAAGACTTCTCACCTTGTCGTGTCACTGCGAGTGGTTGGGGATGTTTCCGTGCGAGATGTAATATGGGGTAGGGTGGGGTGGAGAGAAAGATGAAAAAGATGCGACAGGCCTGAGGAAGAGGACACAACCCACAATATACAGCTGCTTGTCTTCCCTGTCGTCCTAAACTGCTGCGTTCCCTCCACACTCTCCTACCCTCATCCCCACCCCACCCCACCCCGAGGCCATGCACCTTGATGCGAGGTTGTGTCCGCCCAGCGCACGGGGTCACGGGGGGAGGAAGCGCACTCACTGGCAGCAGCAGGGTGTACAGACATGACAGATATGCTGTCTCTTGACCAGCTTAACCACTTACATCTGCACTCCTCTAGCCACCCTTCCTCTCTTCCACCCTCCGCCACGTTATCAGACCGTATCAGATACCCGGTACCCAGTACTGGACAGCAGCTCACACGGGTGTTGAAGTTCTTACATATAAAAGGGAATGTTGAGGGAGGGAGGGGACTACGAGCCACCGAACGACGGAGGAGACAGCTGACCCCACTGGTCTCTACTGAGAACCGAAGCCACCGAGCACGACTTACTGTGCCGAGGCACCCTGAAGTGATAACAGAAAGGAAGTTAGGTAAACTACGGAAGTGAGTGAATCACAACTTTTTGTCTTTCTTCTTCTTGTCTTTGTGTACGTTCTCTGTTCTTTCTTTTACTCCATCCAGCTGTCGTTCTTTCTGTTGCTTTTGTTCCTCCTACTTTTTTCTTTCTTTCATATCGCACATTTTTTAGTTTTGTGTTTTTCTCGCTGTATACGTTGCTTGGCAACAAGAGCTGTAGTGCAAGGCGAGGCAGGACTTAGCAATCGGCTCCAAAGCCAGAGTTCTGTGGGTATGTGTGCACCGCTCATTGACGTTCCTTGTGTTACTGCGGTAACCTGATACCCGATCACACGATCACGGGGTAGGTGAGTCGAGGTGCACTAGGGTACGTGCCGATAGTCACACGAGGCGTGCACGGGACCTTACTGTACTTAGCGAGCAGGGTGCGTGTGTGTGTGTGAGTGAACATTTGACACATGCATGTGTGAGCACGCGCACACTTCGTTACGTTTGCCGACGTCACGGCTGCTGCAGCTAAGGGCCGGGGGTCGGGGTTTAGGGGAGGAGAGTCACGAGAGTGGTGGAGGGGGGAGAAAGATTTGTAGGAATGAACAGACTATTCCCCCTTTCCCTACCTTCCTCATCGTTGCTCAGCTGTGTAGAGTGTCTCTCACTTTCCCTCCTCCTCCTCCCAGACCACGTCAACCCAACTGCTAGCGGCAATGGCGATTGTCGTCCTGAGAAGTTCCGTCCTACCCTGTCTCTGTTGTTCGTCCATAGAGAGAGAGATGGGAAGTGGGACCAGTGCGCTTGTTTGCCCTGGCACTTGCCCTCACGAGGTCAGCGGGTCAGGAGGGGAGTTATCGCCTTTCCCAAGCTTATGCCCTCGGTTCCTCCTCCTCCTCTACCCGCCCCGTCCCCTTATCGGCGACAAGCTGAGCGCAGGTTGTGGGGGGGAGCGAGGGTGGATCTTGACAAAGCCTTATCGCCAGCAGCTTAGGGAGTCGGACTTGCCGGGTGACACTCACACTCACAGCACCCACCCGGTGAGCCACTCGCCTGTCTAAGGTCAAGGCCGCGTGGGTCGCGTGGGGTGAAAGGGAATGCGCTGCGTGTGCGGGTCGAGTGTAACCGAGGTGAGAGAATGTTCGTTACTCTTGATTGGGTGCATTTTCTGGATGCTCCTGCTTGGAGTGCTGCCACCCGGTCTGACACTGTAGTAGTAGGACACTGCAAGTGCATCTTGAGGTGGCTGACGATGTATTTTAAAATGTACACGTCATCAGACACCATTGTGGTGCACCAGCTGTCCACAGTGTGATCGCTAGTCTGATTGAACATGTTTATTCGTAGACTTATTTTATAAAGTATTCCATCCACTTTGTGCCGTCAGTGAACAGAAATAATACCACGACGGCCATGTCATCATAGTTGAATGCTCAGGTCGGCCTCCACAACCAAGATGGCGTCTCGGTCGTGGCTACAGCACGCTCCTTGCTCCTAAGTCTCATCTATCAGCCCCTGTACCAAGTGTTCGAACCCTTTTTTTGGTCCTTTATAGATCGCCAGAGCAACGGGCAAGGCTTGGAGAGGTCTTGGGGGGGGGGGGGTCCTGTGTTGTTGAGAGCACTTTGAAACCCATATCAGCTTAACAACATCTTTATCGCTTCTGCGTTTGATTGATCACAGCAAAACAAAACCTTACATCTCTCTCCAAGCCGATGTTGGGAGTGGTCCACTGTGACTAGCTTTGTTGTGGTTTGTGGGAAGACGCCTGGTGAGGCCTGGGTCACTGCAGAGGGATGCTGCAACCATTTATTCCCATCACTTAATCCATTGTTGCTGGTGTATCTGTTTTGTTTTGGGGGAGATGAAGGGCGGGGCCGGGGAGACGATGTGTATATAAATATAAATATTGTGTGAATGTGTTTTGTGATCACACAAATCACAGACAGGGTGTGTTCGTTACTCTGAATAATTCTGGTTGATATGCCTGATATGTTGATATGTTCCTGATCCCCAGCTGACTGTATACTTACAATCTGTACTTATTGTGTGTGTGTCGTCCGTTCCAAACACTGACCTTTGAACTGGCAGCGGAGTATGGACGTTTGTGCGGAGATTGGAATGTCAGAAGCGCCGCCGCCTGTGGGCAATGGCTGACACAGCACGCGGCCTGCACGCCGAAGTGGAGCGAGTGACTTACCCCCTTTTCTCGCTGACCTGCAATCTGGCAAGGCTCCAGCTGACCCGGCAGCTCGGCAACACCGCCAGGGCAAAGAAGGCAAGCGAGGGGGGCGCGGGGGGCGAGGGGGCGCGGGGTGGAGAGCGCTTGTTCAGCTGTGTGCAGCGTAACCTTGGGGGCCGAGAGCCCCACTTTCCGTGCTCTCCATTCTCGGCTTGCGATTGGCCGGGCTGGGCGGAGACTGCGGTGCTGACACCGTGTCTGTCAAAGCCTCGCCCTTCTCCCATTGGCTGAGGTCGTGACACACTTTCGTGGAACGCTGGGCCGGTGGGCATTTGCTGAGAGGGTCTGACTGCGTGCGAGGGGAGCGAGAGAGGGAGCGAGAACGTGGCGGCGAGGCTGTGTGTCAGTGCATCAAGGTTTCCTTGCCGAGGTTTTTAATGGTGCAGCTGGGCTAGATTCTGTCCTCGCAACACGCTTACAGCCCTCGCTGCAGTTTTCTTGTGGAATGCCTTCGGATCGAAGGCTGCTTGGGGGAAAGATGGATTGGACTTGCGGCTTCCTTTCGTGAGAGAGAGAGACGAGCGTGGACTCCGGGATCCAGCGAGTCGGCACGTGACTTGTGTGAGGCAGCGGTGCTCATCTCGGGGTCAGACCGATTGTGCTCTCTGGACCCTCACAGGGGGACTTGCTGTGCCCTCACGGAGGGAAAATCCTGTGTTCCGTTTCTGAGGAGTTACATGATCAACTATTATTATTACACGTGTGTGTGGTTTTATCTGAACCTGTGAAATCCTGGATTTAATTAAAGGAGTAGACAGCGGCAAGACACATGTGGAGTGTACTAGGTCCAGAAAGATGGACTATGGATACCTAGGTAAGTCGCCCCTGCACCGTGGGCAAGTCTTTTTACTGTTGGCACTTTAACGGCATCTTTTATGCAGCAGTTATGGCTCTCCAATTCATCCGTTAAAATATTTAGAAGGCAACTTTTGATTCTCTGTTATCTTTATTATCTTCAGCGTTTGCAGGCCACACTGGTGATAAGGGGAAACATCTCTGTAGTCTACTTTGACTGTACACAGGGCTGTACGTGTTAGGAATAAGTTTACACGAGAATTAAGATGTTTTCTACACAGCCCTGTGTGTAAGGCAGCTTGCCCTGTGGGTAAGTTACCCACCAGTCTCACCCCAAGACTGACTACAGCAACCCATCGTCTGCCCAGGTACCGGCTCCGGGTGGATGTTGGTGTAGTGGCCGCGGTCCCTTTTAGTAAAGTACGATGTATTATGATCAAATGGCCTTATAATTTTTGTTCACATTTACTTGAATTATATGTGATTTGAACAGTATCACTTCATTTTGCCTCTTTTTTCAGTTTTTGTTTGTTATTTGTTTTGTGTTCTTTCTTTGCTTTTCTTGCTGTACGGCTTACTTCCTTAGTCCTTCACCTGCTTGGTTTTTTGCGTGAACTTAGTGAGGTCGGCAGGTCACAGAAAAGGTACGACTGATAGCAAGCAGAAAGGACCAGGGACCAGGGACTGGTATAATAAAAATCTGGCATTCACAGCTGTTGAGAATGAGGATATGCAAGACAGCCTCACATCCTACTGGAAGCAGACTCCACATAATTTAGCCAAACTGCACGAGAGGCGCTACCATCTCCAGAAAATGACTTTGGCTCCTCGCCCTCAAAACCTGGTCTGAAATGTCAGTTGATAGAATTTTTTTTTTAATGCGATCTTTCTTGTGTCGGGCTGGCATCAAACTCTGAACGCTTCTCTGACGATGAATCATGGCGTAGTGCGCGTGCGTCTGTGTGTGTACGCGCGTGCGCGCCCTCAAGTCCATCTTCCGCAGGTGGCACTGACGCCAGGTACAGGTATCATCTAGACTCGTCTGCTCTCGTGTCCGCCGTGCATGTAAGCAGGTCGGCGGTTACACGCTGTCCTTGAGAGAAAAGACATCTTGGGACGATGTCTCGTGCCCTTCACGGGGCTAAGGTTGATGTCATCAGCCCTCGAGATGCTGCCGTCCGATGGCGGGTAGACTTGTGTTTGATGGTAACTAATACACATTTGGGACGGATTACTACCAACAGTTATTATTATTATTGCTCACTTGCAACCCCACACACATTTTTGTCACCCCTCTCGTCCACTCATTTTTATCTCGTGCAAGTGTACGAGAATTCGCACGTTTTCACGCGCACACAGAAGAAATGGAGGGAATACGTGCAGTACAACATCGGGCGCGGGGAATCGATCTCTAGTATTTCACTGCTGTCTGTACTTGAATTTCCATATTTCTGGTCTTAGCAAATAATTGCTAGATATCGCGTGGGGCGGACGGGCTTTCACAGCGGCTGCCTGCATCACACTTGAGAAAAGTAAGAAAGTAAAAATTCAAGCTCCTCCTTATGTAGCCTGTGAGAGGGCATGATGTGTGCGTGTGCTCCTGTTTGATGCTGGGACAGGGTGCTGGACATTTTCTTGGCGCCACCCAGGGACGACAGAGCTGTGGCCAGAGTTGCTGTCCGTGCTGACGGACACGTGGTGGCGCTGCTGACTTCAGCCACGTCTGCCTTTGAAGGTTGGAAGGAAAGCGGTTCTATTCGAAGCTCGAGGAAGAAAATGCCGGCTTTTGTGACCCGGCGTGCTGCAGTCGGCGAGGGAAGTTGCCTACACACCGTGCGTGCGAGCGTGCTGCATGTGTGTGTGCACGAGCGGGAGCGTGCGTGATTTGTGCCGAGTGGCAGTAATCGCGGATGGAAGGTTGCGCCTAAAAATAAGCTGGTTGCGCAGGGAGAATGTGTGTCAGTGGGTTTGTAGCGGCCGGCCGCTGAGGGTGCGAGCGGGTGTACAGGGTGGGTGTTAGTTGACACGGCGGGGTCAAAGGACAAGAGAAAATTGATCTTCCTACCACGCGGCTTGGGGCCAGGACAGGGTCAAACGCACCGCTGCAGCGCCAGGGGACGTCGGGAGGGAGAGGAGGAGAAGGAGGCGGGCAAGCTAAGAGGGTGCTGGAGGGAAGGGTGGAGGTATCTTGATCTGACAGCTGTGCCTTAACGTACGATGATCAAACGTCGGCGTGACCTTTGGGGTCAGGAGTGGCCGGGACCGGGCGCGTGTGAGTCAACCGCCATACTCTGCCCGAGGTCAGGTCAGTCGAGGCCGCGTCCTTGCGTTAGGACCATGGTCTGCCACCACCTCCCCACTTCTGCCACCTGCGCACGTGAGAAATAAGTGGTTTTTATCATTATTATTCCGTCCGTACATCTTGCTGATTCTGTATTCTGCTCGCAGGGTTCACGTAGTCAGAACTTGCTAAAGGGATGCGAGGGGAAGGTGTTTTGAAGGACTTGTGTAGGACAGGGTGTAGTGACAATGATCTGGCGAAAGTCGACATCAGCAAAGCGCCTTATGTTGGTTTAGCAACAACCGGCATTAATACAATCACGTGAATAAATCTCATTTAAGAGAAAGCTAAAAGTTGAGTGGGTGGGGATGGAAGCCAGTCTACACACTGTCCTCTGTGTGGCCCTACATAGGTAATGGTCCTGTTCTGCGACCCATTGCATGACATTTGACCAAAGGGATCGTAGTATTTGAGGCACTGCTCATATTTCACTGGATTCAGTGGTGAATAAAAAACCCCAAAACTCTCATGACAGTAAATAATATTCAAGGTATTGTTTCTTATATTATTACTCATTGCCGAAACATCTCTTCATGTGAGGATGATGTTCTTAACAGTAGTTCATTTTCTAGATTAGTTTTCCAAATTTTTCAGTTTAGTTTTTCTCATAATCAGCACTGTAGAATGTGCAGTGTACAGTCTTGCGTACAACTTCATCATCATTATTAAGCCGTTGGTTATTTTCATTAATGGTCTTATCTCCTGTCTAAAATATTTTTGGCTTCTTACATGGTTTCTGATGATCATATTATTATACTTTTGATCATATTCTCTTTCACTCAGTCATGCATACTTATTCTGCCATTGTTACACTTGAGTGAAGATTTCTAGGGGAACTAACTCTCCAGGTAGGAGCAGTCAATACACGTGCATCCTGGTAGATAAAGATGTTTCTCTTAAAATGCAATGTTTATATTTTTTAATGTTATTTCAGCAAAAAGTTGCAGTAAAGTACAGTTGGTCACGAGATTCTTATTTTTATACACATGACTTCTGCAAAAAAAGGAAGCATTGTTAATGTGCTGGTGCGTAGACAATAAACAGGTGTGTGGGGAGCTGGTCATTTTGACCAGAAACCATGTTGCCCTGGCTACATCGACCTTCTGCATGAGTCAAATCGACCCTGCCATGACCATATCCTCTCACATAAGATCACATCGTCCCAACACCTCAGTTAATCTGACCCAGGCCCTGTTAAATAAATGCCCCAAAAAGTGACAAATGTTTTTAAGTTACCAGACGAACGCGTTTAAAAAAAGGGATTTCAGAAAAATGAATCACGTTTCTGCCCCATTGTGTGATTTGTATTGCCAAGCAGTCATGGCAGGGTTGCTTTGACTCAGGCAGGTAGTAGATATGGCTGCAGAGATATGGTTTGGGTCAATGTGACCCAATCAATGAGCAGTCTAATTTAAATGCACCTAATTTATTTTACTTTATTTCTGCAGAGAACTGTTGATATCGTAGGGCAAACAGTTGGCAAGAAGCAGTATATTGGGACAAATATTAAGAAGTATTTAATGTGTTTCAACGCGTGACTTCTGCAAAAACATTCATTATACAGTTATAAACTGTCAGTTGAGGAGGTAGTCAGAGATGATGTTTAGATAACGAAGTACGTCCAGGAAAAGTCTTTGGGTTACAACTAAGGTGGGGAGGTGTTGCGATCTGAAAGCTTTTTATTGCATTGTGAAATTATTTCCACATATGCATTGTGTGTGTTTCAGTATGTACCTTAGCATAGAGGTATGTGTGCACATGTCTTTTTGCATGGAGATGGGTGGGAACTGTATGTCTCTATCACATGTGTTGCAGCTTGTGGGAAGTGTTGCCACACACTCTGTGCTCCCTTCATCGTCAACTCCCACTGCAACCGTGACCGTGCAGCAGCTGCCAAGCTTGAACCCCACATCTCGGACCATGTTGTGGTGAGGCCACAGTCCGTTGTTCTTTCTTTTGCCTCTTTCCTCACTTTGGGTAATTGCTGCTCATTGACAAAATGCTTCTTCCATACAATTTTTTCTTTTTTTAACATCAGAACCCATAGACTCTTCACCTACTTTTCCCTTTGCCTGTATTGTTTGAGAACGGCATGCAGGCTGAACTGATAAAGGCACAGGCTGTGTGTTTCCGTCTTTTTTTTCTTTTTCTTTTTTTTATCAAAAGAACACCAGCCCAGAAGGGTTTCTTAACTGCCTATTTGTACAAAAGAAAGATGGAGCACAATCGTGAGAAAATATGATTTGGTCCCCTTTCAGAACGAAAGTGAAAGCTCTTCCTTTATTTTTTTAATTATTATTCACAGATTGAGAGTCAAATGTCCTTTTTTTTATCTCAGATGGGGGGATATCAATTGCTGGTGAAACAAATGCACATCAGCTGACATACTTAAAGTTTACATATCTGTTTGTGACTAGAAAAAAAAAAAGGGAGGTGGAGCGTTTGAGTTGCTTTTATGACCAGAGTGTCAAAATGTGGTCCCTTGGGCAATGCACATAAACATTAAACATTATGAGTTCAAATTAATAACACATTCTAATCTAATACTGGTAAATATTCAGCTGCCCCACCTGTAACAAAAGTACACACAGCCTTGATTGGAAATACTTGATCTTTCTTTTGCTTCAAATATACTGTATGAATACCACTTGTACTGCAGTTCTGATCATGATGTTTGGTAGTTATATTTGCTTAAATCACCTCCTCTTTACACATTTCTTCCAGAAAAACAATTGAGGTGATAATGATGTTAGAAATAAATGCCCAGGTTTTCTTGTTTTCTAAGATGATTTTGTCAAGATGGCCAGATAGTCAGTAGCTGTAATGTGGTGAGTTGTGTCAAGCAGAGTGCCCTCGTGTAACTGTTTGATTCTTGCCCTATGATGCTCGTGAATGAAGTTGGTGGACTTGGTGACAATGACTGCACTTTTCATTCTGGTAGAGACTATTCCCCCAACAGGCTGAAGTAGAATGGATATGGTTTAGGTAAGGGGAGAAGAAAGCAGATGCTCAGGCCAGTGAAGTCTGGGTGACTGCCAAGGAACTGTGCTCCCACTCTACTGAAATTAACCCACATTCTCTTGGTATTTGAGTCTCACAACCTAGAAGCCCCATCCTAGTGTTCCCCACTTACCCTGTTCTCAGATTACACTCTTGGTACACTTTACCTTTACTAGCAACACTCCCATTCTCCCCCTTCACTGGTGTTTTTTTTTTTTTTGTAAGTGCAGGTTGCTGTTCTTACCTCCAGATTAGACCCATTAACATTCTGCTTCCCTCTCCCTGCCCTCCACTACCATCATTCAGCCATAGGCAGGGCTCACGCACACATTTCGGGTAGCAGGTAGCATTATACAGCACTGTGTGGGTTTGGAATCATGCCATCACCGCCACTTTTCTGTACTTATCTCTGACCTAGTTCCCCTTCCCACCTCCCCGCTATCGCCATAGCATTCCAAGAAAGCCGGTTTGATGGCTGCATAGGATAGAGGCGAGCCAGGAAATTACTAATGAACTTTTTTTAAAAAAAAAACAGGGGGGGCCTTTGGAAAAGGAAGTTTAGTGTAGCATATTCACCATTAATATTTTTTAAACTACTTTTTAAAAAATTCATTTATGATATTAATTAATTGTTGACCCACTTTCAGATACTCTCCTTCACTGGTGTGCTCATTCACATTTCTTTTGAAAAGCAGACCTAGTATTTTTTGCAGTCTGGACTGAGTGTAGAGCTGATGTTTATTGTTTAGGGAACTGTATGTTCATTCCTTCCTACTGCTTAGAAATCTGCATCTCTCTTCAAGTTTGTCTTTTCTTGACTTAAGGGCGGGCAGAAGGAAAACTAAGTACTCAACAGAGAAAGGGTGTGTGAAGGTATGTTCTTGTAAATTGATATCGGCTGTCTTTAGGTGACTTCATTTCTTCACTTGCATCAATAAAATTGCTAATAATACTCTCTTGTAGTACTGTCCACTAAATCAAATTTTTTTAATTTGATTTCTGTGAGTGTGTGCTTCATTAACAAAATTTTTTTCCCTTTCCCTTCTGTCAGCCGCTCGAAAGCTGGACCGTGAACAATGTGATCGAATGGATGGCAGCATTGAATTTGTACCGCTTTGCAGAGCTTTTCCGAGAAAAACAAGTGACTGGTGAAGACTTGAAAGTGATGGATGCTGACAAATTACATGTAAGTAGTATTGTTTGCCTTCATATTCCAGCATCTTGTCTGATCTTTGATATTTTGCTTTACTTATGGTGAAAATCAGATGAGAAATGTGTTCTGACAAGTACTCACCCGAAACAGAAAGATGAGGACAAGTCTGCCCTTCAGGAAGGTCACTGTTTTAATAAGTTAATTTTCTAGTTGAAAATGTTTTCATGTTTGAAGTTTTTCTGGGCATTAATTGAAAAAATATGTTGGTACTTAAACATCGAAAGAAGATGGAAACTAGATGTTGGGTGTCTATGAACATCTGTATTAAAACATGTTTGTAGCTATGAGAGAGATCAGTGGCGGGGGCTTGAAACATGGTCTTTCATGCAAGGGGCAAGTGTTGGTGAAGATATAAGGGAAGGAGGGAGTAGCTGCCATGACCCAATGTTCTCTCAGCAGCCTGAGAGAGGGAGGTCACTCTCTTTCCCTATCATTCCCACACCCCTGGCCGTTGCTGATGATGGCAGTGGCAAGGGCAGTGCCAGAAGAGTATCAGCTGTGGATGGACTTGAAGCTAGAACTCTGAAGGCTGAAAGGGTGTGCCTGGAAACGAGTATTTTACAGGCCGCATACCTTCCCCACCCCATCAAGCTCCAGCTCTAACAGATAACCAGAGTATCTTCATTTCCACAAAAAGGGAGAGCACACATGGTTACTTGTCTTGGGAGGCTTCTACTCTCCACCCTTTTTAACTCTGCAAATTGAGGTGTTCTAAATCAGGTAGACACCTGCTGATGGGGCATGGCTCCAGTGCCAAAGAAAGATTGCGAAATAGGAATTAGGAGTAGGCAGGTTTGAAGGTGTTGAGAGGTAAGGACGACCAAAGCATGCGGTCATCCAGGAGTCCTGTCTCCTCTTGGTTGAGTTCATTCCAAAGAGAAGGGAAGGTTTTGTTTCCTGTATGTCTGATACACTGCGTATGCTTCATCAGATCTGGCATACGAGGCACGTCTCCGCAGGGCCTAGGTGTTCAGATATGTTTCTGTAGGGCCTAGATCTAGGAATGCGCTGTACATTGCCAAGATACGGAGGCATGTGGGTGCTAGACAGAGCATCGGCAGGCCAGACAGTCCAAGATCACCAGATTCCATTCCAGGGAAAAAAGCCTGTCCTCATAGTGGTACATCTTGTGTGCTTCCACTGGTAAATCGTCTTGTGTGCTTACACTGGGACATCTTGTGTGCTTTGCTGCTATTTACACTGACACCAAGGAATGAACATGAAGTACAGTGGAATAACAGAACATTACATCACAAACTAGGCTTGACGATCTGGTGGAGTAGCAGTCCAGGGTTTGGTACTAGTTATAAATGGGGAGAAAAATTACTCTTGAGCTGAGCACGTGTGTAAGAACTCTCTACAAGAAAGCAATGAAGTGCATCTGCTAGAAAGAGCCAAGCAGTTTTGTAGTCCAAGAGGAACTGTATGTGAATGTTATTACAGCATGAGAGATTCTTGCTGATTGGTGATGCCACCTCAGTATTCGTGGAACATGCACACTGAGAAAGCTAGAACAGTGCCTGGTCTCAAGAGCTGCCACACAAATGTATGTTTGGGTTGATATAGTCTCTTGGTCAAGGCATGTGGGTGGCCATTTTAATCAGTATGATTTAACGTGGATTTCACTGAAATGAGAAAGGTCTCTTTAAGAACTTTTATGAGTATTGCAGGTTTGTTTGTGACACTAGTCGTCAGACTTTCAAAATGAAACTTGGGATTAGATGAGAATGAAATTAATAATTTCTCTTTGTACCTAGATGCTTCATAAGGTAATCACTGAGAACCTTCGGTGAACAGTCATCTTTTTCTTCTGCTGACCTTATGGACTTAGTTTCTGTCTTGAGAAAGCTGGGGAGTGGGTTTTTTAAAGTCATTCACCTGATTATCTTCTGTACACCTGTTCCTGCCATGTTTCACCTACTTCAAATTATTGGGGTGAAATTTCCAATTGTAGTTTTTCTTGGGGATTCTGCTGGGCCATAATATCTGCAAGATAATGTTTTAGCAGACTTTTTTTAAGAAGATTTGTAGTTTTGCTATCATAAAAGGACTGCATCCTCCTTAAGCCCCCTTCTTAGTTTAGACACATCTGCACAGATATCCCCTCTGTTTAAGTATACTTGCACAATATCTCCTAGGTACCAGATGTTGTATTGCAGGTAAAAATCCACATGCAGCCACTGATAATTGATAATTGGTTTATTTTAAAACTGAAGAGGTAGATGTCAGCCTGTTAGTGTTGCATCTGGCATCGTGTGTAGCAGGATGGCTGCGCTGTGTTCAGCAAGTTGTGTGCAGCATGTGATAGGGTCTCTCCCTGCAGGTCCAGATCAGTGCACAAGCCACTGACGATAGCATCAGAAATTCCATGTTGCATTTACTGCTCTCAGCAGGGGTTCTGTTGAGTGGCTGCAGCCAGAGAAGGCTTGTTAGTAACTGGAACTAGCGGTGAAGTGCATGTTTAAGCCACTTTATCGCTGTTCCCCACCCCTATAGTGGCTTAGCAGGTGCCGGCAACTGTGACCAACAGTGAAAATCCAGGACAACATTTTGAGAGCTTGGTTCTCAAACACTTTGATTCTCAAAAACTTTGGTTTTGATGGGGTGTATTGGCAACTTTATTCTAATCCTGTGATACTGTGCTTTAAACAACTCAACTGCAGTACTTCTCTGGACATAATGGACAAGGCCTCAGAGTGGAAGGACGGATGCTCTGCAGCATACAAGCAGACTCAAGCCTTGCATCAACAGCAAGACACTTGGCAGGAAGATATTGATGGGAGGTCACTACAGTTTGGCGATATTAGCGGGAAAGTGTGGCTACTTCCCCTCCGCTTTCGTCTCACGGTATCGTTTCTTTGTGGTTTTCTTTTTAAAGAGGGAAGACGAGGTTGCTTGTTTTTCTCAGAAGCTTTTCTATACTCCTATAGGTCAGTGAGGTAAAAATCTTACAAAGTTACCAGTGGCGTTCATCTTCTCCTCCATCACCCCTTCCAAATGTTCGTCCTCACTGTCATTGAGATCGTTCTTCAGATGCAGTGTTGGTACTGGTAGAAGCGCCGAGAGTTTTTTTTTCTTGGCCGCTGCAGTCTGGCACCTCACAGCCAAGTCGATCGGTCGGTCTGGCCCACCGCTTGAATTGCAGCCCTTGGCTGTCGGACGGTGACGTGTGCACGAGACATGCTGGCCGCTGCATCCTCCTCCTCCCTCTTCCTCTCGTACCCTCGTGCTAACCACGCCCCCACCTCTCTGTCGTCGCCGCTGCTGCTGCTGCTGCTGCTGTGTGTCTGCAGTCCGCTGAAGTGGGGGCGGGATAGAGGAGTGAACTATCTGCTGCCAGCCGGACGGACCGTGCACGTGAGTTTTGTTGTTGGGTGTGTGGATTTTTTTGTTTGTTTGTTTGTTTTTTTGGGGGGAGGCGCTTTGTGCTCGGACAAGGAAAGTCTGGAATTGTCAGGACTTGGTGGTGCGAGAAGGTGATATTCTGTCTGGAGAGTAGGGAGCTAAAGTGCCAACGACCTCTTTGAAGTCCTGACGTCACACACCTCCAGGAGTCTGACGAGCTTTTGAAAGGCTTGGGACAGGAATGCATAGACGTGTGTGGAGGGAGTTGGGAGAGGTGGCTTCAGTGGGTGCTGCAGGCCGTTGGAGCCAACTCCCGCACGTCACAAGTGTCACGACCACCCAGCAGCCGACAGGCGAAAGTGCAACAGGGTGTCTGAGACACAAACCTGCCGCCTGCCTGTACTCACGTGACGTCACGGCACCTTTCTGCATGCAGGTTCCACTGTAAGCTTGTCTCTTGGCTCACATCACCCACACCTACTGACCGCCACTGTGCGAGAATGGTGTTCTTCAGTTCTCAGTCTCCTCTGATTGCAGATTGTAAGGATTTTCTTTTTCTCTTCAACATTTTTACTCTTCATGTGCAGCGGGAAACCGAGCGTTAGCGAGGGCTAAAGGTCGCACCAGGGGTCACCGTGTTGGGTTGCTGGAGGGGCGGGCAACACATCTGTTCAACTAAAAGGCCGTGCGTACCACAGTAGTCCCTGACTAGTGCATACGTACGCAAGGGATTGGGATGGAGTCGGGGAGGTGGGGGAACTGCTTGCTTTCAGGGTTTGTGTGTTTCTGTAATCGCGTAAGTCTCTCTGGGAAACCTTGTTCTCCCCAGTTCATCTCCACTGATCTGTGGGGTCAAAAGTGTCTGAGGACTACTTTCTGTAACTTAACTGCGGTGTCAGTGGGAGACGCTGGCTCTACTACACGAAGGAATCTCCCCCTGTTCCCTACATTCCGCTCACTCTCCAAACAGCATTGTTCAGCCAACACTTTGGGCACCACTGACCACGTGATGGGGAAAGCTGAACCAAACGAGGTAGTCAGTCCAATGATTGTAACAGAACGGTGCAGTGGTGGTGACCGTGTCAGCATTGCACCTGCCTCGTAACTCTAGCCCCTGACCCCTGACCCCCGACCCCCTGCTGTACACACGGTGGCGCCGCCTTGATGCAGACCGCGCGGGGTGCAGTGTACGAGTTGTTCCTTGTCTCCGCCAGCCGGTAACGACACCAGCTTCCATCGCTCACTCCTGCCTCCTGGCCGCAGGCTGACAGCACAGACGGGAGGAGGTAGAACACAGGGCGGTTGGCGGGGGAAGGAGCTTGTGGCTGTGGCCCCAGTGCGTGATGAAGGAGCTGGAGGGAATCCCTGGGGTTGGCTTGCTGTTGTTGTTCACGCATGCCCAAGGACTTGCACAAGGTGAGGCGCGCGCGTTTGTGTGTGTGTTCTCTCAAAAGTTAACCTCATTACTTTGTTCTTCTGACGCGGCTAGCATGCGTGGGGTCACATGGGGGTCGACGGACAGTGACAGCAAGCGCTGTCGCAGCTAGCTTCATCCAAGGTTTACCTCCGGTTAAGGTTAAGCAAGAGTGTAGACGTCGGACCCTAAGATATGCCTCTGCACAGCATGTAACAAATTGAAGTTGGTTCTTTCGGCGATATTTGTGTCACAGCTGGATATTTCATGTTTGATTTCCCTCGCTTAGAAGTCCCAGCTGTGAAGTGGTTGCGGTGAAGTCGGCCAAGAGTCTGGGGCTGGGCTGGACGGGTTCCAAACGGTCACCCGCTTGCACAGCTAAACGTTCAGTGACACAACACGTATGGTGCGCGAGTATAGAAACCTTGGGCGGCTCTTACTCCGCCCTCGCACAGCTCAGTTTTGTTGTTTCTTCTCTTCCCTCTTCTCATTCCCAACCATCCTCCGTTGGATGCCGCCACCTTTAAGCTTCCCTCGTCGCGAGTGAGGCGAGGCCAGGTAATCTCGCGTCCGTTTGAAGGCGCGTGCTTCCGGAGCATTTCAATGAGACAACGGGGGAGGCATCTCTGTTGGTGGAACAGCTGTCTGTGTGAAGACCCGAGACAGTTATGAAAAGGTTTTAGGGTGGCGGAAGTCAGAACGTGCGTACATGGTGAAGATATATACAGTATATATAAAGATGTCACAAGATTGACAGGCGGGTAGAGCTAAAATTGCACACAAGGAAGCGATGATGTCCACGGGACCTGGTGACCTGGCGATGCGATTAAATCTTCTCCCTCCCTTTTTCCCCCGCCCCGCCCCAACTCCAGATTCTCGTTCTTCATCCCATTGTCAGTGAGTGGGATCGTTTGTGTCAGAGTGTGTGACATGACCACTGCCATCCTCACCCTAACTCTGTGCTGTGCTTGCCATGCTGTCGTGTCCATGGAGAGATTCATGATGTCTGATGCACTGCAGTCCGCCCACTGGTCTTCCGCCGAGCAGAACCTTTGCTGGTCAGCCAGGGTTCAGCGCGTGATGCGAGAGACACGAGGAAGCCCAGCGGGCCTTCCACAACATACGGCTTCGCTGTTTTCCATGGTGGCAGAAAAAGGTAAATAAACATCTCGCCAACAAGAGACAGACATCTAACAGGCGGAAAGTCAGAACCTTGCGAAGGGGCTGCGCGGACATTTCACTACTTGCTGTTACAGCTTCTGCTGCTCACCTCGCCTTTTGCCTTATGTAACTCGGGATTGGCAGTACTGTGGGTTTGGGGTTTGTCGGAGTGAGGAGGAGGAGGCGAAAACGAGGTTGACACCGAAACTGTAAATGGACTTTCGTTCTCCTCCATTCAAACAAAGCGGCCTGTCCGTTGTTTGCTGTGAGGTGGCTACACGTCCTTTCCGCTAGTTTCGACTTCCTGTGTGCCTTGACGCTCGACAGACTGCTCGTGTTGCAGTGAGCCGGTCGGGTACTCCACGCTGACAGTCGCTGACCCTGGGTTCACTGACAGGCAACTGCTGCTGCACCCTTAGACTTTTTGGGACGAGTCGTAGCAGCGAAAGTTCGTGAAACACAAGGCCCTGGGATATATCAGGTCGCTATTAGTAGCATCGATGTTGGAGAGAACTGTGATTAGGTCCCTGGGGATCATCTGGTGCAAGCTGACGTGAGATGTTCACCGAGAAAAGAAGAAAGAAAATTAAAAAGGACTTGGCGGTAAAGGATTGAGAGGGTCGTAAGACGACTCTCGCTGGAGACGCGGGAGTCCGCGAGACTTGCGTGGCACGGGGGTGGAGTGAGCGAGAGAGGGAGCTGACCCATTGGAGGTTATTTATACAGACTGGAGGAGAGTTTGCTGGAAATGGATCCGCGGAACTGGGGCGGGCGCCTGTCGGCGGTACGCAGCGAGCTGGCCGGATAGATGCTGTGATCGATTGTGGCGGCGGCAGAGGTGGTTGTTAGTGTCCATGGTGGTGTCTTCTGGACCACCGTCTCATCTGGCATCGGTGGAGCAGCTTGACGCCAAGTATGAGGCGCGGGGGACCGGTGTAGGTGAGTAGTCTTGGTGTGGGGAGCGGGTAGGCGGGGGTGACTGTGCTTAAAGAGGACGAGGGCTGAGCGTGAGTAGTGCTGAGTGTTGCCGGATGAGTCCGCAGGTGAGCACCGAGCTTTCAACAGACTTGTCACTGCCGTACCTGAGGGCCAGCGTTAGTAGGAGGGGGAGGGGGAGAGGAGATGCCTGGAAGATGTCTAGAGAAGTAACTGGGACCCACCGGAATTTGAACGGGAAACAACTGGCTGAGATATTTTTGGACACCGCGAGGATGATGTCAGCCATCTGGCGCGAGATCTCAGTCCCTCTGGAGCGGTAGTTATGAAACAAGGGGCAGCATGGGAACAGGGACAAGCATCTTGTTTCCAAAATTATAAAGGTGTGTACAGACCCTGAATGTGTTGTTCTACCACCTGGAGCTGTAGTTATAAAGCGGATAGTTTCAGAGGTGTCCTGGGATACAGAAACACGAGGTAGCTACCGCGGGGTCTGGACACCACTTTATAACTTCAGAAACGAGAGACTTTTTCTTGAATTCCCGATTTTATTCGGGGCTGGGGGTGCGACTTGCTCTTGCTTCAGAACTACGACCCCTGCAGTCTCTCGGTTTCGCTCTCGTTCTCTCTCTGCACAGTGTTCCATTGTGCTTGTGTGTGTGTCTGTGTGGTTATTGTAGCGGAAGTCAGCGAGCGACCTCTCTTGTCCAGGTAGCGGGATGTTGTATTCAGGTCTTTCTCCTCGTAGTAAAACTGTCTGTGTCACGTGACCCGCTCACATCCTTCTTTCAGTTCTTAAACTACTTTTTTTTACGAGGACTTTCCTGACACATGTTGTGAGTATTTTTTATCTCCCATCCTCCCAAACTGCCAGCGCTTCCTGTGACAGCATTACAGTGAGATGTATGAAGTGTGATGTACACCACACTGCTCACCTACCTGTCGCCAAGATGTCATTTTCCGCGCGTTCGTCGCAGCTTGTCAGCGGCATTATCATCCTGTACCTGTTGGGGACACCTGCTCATGTTGGAGACACATCCTGTGTGTGTGTACGGGTAGGCGAGGTGTAGTGGGGACATTACAAGTGTAGGGAGAGTGTAGACACAGGCTGATGTCCGATGTGGGTACGTGTTAGGGTGGCTCATTGTTTTGTACTTCTGGCCCTTTCTGCTTTTTTTTTTGGGTGGTGGGAGGGGATGGAGTATGACTAGTGTAGCTACAGCACGGACTAGGCTGCTTATACACCTGTCGAAGATGTTGAGCTAGTTGTGGGTGTCAGCGCGAGAACATGGGTAGATTGTACAGACAGCGATGATCTGAGGTGACTTTTTTTTAATGGCAGCCGAGAGAGGAGGAGAGCAGCTTGTGTGTTTGGCCTACAAGAGAATCAACTCAGAGCTCACTAGCGCCACAGGAGGGTGGATGCTGGGGGAGCAGTCGGCTTGTGTTGTGTTCACGTAAGCGAGGAGATGGCAAGTTTTACGAGGGAGGGGATGGCGAAGGAAGCTAAGAGGGGAAAATACTTGGCTCTTCTATCAAGGTCATCAACGTCATCGAAATCGCTCCTCGTCTTTCCCGCCGGAGGTATCCCCCTCCCTTCCCGCCCCTCATACAAACCAGCCCCTCTCTTGACAGTTCCGACCCGACCCGAAAGTAGGTCAGGTCACGTGACCTCGCGTGCTCCATGTCTCTCTGTGTCGCAATGAGCTCCTTTCCTTCCCTCCATTACCTCCCTAGTTCCTTCCACCCGCCTCTCTGCCGTCATCTTACCTGTTAGTAAGGCGCTCGGATTATCGGCGTGTGACCGATGGGGCTACTGTCTTTTGATAATTGTGTAGATGAAAGATGTGCGGTTGAACCTGTTCTGGAGGGCCTAACGCAAAACGAGGGTATGAGAAGTTGCTCCCTTGCCCCGGGAAATGGCATCAGTAAGTGCTGCGGGCATCAAGTGGCGCCTATTGACGCCGTGCATAGCCCTGCTCCACCCTACATGCACACGCGCACCTACCCACCATCAGCCGAGCAGGTCATTAGGTCCCCTCATCACGCATCTTCGGAGCAGAATCCGTGTTACCTGAGCCTTCCCCAACGCCTTCCCACGCACCAGTCCACAGCACAGAACTGCACTTCCCGGAAGTCAGTGCGTGAGAGAGGGGTGAGGTGAGGTGAGGTGGGGTGGAGCGTATCTGCGCTATGCTGTGTTTGTTACACACGTCGCCAAATCCGGGTACTGATTGTTTTCCGATCTTGTCGGTCCGCTCCGGAGCAGCCCAGAAAAAAATCTTCCTCCCTCCTTCGTTCCTCCGCACCCTCCCTCTACATGTGACGTCATACCTCCAGCCGTTGACGTCTGACTTCCTGTGTTGAAAGGGGGGGGGGGGGCTGATTTTTATCGCGCACCCCCCTCGCCTCTCTCCTTGAAGGCGACACCAACTACGCTGCGCGTGCGCAAGACCTATTTTGACGTGACCGGTTTGGTTGCCCCCACCACCACCACCACCCTCCATGTCATCTCGCCAAGTGAGAAACCTTAGTATCGCCAGGCTGTAGTAGAGATGCCGTCCGCCATACGCCGTTACCCCGCAGTCTGTCAACTAGTCATTTTACTCCTCAACACCCTTTTGTTTGCACTGTTATTTCTGGACAGAAAACAATTTCAGGTGGAAATAAAACCGCAGCAGGAGGTGGGGGGTCTCTGTCTCTCTGCCATTCACAAACTCACAGACAGTAGGCTAAGTTACCAGCAGTTCGCACTGTGACAGAAACAAGGGACTTTCACATTGACTGATACTCCAGAACCCTCGATTCGAACCCACTCGAACTCCTTTTGTATATCGACCTTGGATTTGTATTATTTTACACAAGATACACTTCAGTGACCACAGCTATACCTGTACCTTTTGTTTTTTAAGTGATGTGTCGGTGAAGGTGGGCACGTGGATACACGAGTGACATTAAACAAACAACAGTCTCCGTGGTGAGCTTGAGAGCGTCTGTACATTGTAGTGTGTATGACATGGGATGGTGGGGATACAGATACAGTCCCACCGACTTCTCGTGCCTGCTCAGGTGATCGTTCAGTTGTCACGCCCTCTTTCCTCCCCCACCCCACTACTCCCACCTCATCTGCCCCACCACCCGTTGACGCTTGTGGTGACGTAAGCGACGGTGGCAGTTAGGCCAGCGCGCTGTGGACAGCGGAAGGAACGTTCTCGATCAGACGGGTGCCATCCATCACAATACCCCATCAAGCACGCACCAGCACCATCCCAGCAGCCGCCGTAACGGCACCACTACAGTGCTTCTCCCGTCATACACTTTTCCTTTCTCTCACTCCGTCTCCCCCTCCCTTTCTAATCTTCTCTCTCACTGTCCCTCCCGCGGTAACAAAAGAAGTTGCGAGCTGTTAAGTGTGGCTGCTAAAATCTTTTATGAAGTTCTCCCAGTTCTTCGCCCGGTACGCCCTTATACAGCCCTTATACAGCCCTTGTACAGCTCTTCCACTGCCACGCTGTAGCAGGTGAACCTGTAGAAGTCGGTAGTGGGCTTTGTGTGTGAGAGAGAGAAGGATGTCTGCTAGCCCCGTGCAGTTGGCAGTGCCTCCCTCGGCACGCAGCACCAGGAATGGACAAGGATGAGTTTCGTCACACCCACACCACCCACACCACAGCCCCTCTTCGTCCTTCACCATCACCGCCGCTGTGGGCACCTCCCCTGACTCCCATCCCCCATCAACCTCCACATCGTGCTGCATTTCGTCTTTCTATCCTTCGCCCGTCCACCCTGCAAGTTCACAGCGTGCTCCATCCGACTTGATTCGCTCACACCGCCTCCACTTGCCCCTTCCACCCCAACGGTCTGGGAGCTCATGACAAGAATGGAAAGAAGTGGAGGTGATTCACCGGTTGTTTTTTTTTTTTTTTCTTGGTGAGAAGGACGGGAAGTGGAGGGTTGTGACAGCGAGAACTAGAATAATGTTGCAGAGGTGAAAGTGGACTTTGTGGTTTTATCTGAGGAATCGTAAAGGTTTCCAGGAACTGAAACACACTTTCCTTTATAATAAAGAGAAGATGGTGCTTGGCGCAGTTGAAAACACTTGGACGAGCGAGAGACTGTCGGGAACACATCATAAAGTTGATGACAAGTGTTACTCTCCCTTTACTCTCCCAAAAGTACTCTCACTGCCCTGTGGGTCGGAACCTGTTGGCTGCTCGTGCATGAAGGTTTCTTGTCGTGACAAACCTTTCCCTCTCTCCTCTTCTTGCCCCCACCCTGTCCACCTCCACACACACCCAACAACAGTAATGCCATTCAGTCACGATAGAAATTTTTATGGAGGAGAAACCTTCGGGAAGGTTCGTGGCCTTAACAAGTTTCTTCCCTCACAACGATGTGTGAGATCCGTGTGTACACGTGCGTGCCAGCAAAAAGGATGTTGGGAGGTGGGGGAAGCTAATGAGGGGAAATTGGGTTAGCAGGTCACAGAGGAAGAAGCATGAATAATAAAACATGTGTTTTGAGTGACAGGAGCAAAACATGCAAAGTGACCGGTGTGATGCCTCTGTCCTTGGGTTACAACAGACGGATGTTCACGTGCGCGCGGGCGTTTGAAAGAGGAAGATGAAATGTTCGTCTTGTGAGAAGTGCGCTTGACCTTCGACCTCAGGGTTGAAGACTTGCCTGAACTAGGAAGAACTGCCGAGCCATCTCATTCTTCTGGGAAATGTAAAACCACGGTCTTTGTTGTGGCTGTTTGTAGACTGGGTAACTCACACTGCCCCTTGCCACCGCCACGCTGATGTGCTTGTACTTCATGATTATGATGCCATTAAGCCTACAACAGATACAGCTGTGTGCGGCACTGCAGCGCCATCTACCGTGACTGGATGCTGCGCAGTTGCAAGCCGTACCCAGCCGCTTGCACACCCGTGTGTTCAGCCCTCCTTTCTTCTATGTTGCAGGATATGGGAATAAAGGAAGATTATCACCAGAAGTCCATTCTTGTGTGCATTGATGAGCTTTGTGGAAGGAACCCCGATAATGTGAGTCACCTTTCTGTCCTTACTGTTGATAACATGTTGATGTCGAGATGTCAGTTTGTACAGAGCTTTATTACATGTCATTAATTGTGGATTGGTGCCTCTGAGAGCCCAGCAGCTGAAACCAGCCTTTTCCCTATTTTTTTAAGGGTTTATTTCAGTCGGAGCAAGCCAGCAACTTGCGAGCCTACAAGACTGTTGTTACAGTTAGGATAGGCGCACGTACACACACACACATACACACATACAGGGGAAGGGGAAGTGAAGAATGCCAATGACTGGGGGGGGGGGGCACGGAGTGTGGGTGAGGCCAGGTTTCGGTAGGCGTGTGTATAAGGTACTCACTGGGTCAGGAAGCTAGGCTGCGGGAGGTCAGGGTGGCCTCTGGCGAGGCACGTCATACATCAACCCGGTTTCGTGCTCACCTTTCGCGACCCTTGTACCACCACCCACCTCTCTCCCTCTCACACTCACACACACACGCACGTGCAATGTCTTTCTGCGCGCCCACAAGATAAGCACGCACACAACCACCCAATCTCTTGCCGCCAAATCCCATCTCCCACCCTCCTGACCCTTGACCCCACATGTCGCTTTGCAGCTCTTGTGCCGCTGCACTGGAGGCCGAGTTTTTTTTTCTAAAGCTTGCGCAACTCCCAGGGAAGCCAGACTGGAGGGAAAAAAAGATAGCGGAAGAAACTCAAGTCCTTCTCAAGAGTTGTGTGAAGCGAGGTGAAATTAAAAAAGCAGAGCGTTCTGTGTAACCGCGGAGATGAGGGAGGCGTGTAGTGGGAAATAGAGGGAGGGGACGTTCTCCTCCACTTGTTTGGATTGTGAGAATCAGACCGAGATACCCTTCGCCGTTTACAGACCAAGCCGAGCTTGTTGTGAGGAAGATGTGTGGTAGAGGTCATTGCTACAGACTTGCTGTAGGACTAAGCCACCGAGATAAACATCTGTTGTCAGGAGGAACCAAGCAAGAAGTCCCAGTCATTGTAAATACAAACATGTATGCAATTGCACTTCCGCGTTGGAGACTCCCAGAGTTCTCGGCTCGGTGCCAGTGACACTGGTGCAGTTCCTGCAGGACTTGCCTGACCCACCAGAGTCTGAGCATGGACATGACCGATGGAGGACAAGATGTTCGGGTCCCTGCGGTGTCCTCAGCAACCAGCAGACATTGTGAGGGTGGACTTCCTGTCCAGGCCTTGGTAGAGGAATAATTTGACATGCACACGTAGAGGCACATGGGCTCAACCACAACTGTGCGAGTTGTACTGCGCACCAAACGATTTTAAAATATTTTTTACATTTGTAACTTCCGCTGTTTGGCCTCCCCAGCAAATATTCACCGAAGCAAAAATTTCGCGAACAATAGTTATAAAAAATGAGAAGAAAAAGAGTGTACTACCAGAAAAGAAAAACAGAAAACTACAGGAACATTTGAAATGCTTGGTAACTATCCCCCACCCAAAAGAAAAAAATTATTGAACTCAGTCAGTTATAATCAATGCCATTCAACACGGTGTCATGACATGTGCTGTTTATTTTCATCAAGACTTAATGTTTCTCCTGTTGAACTAAATCACTGTAAGCTGTGTGAATATCAAACAGTACAATGAGCAAGTTTCTGCACATTCACACGCTGTAGAAAAAGGTCTCTGAACATGAAAGGCAATGTTAATGCCATGGAAACTAGCGGCAGCAATAAGATTGTTGCGACTTTTTTCTGTTCCTAGTAGTCATAGCATTTTGATTGTTTTATTTAGAAAACTCGCCAGAAACAACATCGGGTATTTACAACTAAAAATGAGTGCAGTTTGGTAACAAGTTTATATTTTGTAATAAGTACTGATGTTAGGATGCAGCACAGCGATGCGCCATCAGAACCGTCGGAGGTCACACTGATAGTCGATGTAAAGGTCACGCACGTGCACAGTTCTCCGAAAAGGCGGCTGTGGGGTTTGCCGGGGTTTGGAGGACAACGGATCCAAACTGGGGGCTTCACCAAGATGCCATTGCCTTAGCACCCGGCCCTGAACTGGTTTGTAAGGAGTTTTATCTCGGACATCAGGAGGAGCTTGAGCGCTACCTACCCTTGCTGGTCGCGGACAAGAAGTGCCTACCTTCATGCAAGCACGTGCCGCGCTGTCGAGTGTTTATTAACACGTAACAACGTATGCCCGGTGTTCAAACATGCGTGTGCTGTTTAATAGCGCGTAGCAAACACGTGATCTGCAGTTGCCGTACGTTGTAGCAATAACAGGAGAGAGTGTATGGTGGTGGTGGTTGGTGGGGGATGCATTGTGCAAGGTGTAGTTACCGAGCTACCCCCACATGCAGTCTCTAACCGCCCACCCGTCTCCCCCTAGCGCCAGCTTGTCACTGCGAAGCTGTAGTAACAGAGGAATAAAGGTTTGATGTTCAACACACACACACCGATAACCTTGACTGAGGAAGGGAAAGATGAATCGTGGCCGTGAACTGGAGCAGTGATCTTCACTTCCCCCCTGTCCTCCCACCTCTTGCACTGCAAACCTCAACAACGGGGAGCTAGAACGGGATGAAAGAGAGGGCGGGGGGAAGGGCAGGTGTTGCAAGAGGAAGGAGAAGGCAGTGGGTCTGTTTACTTTCGTGCGACCTGCTCGTGTGAGTTAATACAGCCTTGACCTCCAACCCTTCACTCTAGAGCGGGAAAGGCGGGTGGCTGAGGAAAGGGGGAGGTGTACGAGTAAATAGCATTGGGGAGGGGAAGTGGAAGCTTTTGTTCTTTCTGCGCGGTTCTCTTGATTAGCCGAACCCACAACTGCTCCACTTGTCGGTAAATCACCTTTGTGTTCAAACCGGCTTCAGGCTGTGACAACAACAACAACTCACCCACGAGGTCGGGAATCTGACCAGAAGCTTTTACACGGAGGTTTCTTCGCAAAGGAGGGAGAGGGGCACATTCTGCCAGGACAGGTCAAACACAGACTTGACCCTGCAGTGGTTGTAAGTTTGAAAGTGTCGGACACAACGGTGACTTGTATGCACCCGTTACACACACGCACTTCCGGTGGACCAAGAATCTTGGTGAAGCTGTCATGGACCAGTTCTTCACATTGTCGGTGGCTTTCAAATGCATGAAAGTTATCACCTCTACCCTTGTTATCACCCCCTGTGTACCCCGCTACACCCGTGTGCGCAGGCCTGCCTTCAGTCGGCGCCAAATGAAGGGGTGGCTACCAACTCCATCTTCAGCTGCTCACTGCCGCCATCGCAGATTGAATCTTTAATGTTCATTGGCAATAACGACTGTAACACGCTCGTAACACCCAGTCCCGGCATGATTGTACCCTGTATGGCCTGCTGGAGAGAAAACTTGCATAGATATTAAAAAAATATAAAAACCGAAATGTCTCCCCCTTCCGTCTTCTTGAACTGAATTTTGGACAGTCTCCTTTTTTTTCTGTGTATCCTTGTGGGTGCTTTGTGTCGTTTGGCCGCAGGGTGCAAGCATTAACTGCCTCTACACTTGGGGAACGACTTTCCCTCGTCTACTACTCTGTGTGTGTCACATGCAATGTTTTTTGTTCATCTTGCACATGATCTTGCCCGCAGCTATATTTCGGGCTGATTGTAGTTTGTGGCGTGATGAGGGGCTGGTGGTGGTCTCGTGCGGTGGTGGAGGTGCCAGCCCCTAAGGATGGCGGGTAATTTGACATGTCTTGGAGCGCCATGTCAAGAGGCATTTCCCCTGGCTGGCCGCCTGCCTGGCGCCGGGCTGAAGGCGGTGCGTCCGGTGCTCTCAGCAAGGAAACTTGTGTCCACCGCCAGTCACACCAGCAGCACTTGTCTCCATGGACACCAGGGCGCTGGCCTGCTGCTTACCTCGCGCTCTTTCTCCTCATTTTCATGTTTTCTTTTCTTTTCTGTTTTTTGCTGCATTTTGTAATTCTTCTACTTTTTTTTTTCTTCTTCTCATCGCTGTTTTAGGTTTGTTCTTTTGTTTCCTTTTACGGCAGTCGTAAACTTCTGCTGATGCTGTTTCCGTGTGCGGGGTGTTGAGATTAAAGTATCAGAGCAGCAAAATCCGAATGTTTACAGTCGCCTTCTCAGATATTCCTTCCCACGAGAATTTGTGAACAGAAATCCTCAACACCCTCCTTGCCGCTGTTGGCTGGATTAACCTATTATTTCTAGAGGCTTTCTCATCGGTGACGAAAGTGATGAAAGAGTAAAGGAATGCTGGGAAGGCTCTCAAAGAGCGGACAGTTGTGGCAAACTTTTCGCCACCTGACAGAGTTGTCAAAAAGTTGCAGTGTGGTGGTAGGTGCAAAAACCTTAGTTAAACCTGTCCTCTTGCTCCTTCTACATCCCCCTCCCCTCACAACAGAGCTCCTCCCGCGCGCATTATGATTTGGCAGATGTCTCCATGTCTCCTCCACAACATGGCCGCCGCCATCGGGTTGGTGGTGGGTGGGGAGGGTGTGTGGCTTTTGGTGGTGCAAGTGAGATGGGGGCGTGAGATACAAGGTAATTGCTGGGGGTGAGGATAGGGTTTTTCTGCGAGACACCCCTCCTGTTTTTTCTCTCTCTCCCCCTCACAATCACCTCCGCCAACTACCGTAACCTCCATCATACACACAAGCTCACCAAGAGCCCTTAAAGCTCTCCTCACTCCCTGTATCCCCCACCATGTCATCCTGTGGCTGCTGTGAGCAGGTCAAGGGGATGGCTAAGCGATGCGGTTCTCCTCTGCCTACTCGCCGCGACCTCCATCGCCTTCATTGACAACTTCCGTGGTAGCTGGTGTGCCGGGAGTGGGGGGAGGTGAGCCAGCGTCTTGCTCGAGCCCCATGGTCGAGGGTTAGGGGTTTGTTTTTTGACTTTTTTTTGAAAGGGGGGGGGGGGCGGTCAAACTCCAAACAGTCATGTGGTGGCATGTGTGAGCTTCTGAAAGTGCCTTTTGCAATCTTCAAATACTTTGGAGGCCTGCCAGCGGTTTGGTGAAAATTGCGCCGTTCAGATTCCATGTGGTCAAGGAGGGGCGAGTAGCACGGTTATGGGTTCCGAGTAAGGTGACACAGGTGTGTACGGTGAAGCGGAATTTTTTATTGTGGTTTAGAACTGTTCACAACCATCCAACCAGCGGCGTTCACTAGAAGCAGCTTCACTTATTTAACATCTGTTTTCTTTGTTGCAGCAACCTTATGCCTCAAGTTTGCCCACCGCAGGACAGTGTGTAGAAATGGAAGGTAAGGGCTATCCTCACTCCCCCTTTCATAGCATAGTGCAGTGTTTAGTGCCTGCCTTTGTCACAGCCCTCGCGGCCTCGTTTAGGGTTTGTTCCCCTAGCTTTATGAATTAACTGTCTCCTGCCGCTTCTGTTGTAGAATATTGTAAAGGTGTGTGTTGGGGGGGGGGGGTGTCTTTCTGTTAGTAAGTCCTGGTAGAGATGTACATCAGCTATCTGTTGCCTTACAGCTGCTGGCTGTTCTGGAGACTCCGAGCACCGTTTCGCCGAGTACAACTTCACGTCGCTACAGCGCTGTCACGTGTGCGACAAGTTCCTGTACGGCCTCGTGCGCCAGGGGCTGCAATGTCGAGGTGAGGCCACGTGACGTGGGCACAGGTTACAGTGGGGGGACCTCGTGGACAAATGACATGGGACCAACAAGATGCACTTTACTGATTTTTAAAAAGGATGTTTAGCGGAGTTATTCGATAATATCTGCACTTGATGCAAAGTCCGCTGCACTTTTCTTGTAGTTTCATTCTTTTGGTTCTTGCTCCTTATTCCGCTGAAAATGTGATTGTATGGGTATGTGGGGTTAAAATTGAGAAAGAACAATAAAATGTACACTGTTGTCTGACTCGCCTCTTGGCTTTGTGTGTGACAGTGTGCGGCCTGAGCTGTCACCAGTTCTGTTCGGCGCAGCACCCGACCCAGTGCAACGTACCCAAGCTTGAGCGACTGCGAAGACAAAGTTTTTGTATGAGTAAGTCACTGTTTGCATCTTTCAGTCTTCCAGTCTGATGTTTGTTCGTGACTTTTGCATGAAGTGTGTGGTTCGGATCCGACATCTGTCGGACTTGTTTCAGCGAACTTGGTTCTGACTTGCGTGTGTGTGCGAGTATGGTGTTCACATGAATGTTTGGCTTGGAGCTAACATATTGTCTGACCTTTGACATGATGCCCAGTTCCTATCAGACATTTCTGTCATTCAGATGGCGTGTTTGGCTCGGAGCTGGCGGAGGAGGTGGAAAAGTCGCGACTGGAGGCGCCTTGGGTGGTGATACGATGTGTACAGGAGATCGAGAAGTGGTGCCATGAACACAGTAAGTTGGTGTCGCCAAGTCACACACATTGCTTCTCCACACGTGTTGTAGAAAGTTGTAAATTGTTCACTTGGTTGAGGCAATAAATCATGTTGGTGTTTGTTCCAGAATCGGAGGCCTTAAGCATATATCGAATTTCGGCCAGAGCAGAAGACATCAATGCGATCAAGGCAGCATTCAATCTGGGTAAGAGGAGCTTGTACCTTACAGTAATCGTATTAGTGACTGTCAGCTGTTTGGTTTTTCCCTGCACAAGTAGTAAGATAACAGAGTTGGCGATGGCATTAATTGTTTTAATTTTTAAAAATTTATTTTTAGTACACTTTAAACAGAGCTGTGTGGTACAGACATTGCCCCCTTGCCATACCCTAGTGTAGAGCGGAAGTGTCGAAGTTTGAGGTGGAAGTTACAGACCATAGTGAGGTCTTGTCTCCTGTCACCAGTCACAGGCTGTACGAGTCCGCTATGCTACTTGCAGTCTTTGAAGAAGACGGGGGTGACCTGGGGTCTAGTGAGGGGGGGATGTTGGGGAGTTTCTAGGAAGATAATCCCATGCTTTGCCCGTTAAAAAGGTGAGAAGTGCGCCTGTCACTGAACAGGTTTCCTTCCACACATTAGCCAAGGCTGACAAGCAGACATGTTTCACCTAAACTTGGTGCACCAAAGTGGTTTTGTTGTCCTTTCCTCGCTCGACTGGCGCTGTCGGTGTCCAGCAACAGGATGTGTAGCCCCTTCACTCTCTGCCCTCTCCCTGTAGTAACGATATCAACAGGGGACCAACTTTGTGGATGCATGTTGGACATACAGGAATGTACGAGCATGCACTCTAACTACAAAGCACACTCAAGGGAGGGGTTAGCAACCGAGTGAAGAGTGAGTAGCGTGTGTGAGGGGAGAAGGATGTGTGCAGCAAGAACGAACCTTGTGATACTAGGGGCAGGAGGGTGTGTGCAGTAAGAGTGGGCAGTGACAAGGGAACCTCAGTGTATCCGGGGTAGGGGAGTGGAGTACAAACAGCTTGGGTACAAAACTCCTTGTCTGTCCTTGACAGGTGAGCCGGACAAGGTGAACCTGTCCTCGTCTGATGTCCACAGTGTGGCGGGTGCCCTGAAGAAGTACTTGAGAGAGTTGCCCAACCCTGTCGTTCCAGTGGACATGTACAACCAGTTCATCGAAGTTGCTAGTGAGTGCTTTGATTATCATCTACAGTATCTCTCTCCTCTGCCACATTCTTCACTCCTCTTTCCCCTTCCCACTCACACCTTCCCATCCAGCAATCCACATTTCTTGTGGCGGAAGATGTAAATTGTGACGATTGTTTCTCTCGGGTTCTTTGGCCGCAATTACAGACATCTTGCATTTTTCCAGGAAACCTTATCAGTCTCTTTCTTTGCCGTCTCTCCGCTTAATAATGTTCGTTCATCGCCCTTTTGCTTTTTTTTTTTTTTTTTTTTTTTAATTCTTTCAGGTATTTGGAACATTCATGTCAGTAATTGGGAATGATGCTGTGGTAAATTTGTGTTGATATAGTTGGAGCTAGGAGATGTGTTTTTACGGCGAAGATTATTCGAGATTTTTTTTTCTAATCAGCACTTTATCCACCCCTCGGAGGTGATAGTATGGTTTACAGCTGGATTCATGTACATACTTTGTGATTGGCTGTGCAGAGACGTCCAGCAAGACTGACCTGACCAAGTCGTTGACGGACCTGGTGGAGGAGATGCCGCCGGCGCACAAATGCACGCTGGCCTACATCATGGCGCACTTCTGCCGCCTGTGGCGCATGCAGACGGAGTCCGGCACTGCGGACGGCATCGACAAACTGTCGCACGTCTTCTGTCACGTGCTGCTGCGCCCGCCCTGGGAGAAGATCGTGTAAGTGGCCGTGGGCCGATCGTGCACATTGCAGTCGTTACGATGGGGGGAAAGGTGGAGTGGACGAATCGTGCAGACTGCGATGACTGGGGGGAAGAGTGCGGGAGGGTGTGTGAGAGATAACATCACGTACGTTGCTGTAGGAAGAGATGCTATTGCTTGCAGGTTATATTGGGAGAAAATATAATGTTGGTGACATGGGTGTTTTTGGGGGGGGCCGGCGGGGGTCCTCGTGGTACATAAAAGCGTGAGGTGTAGGGGGTCAAGGCGTGGGTGGGGCCTCACACTTGAACAAGGCACACGTGCTTACCCGCGGGCAACAACATCCCTCGCGTGCCTGACATTTCACATCTGTTTGTGCATGCGAGTGCACTGATGTCCTGGAGGAGGGGAAGAGATAAAAGATGGGAAGGTTGGTGTGGAGGGAGGGGATATCATTTGTTTTTGTCTTCGCCGTCAAGGTCTCTGCAGTATCTCATTTTTTTTTTTAAACTAAAATGCAGACCCGCGTGTAACAGGCCATGACCTGAAGTTTAATTTCTGTCTTGGACAATAAGGATTGATTTGACACTGTTGACATGTCAACCGTCGCCCCGTCCGCTATTGCGTTCCTTCTGACAGTTATTTACCTCCCTCCATTCCACTCCCTCCATTCCACCTGCTGATTTTTTTTTTTCTTTCTATTGTCCTCCTCCGACCAGGTGGGTTAGGGTTCAGGATAGTGCGGTGACGTAAAGGACAGGTCGGAGATAGGGGCAATAAATATTTCCTCTGGCCTTTCACCTGGCCCTGGGAGTGCAGGACCCTGGTCTGGCAAGGGGCCCTCTTGAGCCCTGTGACCTGCCTGGCCCAGCGCACATACCTGTGCGCAAACCCGAAAGACTGGTTTTTGGGGCCACGCGGCCGGCGTGCTTCGTGCTTGGAGATGGTCAGACCCGCGACCATTGGCAGCCGAGTCCCTGCCTGCTAGCAATGCGGGAGAAAGCTGTGGGGAGGGGCTTGAAGTTAGACGGGACTGTCCATCGGGGATTGCCGCTGTAGTTGTAGAAGGTAAAGAGTCAAGAGTGAGCAAGCACTTCGCTTAGCTTGTAACGGGGGATGTTGCTAAGGCTGCCTTTTGAAAGGCTAGGTAGTGTGTGTGTGTGGTCATCAAGTAAGGTGGACTCGTTGACAGACGGGGCAATGTGCTTGTTTGTCGTTGCAGAGATATCATCGAGAACACCAAGCTGCACATCGACATCATCGAAGAGCTCCTGCGCAACGGCAACTGGGGCGAGCAGATTCCCCCTATCCCCTCGCCAAATCCCATCCTGCCTCCTCGTAAGTGGCTCTTACTACTCTATACGCGCTGAGAGAGAGAGAGATCATAAAAGTGTCTAGGATGTCCTAGGGCATGTCCTTTTTCTTAACTTGTTTGGGGGGCTGGGGTACGGAGGTGCTTTAGGGGGAGCATAATGTTGACGGATATAGTCAGACCAGAAACGTTTTGATCACTACTGACAGCAGAAATGTACTTTTATGGTGATCACACAATGATTGATCCTTTGTACATGTACTTTTATGGTGGTCACACAGTAACGGACCCCACCCCCTACATGCACTTTACTGGTGGTCACAGAATGACAGATCGCCTACATGTACTCTTATGGCGACCGCACAATGAAGAAATCGCTAACGGTCGAATTCTTCAGAACATAACTTAGTCGTCAAGCGACGCGTGACTGTATCCTGTTTCTGTCGAGAAAGCTTGGAGAGAGACTTGACACAGTTTTATTTTACAACGAAACGCAATAGTAAACCTGTTGAGCTGCAGGGATAGACGCGTGGCCTTTGAAGACACCCATGTGTTGTAGGATTCCCGGATATATCTTTGTGATCGAGCGGATCCAAAGAGATTTTTCAAGCTTTCAGGGGTGAAAGCCACATTAAACCCGTGGAACCACTGAGCAGTCGTGTATACATATGCCCTGTAAGTGACTGTTAGATAAGGACGACTACGACCTTTAGGACGAGAAGGAAGTTGATTGTCGCCGAAGTTTCCTTGGTGTGTAGAGGCCGAGACTTGCTAGGGGGAGCAGTGTCGGTAAAGAAGGTTTCGTTGGTGAACTGCGCAAAGAAATATCAGTATTTGTGTATCAGAGGGTAAATAAAATTCTTTTTTAGGGTTAGGGAAGTGTTTTCGTAAGAGACAGTCCCGTTATTGTAGGTTTGTTTTAATATTTTGTAGGATTTCTAGGGTTCGACTTCCCAGGACCAGTCGTTGGACCCACCATGCCATCTCCATCGTCAGCCGAGGAGCGTCTGAAGGAGGCAGAGTGGTACTGGGGAGATATCACCCGCGAGGAAGTCAACGAAAAGCTGAAAGATATGCCAGATGGCACTTTCCTAGTGCGAGATGCCACCACCCCGGGTGACTACACCCTCACGTTGAGGTACAGTGTTTCTTTGCTCGCTGTAACATGATCGCTCGGTGGATTTATCAACTAGGCCATTTTTTTTCAGGTGTGGAGGGGGTAGGTGTCGTATGCTTGGGTAGGTTTCTAGACATGTTTGAAAGTGAATGATAGCGATCAAATGTTAAAAAACTTATCACGATAGATTGCCTGTAGTCATGATGGCGGACTACCTTGATAGCTCGTGGTGTGTCTTTGTCGGCTTGCAGGAAAGGCGGCAGCAACAAGCTGATTAAGATCCTTCACAAGGACAGCAAGTACGGCTTCGTGGAGCCGCTAGAGTTCAACTCCGTGGTTGACCTCATCCAGCACTACCAGGCCAACTCTCTGGCCATGTACAATCGCACCCTGGACACGCGGCTCATGTACCCGGTCAGCAGGAACATGAACCTGGTATGTTGAACTTCACTCCCTTAAATGTTCCCCTGACTGCGCACACAAGTATGAGAGAAATAATTAAATTACTGAGAGAATTGAAACAGCTGCCTTATGGAGTTCGCTGAAAAAAAACAAGCCTAGTCTAAACGTTGTGCTGAGCAGGAATCTGCTATTATAAAATCTCAAATATATTTGAATCAGTATGGTCAAAACGCGCCTGTAAAAGGAGATTAAAGGGTAGTCCGTAGGAAGTTAAATTAACGAGAGCACTTACCTGAGGGGAACGTAGTAAGCGTCACCCGGGAAAGCGTACGTGTTTGTTACGTCATTGACACTACGTGATGTTTACGTCATTGCGATCTCCCAGGAGAGTGAGCTAACGGAGGACGTGTCAGAGGAGGTGAAAAACCTGATCGAGGTCAACCGCCAGTACCTGGAGCGGCGGGCGCAGTATGACCGACTGTACGCCCAGCACACACGCACATCCCAGGAAATGCAACTCAAACACCAGGCCCTGGACGCCTTCAAGGAGACCATGGCCGTCTTCCAGGAGCAGATGGACTTGCACCGCCGCATGCACCAGGAAGCAGCGCCGCACGAGATTCAGAAGTAAGTAGCACTGGCTCCCAGATGAGCTCTCTTCCCAACTCCTGCTTTCTAGAATATCTTATGTGTGGGTTTTTTATGATGGTTGTTCAGTTTAAAGTGTGCGAGTTAAGTCGGGTGGGGAAGATGGCATTTTTCTCGACGGGGAGGGATAAGAGTTTGTATTTTACCCTTCTACCAATTAAAATTGACATAAAAAACTTTCGTTTCACCTTGAAATATTACTATTTTGTGTATAAACTCAGAACAGTAAATGAAGTGATTTGAGTCTTGAAAAAAAAAGCTCTCTATTGACTTCACCTGTGACCTCTGTGTCGAGCAGATTGCAGGAGAACTACGAGCTGCTCAAGTCCCGCTACATGAAGATCCAGGAGAGCAAAAGCGCCCTCGAGGTCGACATCAACCGCAAGTCGCACCTGAACCGCACGCTCATCTCCGACATGAACGGAATGAAGCCCGAGATCAAGCGGCTCACCCGCCAGCGCGACCAGCTCAAGAAATGGTTGCTGGACCACGGCAAGACACACGACTTCCTCGACAACATTCTGGAGGGAAAGAAGGACAGGTCAGGTTCTTACCCACCTCGCGCCTAATTCGTGTGTTGTGTTGCTAATGGTAGTGTTTGGCCATAAAACACTTTGGCGGTGGGAAGGGAGCCTGGGTATTTGATTGATTGCATAGCTGTTGACACTGAAAGATAATTCTGAGGTTTGTTGTTTTTAAAAAAGAAAGCATTTAAAGACTAAGTGATGTGTGAATGGTAGTGTGAAATTTTGAATCCAGTGGGTTTTGTTTATGTGTGTTTCGCTTTTTTTTATATATATAATTCGAGTTATTGAAAAATCTGGACTGGAACTTTAGGGGTGAAGGGGGAAATTAATGGTGACTTCACCTTCTCGACCCACAGCCTTGACCTTACGTGCTTGTCCTTGACTCATTGCAGCCCGGCAGGGTCGTTGCTGCTGCCAGAAAGTGACTATGGTCTGCCACAGATGGAGGAGTCTCACTGGTTCGTCAACTGCCAGCGCTCGCGGGCCGAGGAGATGCTGCAAGGACGAACAGACGGCACCTTCCTCATCCGGCCCAAACCGGAGGAGGGCACAGTGCACGTGCTGTCTATAGTGTGAGTAGACGCAGCCTGGCTGGCTGCCTGTGCCCTAACGGTTCTGTTAACAGGAATTTGTGGTCGTCGTCTTCACTTTATAGTACTGTATTTATCATTAGATTGTGCTTAATCCGATTTGGCAGTTTCAGTGTAGTTCTGAGAATTGGAATTGCCTGAGGCTAGTTCCTTCTCTCCCCCCTTCCCCTACACACTCACACTTTCTCACCCTCTCCTATCTTTGCTCTCATCACCACCACCTTCAGTGACGTGGCAGTAGTCGGGGACTGGGGACACCTGCCAGGTGTGCGACTCTCAGGTAGCTGGAGGACGCGCGTTGTGGGCGGAGGCTGTTATCATGTGACCCCAGTTCGCACTACCTCTCTGCACCCAACCTGATGTGTCTAGGGTCTGAGCATGACGAAATCCAAGCTAGCCCGGATGTCGAACATGAACTATTAGTAGCCTGGGGTATTTTATTCGGGGGATATTTGTAGGGGAGGGGAAGGAAGGCAGATGGGGTAAGGAGTCAAAATGGATGAATGTTGCAGCTTGTAAAGTAAAGGCCAGTTGTTCGTATTCGAAGGTCTTACAACTACAGAAAAAAGAGGGAGGGGTTAGGATGAACATGGTCTCCTAACGTGATTACAAAGGTGTAGTAAGGAGCTGGATGAGTGCAATCTCCACCCTTCCAGACACTGAGTAATCTGTATGTGGATATGGCCAGGCTTGATGATTGATGGTGTTGTATCTTGTAACACGTAACAGAGCTGTAGTGCACCTACTGCCGTGTGTAAGTCTAGGAATGCTTGATACGGACAGTCATGCCAGCTGATCCAAGAATGTAAGATAATGTAATGTTTCATAGAGACGATATTTTTCCCCACGAGGTTTCGGCACTGACCTGATTTACTACGCATGCGCGAACATCTTAACAGTCAACCCTTGACTACCAGTGAGCGCTCAGTCATCCTCCAGTCCACAAACCTGAGCTGTAACCCTAGTCCTAAACACCTAAATGTCTCTTAACACTTGTCGGTTGTAGTTTACCAGTTAAAACATCCACACACGCACACTTTTCACAGGTAGCTTGTGTCTCTGTCGCCAGGTGTCGCGGCATGGTGGGCCACTGCAAGGTGCTGCATCGGGACACCGGGTACGGCTTTGCGGACCCCTACTTCATCTTCCCGACGCTGAAGGACCTGGTGATGCACTACCATCGCACGTCGCTAGCCGAGCACAACAATGACCTGGACATTCGCCTGCTGTACCCTGTGCGGGGCCCGGCCCCACCGCAGCCCCACAATGACGTGTATCTGCGCATGCAGCAACAGTAGTAGTCCACACTGCCTCGGACCACTCCCCAGCCCCGACAATCTTCCCAGCATGGATGTCATCGTTGCTGGCGGGAGGAGTGGGAGAGGAGGCTGCAGCGGTGTGTGTGTGGTGCGTGCGTGCGTGTGTGACTTACGGTGGTGCCAGCTGTGCTCACCCATCCAGACCAAACTGTATCGGCCACATGCATGGATGGACAGACATTCTGCTTTGGCGATCCCCACTTGCAAATGGACTGTACCACAGGGTCTGCAGTGTGGATGGTGATAATCGTCCTTATTTTTATTATTTTCTTTCAATCTCTCGGAGTGTTTAGCGTCCTTCAAGACCGCTAGAGGAAAACATTATATCTTCACACCCTTTGTCTTTCTTCAGGAAAGGAGTGTTTGGCCTTGTACGATTCTCATCTTCGTTGACTACCCTGAGCAACGGTATCTGCACCAAAGTACAGCTCGAAATGATCGAAGTGTTTACGCTATAAACATGTGTCGCAAAGGCTGATCCATCCTTTCCCCCCTGGACTCAAGTGAATGCTGGGTAATGGACCAAATCAGTGGGTTTCTGTTGCAGGAAAGAAAGTTGAGGGTGGGTGCACGGGTGTAAAGGTGGTAGGCGCGGAGAAAGAACAGCAGTCAACCAGCGTTGTTCTCTTGCAATTTAATTTTTTTTTTTTTTTTTTTTTTTTGCACACGCGAGTGAATACTGGTGAAACTTGTTAAATCGAGTGTTTTGTGAGTGGCGCGGAGAAATAGTGTGTGGCAACGAAAGTGTACCATTGGTTTACATTCGTCAGACTGGACGTGTAGATGCTTTTTTTTCTTAACCCCACCCCTCCCTCCAGTTTTGTAAGAGACAAGTGTGTTGGGAGGTGTGCGTATAAATAATAATTGGAGGTGGGTGGCCTGGAGACGTTTTGTGTCTGTGAGTGCGATCAGCTGAGCTGCAATCAGACTTGCAGTGATGTTCAATAGACAAGAGATCGCCAGCAGTGGAAATATATTCGCGAGCTGCTTCAGCAGGAGAGAAACACAGCAAGAACAGCAGCGCAAAGAACTGAAGCTTAGGCCGGCCGGCCAGCCAGCCAGCCTCACGTCTCTAAAAGACTCGGGAAGCAGCTTAAGACACAAGTCACACCCGGCCTTGCCAGGCCCACAGAGACGGGAAGTGCGTGTTGGTCCTGTCCAACACCCTTTTTGAAGGCTTGTTCGAGGTCACTGTTTAAACGGGTACTTGTAATGATTTGTTTTGAGTCGCTATAATCGTTCCCCTGTATCCAACGTCCCTCACCCTCCAACGCTGTGCCCCACCCCTTTGTCCACCCCCTTGCCTTCCTCATGCCCTTGGTGCTTTTTTCAGTCCCCTACCCACACCCCAAGAGTGTTGAACTATTTGTATCTTGCTGGCAGGTTGTCTGCAAACTCTACTACTAGTGACTGCAAAATGGCAAACACGCATGTCTGGGTTGGTCACACTTGATAAAGCAGGCCTGGGAGCAGAGCTGCTTGAACTTGTGGCTCTTGCACAGCACCTGGGGCGTTGCACACGTGAGGGGGAGGGGAAGATGGTTGTCTGCTCGTGCCGCCGCCGTGCAGTTAGTCTTGAGCAGTCATGGAATGTTGTAGAATTTTGTGGAGATACCGTCGGCGGAGACGAGCAGCTGAAAAAAAAAAAGTTTTGTCCGTACTTCCTGATTCTCTCGTTGTGCAGAGAGATGGCCTTCATTGGCTGCTGGCTTCTCACAATTTGTTGACTGTGTGCATGTGTGTGTGTGATACCTACACTATAACACCCGAAAGTTGTAGGTTACTTCGTGCTCATTTGGAGGCCATATTCTCTTCTTCCACGTGTTCCTTCAGATGGAACGGTACATGCGCGTGCATGTTGCGCGCTCTCCGGTGAGTTATTTTTCTTTCATACCATGTTTTATATGGAGACCGGTCAGTCCGACTACAAGGAGAACTGCTGGACATGGAAGTGGATAGAGGTGGGTGTTGGGAACTGGCAGGCAGCACAGGCTTGTGCAGTGGGCCACTTCGTGGTCAGCCTGACTCCCACCCTGCCCCACAAACCCCTCTCGGCAGTGGGTGTAGGGTACACAAGCTTCGGGGCTGGTAGGGGAGTGTGTCTCGAGCTTGGGGACATTTTCCCACAATCCTGAGACACTAACATTCTCTAGCATCTAACTCAAAGTGCAAGTCGAGAGGGGAGGTTGGCGCATGCCATGCTCCGCAGTTCGTCCATAATGCCTTTAATCGTATATGTAGGTAACAATTGTGGTTTACCGTCCATCGGCCTCTTATCCAAGGCTCAGGTACGTCTCAGAGCAGAGGCACACCCCACCCCTTCTCTCTCTCTCCTCATCATGCGGTAGATCGGTCTTCCCACTCGAGTAGAAAAAAACTAGGATGTCCACACACTTCTTGGCATCATCGCTCCTGGGGACAGAGTCCGTGAGGGTCACAGTCGAGTGGTGCAACAACCGCCGGCTTGAAACCTTTGATGGACACGGAGCATCCACCCGACACCGCATCCCGGGGAATCTGTCGATGGACTGATTGATACTCGCATTTTACAATTTTCACGGGAAGTCAACAGCCACCGTCCCCTCCTACCAACACTTATTGTTTGCAACAAAAAGGGGGTACGGGGGGTGGTGGCCTTGTTTGTTTTCTATTTGTTTTAGCCGATTTAATTTTAGGTTTTTTTTTTTACCTCTTCCGTTTTCTATCATCCTTTTTTCATAGCTTCCAGTTAGGTGACCGCTGATTATTTTTGGAAGTTTGTCTTCATTTTTTCTTCTTCTGCACATTTCGCCACTGAATTCCTATATCTTGGTCGTTAGGTTTTCAAGAAATTTTATTCGACAAAGTGTCACGGGGTAGGTCCATGAATCGTCCGTCAGTCCCCGGGACTAGCAGCCAGTTATTTGAATCCCAGTTCCCATCCCCCCCCCCCCTTGTTTTCAGGGGAACACTTGAAATGAGCCAATACTGCTATCAAATTTGCTTAAGATCCTTTTTGGTTGATTAAGCTGTTTCTCCGTAACACCTGGGTAGTCCAATCCACGTAAATACACTTAATGGTTGTCTCCAGCCAACCTTTGCCCTTACACCCCCCCCCACACACACACACACCCCCACAACAAGTTATGAGCAGATCTTAGGGTGGCAAGCCCCAGTCGTCAGCGAAACCTTGGGGCCGTCCTCACCCGGGTGTGACGATTTCATGACTTTCTGTAGGAACTGTCGACGTAAGGTCTACTTGGTATCTAGTCAGGTTTCCTTGGTAACTCAGCGCGAGCAGCAGAGGCCTCGAGCGCCCTCGCACGGCAAAGGACCAGTAACCACATTGATATTACGTCACAGTAGCATTCCCTTGTTTTCATTTTACACCTGCATGGAGGGCCATCTTGAGTAATTGTATATTTTGAATGCTTAGTTGTACAAATAAATCTTCCAAAGGTGGCTGTAGTGTGTCAGTGGGGTGAATGCTGGAACTGTCGGTCTCACTCTACTGTACTATACTACTTAACAGGTCCTAAACCGCGCGTGCTTTACTTGTGATACATAGGGCATTGTGTGCACGAGCTGTGTGTTTGTGTGCGTGACTGGTGTAAAAACAATCTGCAGCATGTCGACACAATAGCAGGACATTCTGGCAGCCAGGCAGTCGAGACGACCCTGCTTTTATCGTCTGGCACCAAGGCTTTTGGCGAGGACACAGGTGGGCGAGTTAGTTTGCCAAGTGTTGCTACCCTAGTGTAGCTCAGCCATTGCTTAAGTCGACTTTGCCACGTGCGTGTACACAAGGCGCGCTGGTACCCGTCTTTCTTTGCGCCCTATTGTCAAAAGGTGGTATCACGGTGGGTCCCATCGATCTTGATAAGAGATTACAAGTTCAGCCGACTGTGGGAGCGGGTAGAGGGGTAGTTGAGGTGAGACATCTGTGCGCATGTCAGTGACGTTTGTTCCTGTCTCCTAGCTTGATGTATGTTCCTGCAGCTGAACTCAATTTTTTTTCCCCCAACTATATCTGCCTTGAACTTTCTCAAGCTGTCTTTCTGTCCCCTGCCCCCTGACCTCGAGGTCGAAGTGGACAAATGGTTTGTCCAGTCGCTGCTCATGTCACTTGGCTCGTCCACACCACGGTGCTGTTGAGGTCGTTGTCGATGGCTGCGCCTGTGATCTCGGGTACCTAGCGCTCAACAGAACTTCTTTCAAAGCGCATTTAGCTGGGCTGCCTTACAGAGGGTGGGCGTGTGAGTGCGCGAGTGTGTGTGCTAGTGTGTACTGATCGGGTGAGTGAGAGAGTGAAACTTATTTTTTGATGGTGATCGACGGACCGGCATCACTCGCTGCAGGTCGTCTAGGCCCGTGTCTTTATTTTTTCATATCTTGGGATGTTGATGACTTATTTTCTTGCAATGGTGTGCGAGAAACGAACATTAACAGTTGCGACCAGAGTATATGTTTCCGTTCTTGCAAAACATTGAAGTAAAACAGAATAAGAAGAGTGTATTGCTGTACATGTAATTATGTAGGTCTATTTGTACAGAACTAAACCGTTGACTACTGAATAAAACACACTTGATGTTAAAGTGCTTGTCTCAGTCTCGCTGTGAAATGTGTGTGCGAGTGTTGATGTGAATAAATTGCAGACGTGGACATCGACAGTGAGCTGAGCCTTGACAGGTGGATCGTTCGCGATCTGAACCTGATTCAGGAGGATCAGCGATCATCATACAGGGTGAAAAAGTACCCCACAGTCTGGTCTGCTTGCCAGTCCTTGCTACTGACAGGCTGAGCTCTCGTGTCCAAACAGACTAATAAATATTTGCAAGTGTCCCGGAGTCAGCAGTGACACGTCACTAGAGTAACCATCCCCCCAAAAAACAAAATGTATCGAAAACAACATAAATAGGTCAATAAAAAATATTTCGCTGATGACCTGTATACAGGGGACATCAGCTGCCAGGTTGCCAGTAAACTAAGAAAAGAGACACCTGCATCATCATTCATGCCAGTGGAAGCAGACATCTTCCATTCATCAGCTGCAGGTTTGGGCAAATCATGAAACAGAACTTATATCATCGATCAAACAGTAAACAGGAGGAACAGTTCACTGCCTGAATCAGGTTGAGACTGGGGAGGATCGCTCAGTGAAATTATTTTATTTCCCCGATGACGCACTGACGATACATCTAATCGTCTGGTGAGGACATTGTAACCTGAGCCGAGGAGCTCACCACATAATCGTCTGGTCTTGTCGAGTGCAGGCGATGTTTGAAGTGCATCAATGTCGGTCAACATCGAGATGAACAAGATTACAGAAGATTATCTACAGGCCGGCAAAAGCTTGGCAACAAGCTGCCTGACCTTTACTGGGGGTCATGGATGTTTGAGGATAATGTAAGTGTGTCTGTGACCCTCACAGCTAAGAGGGACAAGAATACCCGGATCTGGGTACAAAGTCGTCCTAGTGATCAACCGTCGCCAGTCATTGATGGACTCGATGTCCAGCAGCTTCCGGGTCCAGGGTACAGACGTTGGTAGAGAGAGAGAGAGCAGGAGAAAGGGAAGAGTGTGAGGAATAAAGAGAAATGCAAGTAACAGAAGATGTGAAAATGTTTGAAGCCTGATAGTTGCAGTCGTCACGAAGTCAGGTGTTGGCAGGTGAGCTCAGGTAAAGACTCACCCATGGCTCACTGATAACACGATTCTCACCGAGCTCTAGTGAGAACTTTCAAAGGTAATTAAATCCGTGTTAGGTAAGTGATTTTTTGTCATGGTTGTTCCCGTTTTAAAAAAATATGAAAATGTCATTTGTCTTTTCTGAATTGTCGTTCGTGTGGTTTTGCTTCCTACGCCCTCAGCGACACACAAGCTAATTATGCGTGCGTGCGTGCGCGCGTGCAAGGTGATGTCAAGGGCAGCCAGCATTACCTGGATAATGAAGTCATCTGAGTCAGTCTGGCGCTGGAGAACGAGGTAATGTGTCACTGCAGCAGTCATGGCCACCTGGCGGTCTACTCATGACTGGGTGAGCACTCTTGCACACGTCCATTGCCGCACACAAGTGTCTCACCCTCGGCGGCCACCGCAGGCTTCACTGTCACAAACATCAAACACTTGATGTTTAATCGTAAACAAAATACTCTCTGGCCACCCAAACCCGCTCATTTACTGACCAACTGTCGAAAAATTAAGTCTGGTTCAAATCCAGGGATTTGGCGGCTACGAAAATATCGGAGCAGGACACCAAGTGATCATCGTGTTGTATTTATTACAATATGGACATTTTTTGTCTACATTTCGACAATAAATTAACTGTAGGCAGTGTCTGAGTAGTCAGCCCGCTAGACATCCAAAATTCTCTGTTTTGAGGTCTTAGTTGGAAATCTCTCCCAGCCCATCAAGCAGAAATGGAGAACCTGATTTTATTTTGTACTGTACAGGCGGTGGAGTCACTGGCCCCCACCTTCCACTACCCTGTCCTTGACACAGTGAATCACTTACTATTATCTTCTCCGGTTCTCGAGAGAAGGCCTACTGTCAGGTGCATTTCACTGCTCTGAAGTGTATCACCTGTTCTTGATGACGCGACTGTGAGTGTCGCAATAGGCTCGGAAATCCCTGTGGGGCCTGACAATAGCCTGACCATATGTCGCGCACCGGGAATTCGGTTAAATGCTTCCCCCACCCACCAACCCCTCCTCGGCCCAGTGACCGTTATAATGTGCACGCTTGATTATGTAGGTGAGTGCTGGTGAGTGGAGGCTTTGCGTGCTTGTCTATATTTCTGTTGTATTTCATGTTAATACTGCAGCAGAACAGTTGTTACAGGACAATAAGAACCCGCAAAGTACAGCGGTCAGCCATCCATCTGACCGGCCAAGAACGGAAATATCAACAGAAACTGCAGGAGGCAAAACTAAACTCGCTTCTATCTGGTGACTGGAGTTTGAAGACAAAACAGAATGGTTACCTTGTATTTTTGTTTTGTTTTTATTTGTGACTTATTGTGCGGTGTTCTGTCCTAAACTTCGTTAATTTCGTCCTCAACGAACGAGCACTTCGTTGTCGTGTACTTTCCTAAGCTGCACATTGCTTTGATAATTATTCTGAGGTCAGCGGTTCACACAGCGACTATAATTTGGATAAATACAAGTTGGCTGTCTTCCCGTACATTGAAAAGTGCTCACACACTCCACAGATACTTCATCAACCGAACGTACGCAGGTTAGGGCCACGGAAACCTTTAACCCCGCATTACCCCACCTGTTGTCGTCACAACGTCCACCTACTGTCGTCACAACATCCACCTGTTGTCGTCACAACATCCACCTGTCGTCGTCACATCTACCTGCTGTCGTCACGGCATCTACCTCTACCACGGCATCGTCGTAGTGCGATTGACATATTGTCATTTTACATCAATTTGGGGACAAACAAATCAAGTACCCGGGGTGGGGACTGAGCCAAGTCGTACGTCAGACCTCCACAGTGCGCATGTCAGGGTTCTCATACTTCCGTCTGCTCAAGGTGGCGAAGAAAGTGCCCAGGAACCTCGACAAGAATATAAACCGATGAGAAGCTTATCGCACACCACCGACCCAGTTAACACACACAGATGCATTGTGGGTAACTCAACTTTCCCTGTAACCTCCGAGACACACTGCATGGCTGTCGCCAGATAATGAAGTCTGGGTCACGAACCCTGGCTAACTGCTTGAGGTGGTTGTAATTACAGGCCGACTACGTGACTGCACACAGCAGGGTGAGTAGAGGCAGGCGGCGTGTCGGACAGAGGTGCACCCCTGCACCCCACATCCATGTTGAGACAGACAGTGGGGTGGCGCTCCTTGTCTAACGGGTGTCAGTGTAGTAACTCAGGGATTCCTATTACTTGCATGGATGACAGGAAACTTCATAAAAAAACTTATAATACTTAATTTTATCTACAAGACTACTTGGCCTTCTTTTATTTCAAAAAATTGCTGTCCGTTGTCATGGACTTGCACGGCTCCAGAAAAAATTCGGTAGTAAGAAAACGGCTTTGAAGTCTCTCAGAGATTTGTTTTTACCAAGAGTTACCCTGTTGCCAAATGATGAAGGCTCAAGTGAAAAATTTGAAGTTTTGCGAGGTGTGAACAGCGAGAGATGTCATTGTAAATGTCTGACAGAAGCACATGTCAGGTTCATACTTGACCCCCTTCCTTGAATGGTCTGAAGGCCTCTTCAATGAATAAATTTCATTCAATTCTATCTTCCTATCTCACCTCCTTGTGCCTGTATATCTGTGCCATGTCACTGACAGTGTCTCTGACTCACACTCACACATGGCAGGAGACACACAGTATGGCGCCCCATCACCGTCATAACTACCTCACACAATCAGGATTGCACGCGCTGCCTCACGTCCTGCAACTAGCGCCAGCCACAGACAACTCTTGTACACTCTCCAGGAAGACATCTGTTCCCGCTTACTTCAGTTTTTGTTGTCTGGTGACGAGTGAGCGAAACACACACACACAGGCGCACACACATTCTTCACATAGACCACGTGCATGTATGTGTGCGTGCGCGCGCGCTTCTCAACACCAGAGTGCACGTAAACATATTTACAAGCAATCGTAACAATCATTGCTCTCTTATCTCCTTCTGTCTTGCTGAGTTGTGCGCATGCGCGAACACCGCTATGGAGAAGATCAAAACAGAAACCCGCCATGTGCCGACTGCGGCAGTCAAGTCGTCTAAGTGTTGAAACATTGTCCAGCGCCATCTAGGAGATCCAGGTCGAGCACAAGACTTGTCCAACAGTGTTTATCTCTCCTCCCACGTCTGCAAGCACGAGCGCGTAAACATGCACACAAACACACACACACCAGGAAGTTGTGTGACTGTATTTAAGATATACATCACTCGTTAGTCACATGGTTAGTCACGTGAAATGAGTTTATTCCAGACCCTGGACTCTGGCTGACAGACGAACTTTTCTTTTTTCTGTTGCTTTTATTTTCATTTATCTTGGTGGTCGAATAGACTTTTAGCAATGGTCGAATTGTCCGGTTTTCTGCCCAAAGACACGAACCACGTGATCACCGGAAGTGAGCGGCTTGAAGTCTCGTCCAAGTCTCAGCTGAGAGAACTGCAGACGACAGAATGGTAGTCGCCCTCAGGTCTCAACATTCGGCCAGACGAGTGAGGCTGCACATCTTCCATTTTGCAATTTCATCCCGCCATTCTACATCTTGCTGTTGATCCCCGCCATCCCACCCCAGTAATTGCACCCCAGTCTGCAGACATGCGTACACTCTAGCTAATGCACTCGCCACACGCACGCACAAACACATACACGCACGCACATAACCTTTCTGTGAACTCTTGAACAACTGCCGAAGCTGCGCAGTTTTATTAAAAGGATGTTTTGGAGTATTGCACAGATTACAGAAATTACCTGCTCTTCATCTAATGTAGGGGGTCGGCCACTTATTTTCGGTCGAAACCAATGGGTGCAGACTCTTTCGAGAGGAATGTCGTTCGAGCCGAAGCCAGACGCACGTGCGCTTTGGCAGACGACGTGGATGTGCGTCTGGAAACAAGTTCACAGAAGCTGAGGGCATGTGGCCCTGACCTCGGCGAGGAGAGATGAGAGATGTTCGGCGATCGTAAGTCAGGGAGGAAGACAGACCGGAGTCCTCGCGGTCTTTGCAAGCGAGATAAATAGGAAAGTAAACTGAGCGGAGAACAGGTACGAGATCAGGTTGCAAACAGACCTGTCGTCATGCTCTGCCGACCACGGGTCTGATTCAGCGGATGACAGCGTGGAAAGTGAAAACAGAGAAGGTGGGGTGGAGGATGCACAGAGAGAGGAGGTGGGAGAAAGAGAGAAAGTGCGAGACGGTGAGAGGGAAAGAGAAAGAAGATAAATGATAAATGGGGAAAGGAGAGAGGAACGACTACAAAACAAAGACAAAGGACTTCCCGTCATGCGCCACACGTGACGTTCACACGGAGGAGCGGGACAGGGTGGGGGTGGCTGACCTTGGCGGTGTCCAATAGTTAGATCAAGAAACCTCTGCAAACAAACAATAATAAACAATAAACCTGCGATTGGCCTCATCACACTCTGAAGGAACATGATCAGGATTTGATTTATCAGCGAGCTTCGGCTTTGGACACGCTGACGTCATTAGAGCCCCTGTAGCAGTGCACGCTGACGTCATTAGAGCCCCTGTAGCAGTGCACGCTGACGTCATTAGAGCCCCTGTAGCAGTGCACGCTGACGTCATTAGAGCCCCTGTAGCAGTGTACTCTGACGTCATTAGAACCCCTGTAGCAGTGCACGCTGACGTCATTAGAGCCCCTGTAGAAGTGCACGCTGACGTCATTAGAGCCCCTGTAGTAGTGCACACTGACGTCATTAGAGCCCCTGTAGCAGGGCACGCTGACGTCATTAGAGCCCCTGTAGTAGTGCAGGGGTTTTCCACATTCTTTTCTGTGCACATCAATGCACAAAGGCAGTCGGGCGACCCAGGACTTGAACCACTCAGCCCTCCTTCACCAACAACTGTGAGGGTCGGTAGAGGTTAGGGGACCAGTGAGTTTCCGAGAGGATCAGAATCCAAGATTAAAAATAGTATGAAAAATATGACAACGAGAAAAAAAAATCGGGTGACCAAGATGGCTTCTGCTCACAGCTCCAGGGTCAGCAAGTGCTCGGTGTATGACTGCGTGATGTCACAAATGTGATTGAAAGAAAAACCTCAACGATGACTTGGATAAAGGTTAGCGATACTGCGATGCTCGTCTGTACTCATCAAAGCTGAAGGACAAGAAGATCTCCGGATGCTGGAGCCAATATTCAACCACCCGAACTGTTTAATTGAAAACTCCAGCAATGTGATCAGAATGAATCAAGCGGTCGAGAAGGCCTGGGGTTAGAATTACACGAACAGCGGGAGGGAACATAGAGGAAGATGCTTCTGTAAGTTGTGCGAGAAGAAGCAGAAAAGTTTTCGTCTTCTTTCTAAAGAGTCAACCGTCCATCAAGTAAATAATAGTACTGGTATTGGAAAAAATAATAATAGTGAACTTATACAGCGCCATATCCGGGTCCTACGGGCAAGCTCACGGCGCTGTAGAGAAAACAAGAAAACAAAGACGGACACAGGCAACACACCAGGAAGACTGCTGTCTATGGAATGCCACATGAGATGAATGATGTCTTCAGCAAGAAGCTGCTCCATCTACACAAATCATTCGGAAAAGCTGATCCAGGCTGCAGATGTTTTCGGCCACACCCGAAGTCCAGTCGTAGAACAGATATAACAAGTAGAAGTCTTGTTGGGGGGTGTGTGTGTGGGAGGTGTGTGGGAGGTGTGGGTGCTCGTTGGGTTGACTGCAGAATGTCTATTTAAAAAAACCAAAATGAGTTCCAGCCGCCAGAAGAGAAGTAGTGCAAATCCACCGAGAAAATAGTTTCAGGACAGTCAACTAGTCTTCATGCTTCATAATCGCAACATCAAACACTTTCATGGAAGTGAGCAACACATGGTCAAACTCCACGATAATATTCAGCAGGAGGTAGATGTCTGCTGGATGTACACCAGACCACCACATCCACTCAATAATAGTCACAACAGTGGTATAGCATCTTGGCACAGATGAGGGTGAGCCGGACTTACTGGTCTCAAGCTGGTAGTTCACATCCACCAGGTCATCACAATTTGTGATAAAAGCCCATCAATAGATAACTGAAAACTGTTCCTGTCCGTAGAGCAGACGTTGTAAGTAAACTAGTATCTACTATCTACTACTTACCATCTACTATCTACATAATCACGAAGCAGACACACACAGACTAGTACTAGTATGTAGATGCCTCCAAGGACTGGCATTTTCTCTAATGACTGAGTACAGCTCACTGCAAGATACTATTTCCCACAAGATGGACGAATACACCTCTTCTGTCTGCACAGAAAGAGCCAACTTTACAGACGACGACATTGTACAGGGTATGTTCCCTGTGTGAAGGCCTCGGCCAATGGGAAAATTGGAAACATGTTAATTCTGCAGGTCGTGACCTCGCGATTAGCGACTGGAGGAAAGGTTGACACAATAAAAAGACCAAACCCCACTCTGAGCAGTGAGTGCGAAACATCGAGAACTTGAACAAAGTTTCTTGGGTACATGACCGAAGAAGACACCCGACACGGACACCCGACGCCGATAAACTGAGTGCCATGGAGACAGTCTCAGACCTTGGTCTGTGCCAGGGGCTGGACTGTCAGCTGAACAAGTTCTCCAGTAAGGAGGGAGAGGTCACAGGTTCACGTTATCTTCTCAGTTCAAAGAATTAGTGATCCTAAAAAAAGGAACATGGAGCGGCTTGTCCAGTGGTCAGACAAGAATGAGCGATGTTTGCATGCGTGCATCTCTAGCACGTGAAGATGTCGACGAGGGAATATTCCTCCACAGTTGGGGAAATCGTATCTGGAAAAAGAACTTTAACCTGTTATTGGAATAAAATGCATCTCGCTTAAAGGAGCAGGACAGTGAGTGGTTTCAAACAATACTGATAAAAAAATGAAATCCATGATAGGAAAAGAATGCTGACATGATCTCTGTGTCACGTGACGCTGGATGTGACCAGCGCGACCTACAGCTGAGCTTTTGATTGCAGCCTCCGTTTATGTGACGCAGGCTGCCAGAGGGCAGAGGTCAAAGTTTACCGGAACAGAAAGTCTGTTTTTGATGTAATCTGTGGCAAAGTCCTGAAGCACTTTCATCTTTTTTTTTAATCAGCCGCAGGCGGGCAATGGACGGTCGAGAGTGAGATGGAGCTAAGCCATCTTGGGGAACTATTTTGGTCGTGACGGGTCGTAATGGGAGGACAAGAGGAGGGGTGTTCTTGGTGACCTGACCGTTGGGTCGCAGCGTGCCATTGATCCCCAGATGACAATGAACTTGTTAGACATTGCAGGCAACACAGGGAGGGAGAGGGAGGTGGAGGAGCATGAGAGCAGCGCGTGATGTGTCGCCAACATCCAACTGCACTTTAGGACAAAGCACGGTCACACGAACCTCGCTCTGGGCTGCTATGTGCTACACTGTCACTTGGTGGTAGTTGTTGCAGTTGCTGATGTCTGCACATGGCGGAACTTTATTTCAGCATGATCATCATTCGTGATGATGAGTAATTAAAACGTGATGGTTTGAAGTAGAAACTGAATCTTACTCGAAATCCTCCGATGCCCAGGGGTGGATAGCTAGCTTACTCCCTCAGAAATTCCGGGTGGGTCGTCTCGCTACACACCCAGGTCTGTGGTGTGACCAGGAGCAACAACCCATTAAACATGGACTTTATACGCACTTGAGGAAAAAGGATCTGGTGAAGGTCGATGGCGGGGGGATGGTCGTGAACCTGGAGAGGAATAAAACTGTTCAGGTCACTCGCGGGACGGATTAAGTTCCAGACGCTGTTTGTGACCAAAGTGTACTTCCTCCTTCTCGTCATCCCCGCACTCTGTTGACCAGGACGTGCTGGTGGAAACGGCTTTTAATAATCAGCAACTGAGCCGCAGTCGCTCCACCTGCTCTCTCGTGACACGGAGCTTGGGTGGCCGGCGCTGGTCACATGACCAAGGTCCCCCGACAGTCGTGCTCACCAGACTCTGAATGACAGGAAACATAAGAGTGCTACCCCTCCCCCTTGCATAAGCCGTCCCCCATCTCTGCCGTCCTGTAGCATAATACCATCCTGTCAGTGTGTTTGTCTGTCTGCCAGGAGGCAGTAAGTCTATGATATTCTGTCTTCTGTACTTACTGTTTGTCGGCGTGTCTCTGTGAGAGAGACAGATAGGTAAGGGTGTGTGGAGGGGAGGGTGTTCAGATGTACCGTGCAATGACCTGAGGTGACGCCACACAAAGTGCAAGCCCACGCCAAAGAAAGGTACGTCACGTGGCCTCTAATTATAGGCTCCACGAGCAGCTGACGTGATCTGTGACGTCGTCCTGTCGACCGCCAGGCGCACGCCGTCCTCTCGTCAGCCGCCGGTGGTGTAGTCGTAGCTGTAGTCGCTGGCGCTGTTGTTGGAGTCGTCGTTGTACCTGATGGTGCTTACAAAATCTTTCTTGGGATGCACAGTCCCTAACTCGTCTCCCTGGCCACCCCTCCATCTCTCTGTCCTACACTAGAAGCTCAGTGTGATGACGTGTATGCGTGTGTGCGTGTGAGACACCACTGATCACGTGATACCCACATCCTTTGTCTGACCTCACCAAATTCGGCAGGTCGTCCTTTCGATTCTAGGAAGTTTCGATTCTAGGAAGGTCATAGGTTACGTTTGGTAGGTAAAAGTTAGTCCCAACAGATATTTATTTTTAATGTTTCTTTCTCCTAAAATGTTGTTGTGGGCTCCTGATGAAACAATAAGACACAATGACATCATCAGAACCCACATGGACATGGTGGCAGTTTGAGTGAGCATCCTATGAGAGCCAAAAACGGAGAGAAAGAAAGAAGAAGCGAGAAAGCGGGAGGGAGTGAAAGACCATCCCGGCAATGGGCAGGGAGATGGAGGGAAGGAGGAAGTGAGCGAGCCACCAAGTTGCAAAGAGAGAAAATGAGGGATGGGAGAACGAGTAAACCATTTTTATTTTTCTCTTAACGAGGAACAGAGTGTCGTCGTCTCTGCACACGAACCATTGGTCATCAAGGAAGGAGACATCAAAAGAACACGTGTTTCACTATTTAGCTACACTGATGGTTAACCCGGGTAGCCTTGGCAAGTAAAAAATTAAACTTACCCATAAAATCTCACCTACAAGCGACGCTGATATCTTGACTAGTATTATATATAAACACATATCACTCTGTGATATACATATACAAGTATACTGTGTGACACTGACGCTGTTTGCGTGCGTGTGTGCGAATGAGAAAGAGAGAAGAAGGAAGAGTGCGGGTAGGTGGATGAACACGTGCCTGTCAATACACTGCAACACTTAACGCTCGATATTCAAATTTAGCCGCGGATGTCTTTCACTTGACAACATCATCAATAAATCACCTTTACAAAGGTCAAGGGTCACCGATAATGCGCGCTGGGGATCTTTGTGGCGGGTGCCAGAGACACAGAAAGACAGGAAGGGGTGGAGTAGAAATGACTTGGCGGCTTTTATTCTTCCTGCGAGTGGCACCAGCACGCGCTGGGTGCCGGCTGCTATTCTCAGACTTCAATACCCACACTTAGAGTGTGATCAGGGGTTAGTCACGTGACCATTGCTGTCTTCACAAATCAATAAAGTTCTTTTAACGGGTGGTGTGCCGTGTGTCTGGAACCTCCATGGCCAATCTTTTTTCTTCTCTCCTGCCTGACAGGCTGTGGCTGTAAATAGTTGACAGGTGACGAGAGAAACAGCCAGCCTGGGGTTTGTCCTTTATCCCTCCAGTTATTTCTTTTTCTCTCTACGCTTCTGGATTTTTAACTCTTGAATAACGGTCAAAGATATTTTTAATGCTACTTAGTGACCTTTTCGACAAGTCATCGTCTTTTTAAAAGTTATTTTAAACACGCCATGATTTATCTTAATGAAATGATTGTAGACAAGCGTTCATCAGCTGAATGTTTTCACTTTACATAACATTATTGTGTTGTTCTACACAACCTAGATGGGAGGATCAACGGCTATGAGGAGAGAGAAAAAGGTGAGAAGGGAGACAAGAAAGTAATGGAAGGAGGTGAGAGTGGGGAAATAATTAGCGAGGGACCCTGGTGTCTTTAAGAAGAATGAATTCGACGAGATAAAAAACAAATACCGGAAAGAGGGACACAGTGTAAAACATATTCTTTCTTCGGCGACGTCTGCACTGTGAACGCGGTGTGACATTGTGTGTGTGTGTGAGTGACTGTGTGTGTGTCTATGTGTGTGTGTGTGTCTATGTGTGTGTGTGTGTGCAGCGTCTTTTGTCTAAACTTGTAGACATCGGAAGTCTGTCAGAGCGGCTGCTAATATTTTTAAATCATTCTAACTGTGAGTGAGAGATGCAGACCGTCAAGTGCTTGAGTAGACAACTCATGGCCTTCGATCTTGACCTCAGTTATCTCCCCCTCCACATAAACACGCACGCACGCACGCACGCACGCACGCACGCACGCACGCACGCACGCACGCACGCACGAGCACATCTCCCCTCCCCCATCCGTCTCCTCTGCTTTGCACACGTCACACACACATATAGACACACGTCACACACACACACCATGGTCACAGAACATACAGACATCCCCCCATACATGTCCCCTCCCCCCCCACACACACACAGACGTCGGTGCCCGGGTGTCTGTAGAGGTCTGGCACCCCGCACGTGCAGGCGGCTGGCGACGCACGAGGACAGCAGCCCCCGGTCCTGTAGTACGTGAAGCCCCCCAGTGACCTCAGGTCTGAAACCCGACAAGTGCCGAGTGGTGAGAAGCCCTACCCCACCATCACAGACAAACTTCCCTGATTCCTGAAGTACCACGCCATCCTGGCAGCACCACCATCGCTACCCCCGTGTCTGCTGGATACCACGGCAACTGGGGGCGAGTGTAGTCACCCCATTATCAGGCTACCCGGGTTCTACAGACGACTTGGCCACCAGCACTTCGCAAAGTATTCCTGGGTTTTCCCAACTTGAGGGCCGCTTCAGCTTCTTGATTGGTTCTCTCCTCTGTACGGAAGAAACCTGTGAAAATACCTCCAGGGTAGGGGAGACGGGGTAGTGGTAGATGTAAGGCCTCTGTCTGAATTACAGTCGTTAAGACAGCCACCCGCACCACTCCCCCCACCCCACCCAAAAAAAGGAAGGAAAGATCGGAGAAGGCAGACAGGACAAAGCAAGGATGGACACACGGAGGATGCCATGGAGAAGGTCAGAAGCGACTCAGCCACCACTCGTCATTCACCGGTATCCATGCATGCCCACCCCGTTATTGTTAATCATCGTGATCAATGCCGCTGATCACGTGACCGCTGCTCGCTCTTCAGTTCCCCGAGATAACCTCCATCTCGTCCTTCAACTCCCTCCCTCCTGTTCATGCGGGATATTTTTGTATTTTTCCCGTCATTTTATTTTTTATTTTTATCTAATAACACTCATTTCCCTCCCTGTTTGCTTCAACAGAAATCAGCTTCTGCAGGCCGGTGGCTCGCCGGGTGGAGAGGTGAGGGTGGGTGGACAAGCAGGGAAACAACAAGGACCGTGGTTATGAACGAGGAGATAAGGTTATCCCGGGTGTTGTTATAAGAAGTGAAAAACAAGGTACAGGCTTTATTGTTGACAGTTTCTGTCAGGGAACTGTAAGCCTGTAAGTAACCTCGGTGTCTCCATCATGCCACCATGCTGAAAAGAGCAATTAAAAGTTTCAAGTCATCCACCGAGCAGGAATCGACCCGACGGCTCTCTGTTCAGACGTGGATGCCGCTAACCATAGACTGGACTGTAGACTACTGTCCACGCTAACCACCCGTCTACAAGCACTAGACACAACAACCACACAGATGGTCACGTGGCACATGACCCAGCTCAACAGGACACTTCGTGGTTACCTTGGCTCTCACTCCTTTGATCTCTCAGGTGAGTTTGTGTGCGCACGCGCCTGTGTGCAGGAGTGAGTGAGTACTGGCACACGCGCGGAGAAATGAAAAAAAAACAACCAACCGAAGAAGGATGCTCTTTATAATACTCAAAGCCAACTGCTGCAACGACTGAATTTCGCTGACTTTGCAATATTCACTTCAAACAAGAAGAAACCAAACTGTCGTGGAGGAGATGAAGCGCTCAAGCAAGGAGGGGTGGCGGAGACGTACCCAAGGCTCAGAGGATACCTTCCCCCCGACACTCCCGACAGATTCAGCAAAAAATATAAAAAACTGTTGGAAGTGGGCAACTCCACGTCCCACTAACACACTAAACCTCGACCTGTCGACGTCAGCTCCCCGGTCCTGGCGCGTGCAGCCTGGCGGCCAATCAATATCCAGGACTGGATCGGGGTAATGACATCATCCATCAGTGCGCCCTCCCTGCCGAGAATTTAGGTCACGGGGTCGCTGCTGGCTAAATGTCAGAAGAAACGTGAAGTGCCAGTTAGAACAGGTCTCATCGTCTGTTATTTTCTGATGCGACTGAGAGCCAGGCTCCTCGTGTGTGCTGGCGACAACGTGCGGGGGGGGGGGGGGGGGGGGG
>SRHC01000854.1:825012-1126663 GCA_004794325.1 Pomacea maculata
AAGATTTCAGGACGTCAATCAACGAGGGCCCTCACGTGACTAGAGACTTGTGTGTGAAGATAAGTGGCGTGTGGTGTGTGCAGTGTGTAGTTTGATTAAGATTAGTTGAGTCGTGGCTCATTAGATATCTGGACTAGAAGAAAGAGAACATTTAGAATAACGGGACACCCTAGAAAACGACCGTATGGTTACATTTGAAATTGTATCATTTGCCATAAATTGTGTAATCTCTCGATGATTAATAACTTTCTTTTATACACTAAATTGCCTTGAGTTATTCATTGGGGTTATGCGTGCTGGGGGCTCGAGCTAATTAGAAGTGTTAAATTGATAAGCAATTTAGTGTGAGAGCACGCAGTAAATGTCGACGTGATTTGGTAGAGGTATCGAGAGTGTGATAGACCGAGAGACGGAATCACAACCTCTACCATCTACACGGGCTCTTCCCCAGGAGTTCGCGACACACACACACACACTGTGGGCCCTGCACTTGACCGGCAGGTGAACTCATATAACCAGGTCACAGGAAACGGTCACGTGACACGTAAGAAGTGGGGAGGGGGGTTCTGGAAGATTTACATGGGGGAAGGTATATAAGTATACGCGGGGTTGTAAGATTAACGAGTTTTTCTTTCAGGTTTTGTTTTTGTTTTGATTTTTGTTTTTGGCGCTCAGACACCAGTAGGACAGTCGCCGTGTGTTCTGTGTTTTTTATCAGCCTCTCATTAAGATTATTTATTGTCTTCCTATGAATTTGTTTTCTGCCTACACCATTCTGCGGAGGAAAAAAAAACATCACGAGGTGTCCATGGAGAAGTTTTTTCCCCCATATTTTAATCCAATGTTTCCTCCATTGCAAGCCTGAGTCCTGTGACTCCTGTCTAGCAACCATCAGTCCTGGTCTGCCAAACGTAGAGTCGAGTTTTTCTACCAGTTGTAGGTGCACCTGGTGTATAGAGGCTAACATCACTTGTTTATCAAGCATCCATGCGGATATTTTTGTCGTTAATTTTTCCTTCTGTTCATACAACATGAACACTTTGATTAGTGAGGCAGACATGACTACCAGAGAGCCGTGCTCTTACCCAACCCCTTCCTCTCCTCACAATTTTTGTGTTTATTTCATAAAGAAAAACACTATCATAAAGAGGAACCCCTGCGTACATTTTTCCCGAGCCAAAACTCATAATAAATACATCTTGGATGACTCATGGCCACCCCTCCCTTCCCGTTGAGTGATCCACTCTGGCCCATTACAACTTTTCTCACTTCTCACGTGATTTTGTTTTTAAATCTTTTGATGGGAGTTAGGGTGGGGGATGTATGTGGTGGCTGAGGCGGAATAACACTGAGCAAAAAGTTGTAAAAACCGTCTTTCTCGTCAGATGCACTAGTGGGGGGAGATGGCGGGGGTTATACAGCTTTGTCGGTGTTTAACCGAAATCTCAGGCGGAAAACAAAAGGTTGAGTGTACTTTTGACTGAACTGTGGGTCATCATCGGATTGTTACATGCCACTTGTCTTCATTGCTCAGTCTTCCTGATTAGGGCGTTGGTGTCGTATATAATAATCCTTATTATCCCTTAATTGTATGTCTGGTGCCGGACCGGGGCTACACATCAGACACGAAATAGTGAGTCTACAAATCCACTTTTGGTGATAAACTTCTTCTGATGTCAGTTCTTGTAATGTATACTACTTTTAGGTCCCCCTCTCTCCTTTGTTAATAAATAATAATAATTACAAAGTTAATTTATGGAGCACTTTACACCACCATTAATGGCAGGCTCAAAGTGCTTACAATATATATATTGTATTTGATATATTAATATAAAGTACTCACAAACCACATTTTGTGGTGTCACTATAATGCAAGATGTTTATAAGATACTGTTTCCACTATCAGTCCAGATGTGACCTATCAGCATACCCCGAAGAATCAGTCCTACCCGGCCTGGTGCATGTCAAGATTGCAGATGCCAGAAAAAGCTCACAACCACAAAATATTCGTTAGTTCTTCTTGTCTCGTCTTTTCGCGACTTTACTACAATGTACTGTGTGGCCCTTGTGAACAAGTTGACAAAAATGCTACAGGTAGATAAAGTTTATTGCTGACAACAATCCATCAACACTAAACTGAACAACAGGAGGAGGTGGAAGCACTTTCCCGGATTCCCTGCAGTCCAGCGAGTCTCCGGGGAAACGATGGACGCAGGTTGGAAGGACGAATATTGTCGGCTCCTATCTGCACATTAAAGTGGTCATAACTTTCGGAGGATGAGCGGCCATTGCAGGCAGTGTTCCTCCACAAAAGGAGGAAAGGTCAGGCAGCTCAGGACTGGTCAGTGTTCTTGCAGCAGTTTGATGTTGGAGCGTTGTTGTCCGTTGTTGTTGTCATTGTTCATAAAAACATTATTGGCAGTTAGTTGGACAGTACTCGGACGCTCTCCTGACATCTTAATCCCCGAGGTGTGTGTTCATCCTGTTTGTCCAGTTTTCCCACATCCAGGCCTAAGCTTCTTCAGACACAAAGACCTCCGCACCTTGCCTGCAATGGCCGACGCTGTCACCATTCTACTTCCGGCCTCACAACAGACACGTGGACAGACTGCAGCACAGAGTTTACAGACAGACACCAGACTAAAAAATAAACCCGATTGTTTAGTGAAGCTCTAAAGTTTGTTGTTTAGGGAAGAGGATTTGAGGAACGATGTTAACCGCAGTCCTTAACCTCATTTTTTCTGGAAGAGGGTCTGTGAAGGAGAATTCTGTCAGCTGCTGGCCAACTAACGACCACAAAACTTCAACGGGCTGAACCCCCCTCGAAAGACAAAAATTAAAAGAGTTAGAAAGATAAGATAAATTATAAATACAGACAAAATGACATGATTGTGCTGTGAACACTGTAAGCAGAATAGGGAAATGAAATCCTGACTGGAACTGTCGATGCATCCACAGATAGAGACCCTTTAGTAATTAAAAGGTGAGTTCTTTTAGCGGGAAAGTGCTTCCACCTAGACATCCTAGAGGAAAGAGGGGATCAGGAGAAAACCAGAGTGCTCGGGGGCGGGGTTGGGGGAACCACACGAAGGTTGGCTTTGCTAACAGGGGTCACAGACAGAGTGTGCCCCGAGACCAGAGGTGACCCGATGACCTTTCATTCAGTGGTGTTTTCACCCCCACACTACCGGGCGCCTCCAGTCAAAAAGGTCTTGTTGACATTTACAGGTTTTTAGAGAAACATGTTGTACGGGAGGTGGTCAGAGAAAACCATTCAGGTTTCTTCAACACCAAGAGATTTTTCTTCGAAACAGAGACTTGAGCCAGGAGGTATGGACTCGGGGGAAGTCGGACTCTCGTGTAATAACCTCGATGCAAGCAGTCGACAGAAAGTCAGAACTCCAAGAGGGGCGCGGCCAGAACGTGCTCCACCTGTCACAGGTCTCAGTCGCCATTCTCTGAGGAGACAATGTCTGTGTATTCATCTGCACTCTAAAGCAATGGAGTCGGGAGAAAGTCTCCTGTACCTCCCTGGACTAGGGCAGAGCTCGCTATCCGTGTGGCCGGACGAGCGGTACTGGCTCTGTGGGGAAGTGACGTCAGACAGGTACACGAGGCGCTGAGATTCTAAGTGATGTGTGAACGTGGTAGGTAAGGTTCCCCCAGCAGGAGGATGTGAACGTGGGTGGTACGAGTTCACCATGTCACTACCGGGAATATGTTCGCATTCCATGAGAGGAATAAAACTGTCTGATGTCTCATGTCTGACAAAATAAATAACATTGTCACAATCTTCGGAATGACTTGACCCTCCGTCCTCCTCTCAAGAAAATAAGAAAAATAAAAAAGAAAATAAGCTAAAGGTGAGCAGCACTTTAGCAGGCCGGGGAGTCGGGGGGTCGACTCGGCACCAGACGGCTGGCGGAATGCGGAGCCTGGCGGAGTGGAGGCGACACACCTGGACTACCTGTCGTGCCGCGCCTCCAGTCCCCGTGCCCACCACCTGGCGGCCTGCACACAAGGTGCACACTGACATGCGCGCTTCGCTTGGCTGGTCATGTGGGTGTCGACGTCATCAGCAGGTAAAAATGTAGAGGTCGTGAGGCGGCCTCGCCCGACAGGCGCTGAAGATTTATGGCGCACGACGACGGGGGGGTTGAGAGGTCACCTGACGACGGTATAGGTGGCACGTGGGCTACTACGACAACCACCACCAACCTGCACCACACACCACGGAGGTTACTATGACAAACGTTATCGCCAGCATCTTCTTTGCTCTACCTCCCCTCTCCCGCCATTATCAAACTCCACCCACCCACCTCTGTACTCTCTACCTGTCTTCCTCCTTCACACAATCTTCCTTATTCTCTCTCTGGGTTGCGTGTGCACATCCTAGGTGAGCACAGCAAAGACAAACAGACGTGGACTGTGTGTTCACGGAAACCTGTGAGCTCACCTGTATCAACCAGAGATGAGAACAGATGCTTGAGGGGGTGAAAATACAGTTATCCCCAACCCCACCATAAAATAAAAACATTGAAGTGGAACGTGACATGTCACACGACCTTTCACATCCTTTGTCCACGTCTTAGGATAACAGAGTGATAAGAAATCTGCTGATGATGGAGGATGAAGAATGGTGGTGATGATGATGATGATGATGATGATGATTATTATTATTATTATTATTATTATTATTATTATTATTATTATTATTATTATTATTATTATTATTTATAGAGCGCATTACACAAACACACACACACCGGAGGAAACGCAGTACCCCGAGAAAACTTACGGACAGCCTGTAAACACTCTCATCCACAGAAAGCTTTGTCAGAGCCGAGATACGAACCCACGACACTTGAATCTGCACCCACCCACCCACGAGAGTTCTTTTCACTTTCCATGAAGTGTCATCGCTCGCAATGCCACACTTGACCTCTACTTGTTCATTTCAAAACTGACCATCGATAATCAGCTGTGGATAATGTCAGGTGAGACCTCCTTCAATTTTCACCTGCAAAGTACTTTGCTCGCGACTGTCGACCTGCCAAAAGGTCAAGGCCGCACAAACCACGATCTTATCTGTGCTCGCACCTTGTCTTCAACGGCTCCAGGACTGATTGATCGAACAGGTAAACAGCTCATCACTCGTTCATTTTGTGACATCGATCTTAAGCCAAACGACAAGCATGGCTGAAAGTATTTAAAGTCGTTAGGAGAGAGAGAGAGAAAATGAAGGAGGTAAAAATACTCCACCAGGAGACATTTTGGTGTCAGGGCCTCGGGGGATACAGTTCTAGTGGCACCAGAGCTTTGCCCTCGGCGACTAGGAGGTGCTTCTGTACCATTCCTGCTTTAGCCTCGTCTTGAGGACGCGCGCTGCTCCCAGAATAGCTCGTCGTGGACTAAACTGGCTTCGCACTTTGAAGTGCCCCGCGGCTCACAAGTGACAGACAAGCAACAGTCGATGGCGCAAACATCTCAGGCCGTCGTCAAAAGACAAACAAAGAGAGCCTATCGATGCTGCTATTTGCACTCGGCCATCCGGGTAGTCGGCGCGTGACGAGTCGGGTGGACGGGTGACGGGGGCGGTGGTGGGTGGTGGGTGGTGGGGTGGTGACAGGCGGTCGCATGATTCAGCGGATCTTCAGCATCTACACCACGCGTGCTCTTCCGCCACGACAGTTACCTCCCGTTCTCATCATGCCCTCATTTCGCTGGGGTCGGGTGCATGGTGTCCTAGTTTAGTCACACTTACCTGCGCGTTATTTTCTTATTTCGTCCCCAGAACCGTGGTTGAGCTCAGTACACGACTGTATTGTCTGAACATCCACTGGAATACCCGCTCCCATCCCCCGAGTTCGTTCTTGAAACACAGGTTACCGTCACCTTCCTTAGAGAGGTCAAACGCGTGACGTCACGATTGTACACTGACAGCTATTGCTTACCCATGGGCCCAGTTCTCGATTTGTCTAAACTCTAAAGCTTTAATCAACATTCGCTTAGCTTCTCAAAGTCTAGGTCCAGTGTCAAGGGTTTTCACGAACATGCTCATGATGCCTGAAATCTTTTATTAACAGAAATAATGTGTGCAGAGATGAAGATTGAGGGAGGGTATTCACACAGATTTGGGAGAGTACTATCTTGCAAGGTGAGCAAGATGTGCATGGGCGGTACCCTGTCATTAGGGGTTGGGGTGGCACTTGTCTTGTAACAATCAAAACAGGGGCCGAGAGGGCTGGACACCTAGATGGCCCTGGCAGCGAGCCCCAGCCTACCCGTGGAGGCCATTACTGAGGTCCTTATCTTGGGGGGCCAACCTCCAAGTGTTGGGAGCATGGGTCAGGGTGGTAGTAAGGGTTGCCCACCTGAGGGTGAGTGCAATATGAGAGTGCTTGTCCCTCACGGTCGTCTGTCCTTGACCTACTTTAGAAGATCCCAAAGGTCAACGGTCCCCCTCCCTCCTGAACTATGCAGTTATATCAAGGTGTCTCCTCCCTCGTTTAAAGCCCGTACATGCACGACCACAACGCTTCTCCAAAAACACACACACTCTGCCTTCTGTCAAAAAGCTTTTCTCCAGTCTTATGCAAATGACCCTTGACCCTGCTCTCGATGTCTTTGAGTCACCAAAATATTGCATGGCCCTGCGTTTACCTTTCGTCCACATCTTTGATCTGGTTTTTTTGTATTGTGTGGTTTTTTTTTTTTGCATTTTTGATAAAGACAACAACCCTCAAAAACAAACCGTGACTGTAACAGCTGATTATGATGATAGTCGGGGAGGGAGGTAGTTGTCGGGGTTGTGTGCGAGGAGAGTCAGATGATATCTGCAAATAATAACCAGCCTCCTAAGGCAAGACCTTGCTCAGCTCCCTCCTTACATTTCAATCCGTTTAACTGGAGAAATTTTTTCTGGTATCAGCCAATATAAAATGTTAACACAGAAAAAGGCTAGTGAGTGAAAACACGACAGTCTGACATCCTCACAGTCAGATGGAGGCGCAAAGTTCAAAGGTCGACCTGGCGCCGTGAAGTCAGTCAGGAGGACAGAGAAGTGTTAAACACTGTATTGTGACACGTGGCTTAACGGGGACACGCCTCATCTAATCTGCATGTCTAACCATCATGCTTCAGGATGTAGATGAGGAATATTTCACCGAAGCCTCTTGGGAAGTTGTAAATTATTGCTTTTTGTCTTGCAACAATTTATTGTTTTGGCGGTGAGCTCCTCCTCCCGCTCCTCCTCCCCCGGTTTGTATGTGTTTGCATGCGTGATACAGCAATGGTCTGTGTGATCGAACTACCGGCTATTCACTTTTAACATGATTCATATGGAGATGAGTATCTTTTATTGGCTTCAATCTGTCACACAGACTTCATTTCAAATGAGTAACGAGCATCCCGCATTTCACGGCCTTGACCCCAGGCCCTCAACCCTGGACGAGTTTCCGGACACGACCCCAGCAAACCCCCGTCAACGACTTTTTGTTTCCTTTCTGAGAAAACACTGAAACCTCTACCTTCCAGACCCTTTCATTTTTCCCACACAAACACGCAGCCGGCCTGTCGTTAGGCCATTTGAAACTCAGGAGAGTCCCCCCTAGTCCCCCCCAGTCCCCCTCCCTTTCCCTGTTTTTTTCAGTGGAGCTCGTTTTCTTGTAATCTCTCGTCATCTCAGCTGCAACTCCAGGCTATTTGTGTGTCCACGCTTACGTCTTGAAGGAAAATTTCTTTTGATCGTGCTTAATATTCAGAAAGTGAAGAAGTTGCTGCTGTTATCCTGTCAGCAGGGTGGAATATATAGCGCGCATGCGTGAGAACATCTCTTTTTGTATCATGTCCTCCGCAGCGAAGTCTAAACACGTGTTAGACAACCTCCTCCACTCCCTCCCCTCAACACTGGGAGGAAAAGTGAGCTGAATATGCAAAGAATTAATAAAGTATCTGAGGTAAGAGTTTTTAGCCTGCCTGGAAAGGCATCAGAGGAGATTGTTGGACAGGATCATCATCATCATCATCATCATCATCGCTACCACCCGTCCGTTAACTGGCACTAGGTCGCAGTCATCTCTCGTCAGGGAGACCCAATGAGATGTTGGCGGTGTTGGAGGTCCTTCAACAGAACCTCGCTTGGATGACTTGTTCAGCTGTTGTCGCAGTCTGGCGCTGCTTACTGTTGTCTCTGTTTGTGATGGGGTTGAGCAGCGACTGCGTCTACTTTTACTACACAAGGGAGAGTGAGAGATGACGTCACGATACACAAGGGCGAGTGAGAGATGACGTCACGACACACAGGGGCGAGTGAGAGACTGACGTCACGACACACAGGAGCGAGTGAGAGACTGACGTCACGACACACAGGAGCGAGTGAGAGACTGACGTCAAGACACACAGGGGCGAGTGTGAGAGTCGCGTGACCACAAGAGGAATCACCTGACCCCGTATCCGCCACGTGGCACGTGTCACGGCTTAATTGTTTTAATTTAAAAATGTAATCGATTGAAGTTGTCAGGGCATCTGCGTCAGACAGCAAAAGCGCCACCTGTTGTTTGCCTCCGTGTACAGAGGAAGAAAGGGGCGAGTCAATAGTTGCCGACACGCAGACGATAACAGCGAGTGAGTGAGGCTCACCCTCCAGCCTCCACTTCAGCTCACTGACCTCTCTGCCCTCTTTATACAGATACATTTTAGTTTATTGCTTGTTATTCCTCCAGGAGCATAGGGCCGCATCATCACATACACACATATATATATATACACACATATACACACACATTCACATATAATATTTCTCAATGGCTCCCTCTCTCCACCCGTTGACGATTGTTTCACACACACACACACAGACAGACGACAAAAGACATTTCCCAGCTTGCTGCGTCATCTGCTACAAAATAAATCCTCCGACTCTAATGCAGTTCATCTGCCGGTTAACTGGTCAGCAACTTTCAGAGGGTGGGTGGACTGGGAAAGGTCACTGGAGGAGGGGGATGGCATCTGCGACCGAGCGTGAAAGGACTGCGAGGGCAAAAAAGTCAACTCAGTGCGCGCGCACGTGCACTCACACACACACACACTACCATCACACAACGGAGTGAGTTACTGGTGTGATGTGTTAACGCCTATCTCCACATCGTAACGCACGTGTGACGTGGTGACGTGCCGACCCTGACGTCACGACATATCCGTCTTGACGTTGTGACGCGCCTGCGCTACACGAGGTGACGTATCGATTTTGACGTCACGGCGTGCTGGTGGCGCCCTCGTGAGGTTCAGGTCTTGGTGCGGTGATCAGATCGATCCCCGGCCGATCCTCAATGCCGCTACAGTCACGCCACGTGCAGGTCCCTCCCCCCCCTCACTAACTAGGTCGGGGTCAAGGTAGGACGATGTCCTCATTACAGCGATAGCTCCGGGTGTGTGGGTTGGCAATGTGGGTAGAGGGTCTACAGTGGTGTTTTGGTGAAGACTGCAGGTAAAAAAGTTGCTAGAGAAGAGGGAGGAACACGTTTGTCGGGGTGTCTGTCTGTTCTTCACGTGTTCATAACGATTTGTGGATTGTTTGTAGTTGTGTGTCTGGCTGCTGAGTGGCGGAGGCGTGCGTGCGTGTTAAACAGAAGGAAGGAGCGAATGGCAGGAAAATAAAATAAAAAATTGAAGAGTTTGGACTCTTCAGTGTCGGGACAGAATGGACAGCTACGGTCCCTAGCAACAGAGTTCAATTCCTGTAAAGGCAAGTCCTTTTATGGGCGAGATGCCTAATCTAAATGTCGCCAGGACGCTTCGACCACCATCATCATGTAAGGTGTATAAATGTAGACGGACGGACGGACGGACGGACGGACGGACTTTTCTCCAGAACCACATGGGTGTGTATACAAAATACCACGCAGCATCACAGATCGTCTAGCGACAATGTAAGATGTGTCTTTTATTTTTAAGAAGGCCAAACTGTCTTCACCAGTTGTTTGTGTATCAAAGATCGACAGAAAGTCATTAGAAGCAAAGCATCAGGTCTTGCCCATTCTGTAAGATTATTTTTGTAATTACACTGAAGGACAATCGCGGTTCACCTTTTGTTAGCATTTTGTGATTTTCATCAAACACGTGTGTCTATCGCCTGATGAGGCACGAGCTGTTTCTCTTCACTGATTATCTTGGAGGCAGACAACTGTCGGCATTATGTAGACGCGAATCAAAGACAAAAGGAAGCTAAAACATTTTATCAAGTCCAGAAAACGCAAACCTTTCATTAAGTTTGAAACAGAAGTAGGTTGTGGTTTGCAACATGTGTAAAGCGCAAACTCACACTAAGCAGCATGCTCTTACTAAGAACAAGAACGAGACATGACACGAGGGACAGGAAAACAAACAGACAAACAACACATGGACAGCATACGAAGGACAGGAAAACAAACAAACAACATATGAACTAGAAAAAAATTAACAACCGTACTAAGCGAAGAATAAAATCAAAAACAGAAAACAAAAGGAGGAACCAAATAACAAGAACAAGAGCTGACAGTAACATGATATTATAAAAGGAAGGATGCGACAAAGGACGAGCATTATGGGATGGATGTTAGGACTCATGTTGACGGACGAGGTGTGTTTTCAGTGAACGTGTAAAGGATTCAATGGCGGGCAGGTGGCGGGTATTTGTCTCTCGTAAAAGCGCATTGAGTCCGCATTTAAAGGTGGGGAGAGCACTAAAAAAATAATAATTTAATATTATAGCCAAACCTTGACCTTTCTGATGTTTCAGTGTTTGTCGGTTCATTCTCCGCTGACGTCATATAGCGTCACCTGACCCGGAAGTGGTGCTGACCACTTCACCCAGCGGTTCACATCTCAGTCTCTCCACTAGAGACAAGGACCTCAGTCGACATCGGCTTTTGATGTAGCGATGATGTCGTCAATGACAAGCAGACAAACACTCGTCTTACGAGGGAAGACTAACCACGACAGTCAACAAACAAAACGGACTGGATTCGTGACTCGCCTGTTGCAGTCCTTGTGTACAGATGATTACAGAACTGCCAGGAGCGGACACCAGGAGAGGAGAAGGACCAAAGTAGGGTCTGAACCCCTGATACAACCCGTACAACCCGCACAGCAACGGTGGAAATAGTCAACCGAACACTAAGTAACTTGCTAACAACAATGTCTGGCATTACAGACAGAGAGGACACAGAAGAAGAAGGCGACGGCGGTGATGGTGGTGATGGAAGTGGTAAACAAAGTCAAGAATAGTAACAATTACAATACAAACATCAACATAATGACAGATCAGTCATTAAAACCTAACCACCTAACCAAGAACAGTTAAAACAATAATCACATTATAACAAATGAAGAATAATAACAGTTACAGAAATAACATACGAAATTTAAAGAGTATGAAGTATGAGAGCATTTGTGTATGCGTGCGTGCGTCCAGTTTGTGTATGTGTATGTGTGTGTGTGTGTGTTTTGTGTGTTTGTGTGTTTGTGTCTATGTGTGTATGTGTGCTTTGTGTGTGTGGAGGAGAAGGAGGAGCCTGCGAGAAAAAAAAACACACTGGAGACCTTGGTGTGGGAAACTTGACTCTGGGAATGGGAAAAACATCCCATCATCTGTGAAAGCGATGCCACCTGGTGGGTTCAGCGGAAAGCGGAAAAATCCAACGATGGGGAGGTCGAGGAAGTCAAAAGGAAGACGACACAAAAAGAAAAAAGAAACAGGCCTGCAACACTCTGTATTGCGGACTGGCTACAGTGTTTGTTACACGACAGTTAGAACTGGATGCCGCGGGTTCGAATCTCAACTGTGATGCTCAACTCCCCGGATGTGACACCATTAATTAACGAGGCTGGCCATCGGTGGTTTACTCCGGGGACGCCGCGCGTGCGTGGGTATGCGTGCACGAATGATAGTAAGATGCATTGGATACTTATTTATAATGTATACTCGTGTACCTTTGTTCACTTAAAGCGCTTTGAGCCCGCATTTAGTCCAGCGGAGAAGGCGGTGAATAAATAAATAAACCAAACCATCTTTATATCTCTCTCTATCACTGCCCCTCTCTCCGATCCCTCCTTGTACCCCACCCCACTCCACTCATCACCATCATCTCTGTAACATCTGGGTTGTTTGCAGATTAGAAGAAAACAGAAAGAAGTGGGGTGGAGTGGGTAGACAGACCTGGTTGCTTTTTTTTTTATTTGTTTTTTGTTTTTTTAAGTCTCCTGCGCAGTGTGCAAGCCTTGAAGGCAGCTCACAACAGCAATCCGTCCGCGATCGAGACCAGGGCGTGCGACTGTGTTTTTGTGCCACCGATGCCGGAAGTCAAGACCATGTTGTGTTGAGGGTTTCCGCTGACGCTGACCTCGCTTTGACATCTCGAGGGCCCTGCGCACGCGCAGAACTGGAAGGTGATGGCCCATGACGTCACTTCCTAGCGATAGCGCAGGTAAACTAAACAATCGCTTTCCGAAATCTGTTACAAAGTGTCACCTGGGCAATGAAGTCTGCAATTTTCCTGTGGATGACGATGTTCTAGTCAAGGTCTTGGGAGGCGGAGGGATGGAGAAGCAGCTTAATCCTAACAACAGTTGTTGTCTCTGTCTCTCCGTCTCTCTCTCTCTCTCACATGCACGCACTTACACTGATGCAAATTAAACTGAAATATCCATTTCATCTGGTTCATTAAGGGCAGTTCATTAACGGCACACAAATGGTGGATTTAGTTGCCACCTGACAGTAACAGCCACCGACTGTATTACTCCCAGCGGGCGACTCTACCCGGCAAGTGAGTGCAGTTATAACAGTTACACAAATGAAGACAGAGCAAGTGCTAGTTATATAACAAGGTAAGGTAAGTGGTTGACCATAGAAACCTGCGATCTTACATCTACACCATTCTTGACACACATCTACATCCCGCACCTGACAGTTTACCTGTGGTGCAGCAGGTGGACAGCATGGACTACAAACCATTTGTCTGCGACTGTTGTGTACACACCTGGCCAAAATCCTGCCAGTCCATGTTCAGTGTGTTCAGTCCCAGTCCACCACCCTGTCCTTGTCAGTGGTATCGCACCCGACATCTCTGTTCAAGTATTTCTTAGCCCTGCGTTTGCCCACAGGAAGAAGGGAAAAGAAGAAAAACATTGAAAAAAAAAAAGAAAAAAGTCCACCTCAGCAGTTCTGCTGTATTGTGGGAGGATGCGTGTGGGGGACTTGCTGTGATTGTTCACCACTTTCTCCGTGTCAATAAAGTGAAGGTAAAAATATATCCTGACCTGTTGGGAACGGGTGTTAGAAGCCACACACCTTTCCTCTCGGGGTCAGCTTCTCTTTTTCTTCAGTTTAGTTCTCCAGCGATGTGAGATGGTCAGGTCTCCATTGAGCAGATGTGTCCACTGGGGAAGCATGCAGCGTCACACGTCCTCGGCTCTCCACAATTCACTGCAAACAGAAATGTGTGACTGTCATCACTGGCTGGTAGCAGAACAGAGCAGCTGTTCGTCAGCCGACATATTCCCTGAAGACATGGAGCTCCCCCGTCATTTCGCGCCCACCCCACCAACCTACCCACCTACCAACTCCCCAGAATCAAACAGTCACATGATCAATGGTCAGAAAGCCGGTAAGGTTTACAGCGCCACCTTCAAGACAGACGTTCTTCAGACAATGAAATAACTTATGTGAGCCAAAGGTAAGTGCACCCAGCGGACAGTCAATTAGACATGGTTGTAACCCTTTCCTTTTGTTCTTCCTCACAACTTTACAAATTCTTGCCTGATAATACTTCCCTCCATACTTTTTTCCTGTTGTTTTACCTGTCAACAGTCCTTCAGGTCAGGGCCGCCGAGTCAGCACGTGACCTCCGGGTCCCTTGTAATCTTAAAACCGCGGGCCCGGGTACAGCATCCTCCCCTGCCCCCCCCCCTCTCGTCAGATGACACTCTGTTCTCTCTCTTGACGAGTTTACTGACCTCGTGTATCCAAGCGACCGACTGCGTCTGCTGCAGAGAGTGACGGCATCCCACGCGCGGGGGGCAGGGGGAGGGGGAGGAGGAGAAATTATCTCCACGGACTGTCGGCACTCAGCGCCTGCACCACGTGCACCACGTGCACCCACACTCACGAGGCCGGCACGTGGGCGATGATGGTCAGCAAGTGCAGACCGTGCTTCTCGCCGACAACAGTTTGTCAAACTACTACAGAGGTCTGACTGTCGCCACCCGCTTGTTCCTGCTGTGGGAGGGTCTTGAGCCCGATAACCTAGCGATGACTAGCGGCTGTCATCATCTCACTATCCAGTGACGTATGTAGGTGTGGGCGGGTGGTGCGCTTTCCCACCCGCATAGGATTCAGTGGGAGGTGATTAAATCTTGACAACGCATGATGCAGTCCTCTTCTCTCTCTATCTCACACACATCACACGATGAAGAAGATAGCGATGTGTATAGTAGGATGTGCTATCCTCTCACATCATGAAATCACCAGAGAGAATTACAACTTGTTCACCAAACATCTGAAACATCGCGAGGCTCCAGACATCAGGCAAACCAGAAATGTTTGGTGCCGTCGTCATCATCAACCGATTTCACATTTACAAACTGTTTTATCTTACAGCCGAGTGTTTTAAAATTAATTATTCGTTGAAGGGAGGTGACTTTCATATGGAGCACTTCACAGCGAAAGCTTTAATGTCTCTAAGACTAATTCCTCTGTTGACCTACTGACCTCCCGTCACGTGGTTGCTGTTTGAAATGTGTTGGTACCACGGAGAATTAAAATATTTTGTTTTCCTGTTGTCAAAATTATCTCCGCTTCCCCTACAGAAAACGATGTCAAGTAGTTCCTGAAATAAAATATAATTAAAGCCTGTAAAGTGCAACTTTCTCTAAACCCACAAACCGAGAAATTAGCGGCTGACGTGTACGATGCTCGCCGGGTTCACGCAAAGGTCGCCGGCTCCCGTTCCGGCATCAGACTCACAACCTGTGTCTGGATGCCCGGCAGCTGAGGTAACCCGAGGCCTAAAATATCTCCTGCAAGGATGGAGCTGTTCTCTTTCTCTGACACAGCAGCCCGATAACAACTTAATAATAGAACGATGTAGAGGATAGAACATAATGAGAGATACCTTGTCTCGCAAACACGCCCTCCCCTGTCCTCACCCCCTTCCTCCCCTAGTCCCCCCACTCCCCAAGTTAAACTTGAACCCCGACTCTTCACGAAAATAGCCTGACCTTTGACATAGTCACTAAGTACGGAGTTTGAATGTTTGGTCACGTACTGTGACAACGCCAATGTCACATTTCTTTCATTAGACCGACGGCATTTTATATCTCTTTCTTACTCTCCACGCTGTGGCCATACGTTAACAGAGTATTTTTAGTTGAGTTCCTTTCATTGCTTTTGACATCACTCATCATGCGGACCCGGATGTAGCAGCCGAAGACTTGATTAAACGACGATGTGGATATTAGCCTCATAAAGCCAACCCTCGTCTGATGGTCAGACTCGTGACGGGAGGATTAGCAGACTGCAAGCGGTCCTCCCTACTTATTTTATTTACTAGTAACTTGTCTTCTGACTCGCCTCGCACCGTCTGTCTTCATTTCTCATCCTCAGGTAGGTCGCTGGCTGGACATGTGATGTCAGGGCGCACTCATCCCGACTATCAGGGTGTCGACCCATCTGATTGGCAACTTGGCAACTTGGCAAGTTCTGAGTTTTTTTCCCCGCAATGCACGCGAAGGTTGCTGGCGGTTAATACGATGATTTTTTTTCTTCTATCTGCCATTTCGAGACGCGTTTCGGGTGTCTGGCCTGAGTGATCCACGTAAGATACCCGACTTCGCTGTCAGAGACGGTCATGAGGGGCAACAGCAGTTAGCGCTGTGGCGAATACACTCAGAATTTGCTGTCATGGGTTCATATCTCGTCCAAGACACTTTTTTTTTATTTGCACGTGAGACCTGTTTACAACACCTGGGTTATGTTACAAACTCACACCGCACGTAACAATACGTAACACATACCACACAGGTAACTCACCATACACCTCAGAAGTAACTGTTACGATGTAAGTCTGTTGCCTGCTCAGGTAAAGTGGATGTTGGAGACATTGTCCCCCTTCACCCATCTGTTACCTCGTGATAGCATAAATGTTGTTAATTAACCGCGAGAGAGGCAGTGTGTGTGTATGTGAGTGTGTGTGTGAGTGAGTGTGTGTGAGAGAGAGAGTGTGTGTGTGACAGTGTGTGTGTGTGAGGTAGTGAGAAGACTCTAGCCGCTAACGTTCAGTAACGGTAATATCCCATATAAATGTTAAATGTTGATTGTAGGAAATTCGGACAAATAACTTCCAGAAGTTGTATTCACTGTCTTCCTAAGTGACAGACATTTGTGACGAGATTTACGGTAGTTTGTCTCACAGGGGAGGCTATTCATCCAGAGATGTATCCTCCTGTCTGTTCAGCTGTCTATTCAGTATGCCTTGTCATCCATAATCATCTGTAACAGTCCGCAATGTCTGGGAGTCGTCACAGTCATCGGCTCAGCGATCGTCAACTCCACCACCCCAAGAACTGAACTAACTACAAGTTCCTTCGCATTTATGGCCACAGACACATCAGGCTGACCTTTGACACTTGAATGTGAGCACTACCTTTCATCACTCGTCAAGACAGCAACCACTGCGACAACAACCTCGTGGTTGAGTCCGTCGTGGCAGCAAGAACCAGATAAACGACAGTCACGTGGCAGTGTCCTTGATCCGGGTCGCTCGCCGCAGGACATTGTCGTAAAAGATTCACTATCATCATCATCATCATCATCATCATCACCCATGTGTAGTTTTGTCTTTTTTTTTTTTAAACATTATATGGATTATTATTATATGCTTGTCTGCCCTTCTTTGTAAAAAAAAGAAGGCAGAGGAGTGTGGCACGAGCGTGATCGCACATACACTCACACCTCGCAACAAGCACTTGGGTGAGCACTGCTCACTAGGCTACACTTACTGTGTTTTCATTTGTAACTTTATGAAATGTTGTTTATAGACTACCTTCACCTGACAGGCAAATACACTAATTACATATTTGTCATTCTTCACACACGTGGCCTTCAATCACAGGGTAACTTCACAGGTTACAGACCAGCTTCACAAATAGGATAAAAGGCTAAGGAGACTGTGTCCCATGGTGTCACCGTTGCCGAGGTTTCAAACCAATGAACGTTTGAGATGATGCTACCTGCCCCACATCTACCTCATTACTGTGGTGTCCAGCTCATTGTTCTTTAACTGTGAGGTCACGCCAGCCAGCAGTTGCCCTGCCACCGGGCGCCATTAGAAACCATTAATGTGATCACGTGACACCACCTTGAAGTGGACACGTGACGAGGCAAAGCACGTGCTGCGGGTAGGTGTTTAATCGGTGTAAGTCACGTGATGTGAGAGTCCTTCTCACTACGTCAACACCTGCCAGCACGTGCGGCCTGTGGGCGAGAAACTCACACAAAACATTCGCAGTCTCCATGTGATAACGAGGCGACCTCTCTACGACTTTCTAGATTATTTGTCCGTTGGTGAGTTATCCGATGTCCTAAGGTGGTCAGGGAACCCAGTGGCCAAGTTATCTCCACATGCAAACTGTACAAACATACGATTCATGAGCCGCTGAGGAGGTCACTGCGCATGCGGGTTTTCCTTTGGGGGGGATGGGGATAGGAGGGGTCAGAGGTAAGGTAGCTAAACAACTAAACCCAGAAACATTCAGAAAAAAATATTTAAAAAAAGCAAGAAAGAAATTATGGAAAGTGGAATTCAGTTCTCGTGACCAAAATGTTCCTCGACAAAAACATTTATTTTCATTCCGAAATAAAGGACTTTGTAGGTAACAAGATGGCCACTCGTGGGACAGCACTAACCTCTACTTGCAGCAGTCAAGTGACGTAAGCTGGTCTTTGGTCACGTGACCCGACAAGACACCCTGTCGAAGACTGTCCTTCAAGGTACCCTGGAGGGTAGTGGACGCCGCGGTGGAGAGAGGAAGAACTGACTTACAAAGGTCAAAGGGTGGACAGATCGTCCTGTACAGGACCTGCTGACTATCGCCCACAGTAGTAAGAGTAGCGGGACCTGTCACGACTACCCATGTGATCCCCCAACTACGGGTGGCGGTCAGGGGACGACTGACCGAAATGACCAACAAAGAAAACTGAAGGCACAATCTTCATTGCAATGTTCAGTTTCGTTTTCATGGCGTCTGCTACCCTCATTCAAAAGAATTCAATGGAAACATTTTTTACCGAACAGGTCTGCATAATTTTTTTCTGACCAGTCTATTTATAAAGTCTACAAAAACATGTTCGCTATAGCAAATCAACTAATCTCCGTGGGTGAGAACATTTATCGGAAAGAGACATTTTCATCAAAACACCGACTGGTAAATGAGTTTGGGTAGGCCTACCCGATGCCCAAGAATACAGAGTTTTAAGTCTATTTCCACTTAGCCGGGAACAACAGTCCGGGTGGCGTAACAAACCGGGTGGACGTGCTTCGTGAATGTGGTGCAAAGCGAAATTCGTTGACGGACGAGATTTCCTGTTTAGCTCAGCGGGAGGTCCACGTGACATATCTGAATAATCGTTCTCTAATGGCTCGCAAGCACCCACCCAGCCACATACATCCACACACACAGATACACAGATACACACACACACACAGTCAAGTGCCTTCGATTCCAAACCGGTTCCAAACCAATCACTCACATCAGACGCTGACAAACCTGTTCCTACTCACACCCCTGTTTCTACCCGGACCCCTCTCCCACCCTCCTTCTCTCATCCCTCGCAGTTATACCCTCCGACCATAATTATTGCCTCGTGCACTCTTAGCAGGTAAAGTGGGTCGCAAACATGTCAAGGACACGTCAGTAGGGTGGGGAGGGAGGTAGACCATCGACAGGTGTGACAAATCGTCTTGCGGCTGTGTGTGTGATGTTGTCACGCGTGGAAACGCTTCTGTCGACAAGGCCACAGCCAGTGGCAGAGCTAATGTGTCACAAGGGGGAAACCAACAAACTAAATAAATAAATCTCTAATGTGACCCCAATGCTGGTACCACAAGGACACGAAAAAGACTTGCACCACGAACTTGTATTGCTGGACTGCTAGCAGACGGTTTTGACTAAAACGAGGCTGGTGTGTACAAAGCTTCCGGTTTAGTCACGTACATTGATTAGGCTCGCCGAGACTAACATCGGAGAACTTCGCAATGAAGGTCAGCGTTGGTCTCGGCTGACAGACAGCAGTCCACCTGTACACGTCCGTCCTTGTACCGACAGCAACGATTGGCCAAGATGTGATAGTGATTTCCGTTGAGCATAAAGTTTGTGAAAAGAAGTCAATGACCACAACCTTCCTCACCCCACCCCCACCTCCACCACTCCCGTGTCTTCACCTTTGTGGACTGGCGTGCACAGGTGTTGAGCCGATTTTAGCTCTGGGCACCCGACCACCCCCTACACACCACCCTTCGTCACTGTCGGATAAAGCCGACAGCCTGCAAAAACAACACAGATTTCGTACAAATATTTTTTACGTATTTATTCTAGTTTTTTAAAATGTGAACTGAAAGCAAGCATGTGTCTGGCATATTACCTCCCTTGTTGGGTTGTCCTCTGGCAGGTGAGGCGCGTGTCCGAGGTAATCCAGATTAGCCAGCACCCTGGGGCTGGACCCGGCCACTGGAGGCAGGGACAAGTCGCCGTGTGTCGAGTGTCACAAGGGGCATCAACCGATTACAGATGTTTGTCGAAAACAGTGGAGATGGTGAAGGTCAATCTAATTTGAATAATATTTACTCGCCAATTGCCTGCTTCTTTTTTTTCTTTTTTTTTCTTTTTTTTTCTTTTTTTTTTCCTTCTTTCTTTTCAGATTTACTGCTGGCTCTCAATAACATTGACTTTTTGTGTTTTAGTGATGTTTCTGGTTTACTACTGGCTTCTAGTAGCAGTGACTTGTTGAGCTTTACTCAGGTTTCTGCTCGCTACTCGAGGTTCTAGTGGCGCAACGGTTACAGCGCTTGTCACCAACGACGACTGGGTGCCTTGAGTTCAGATCTCGTCTCGGACACAATGTTCTGTCTTTGAATGTGGAAACTGTTTAAAGACCGGCTGCTACAGCCTTAGTTGCTGGTTGTGTGTGAAACACCAGTTCACAACAAAAACTAGAGAGGATGATGAGGATGAGGAGTACTAGTAGTGGTATATTATCTTCACTTTTCATTTTCACTTTTGTTTTCTCTACCAGCATCTTCCAACATCACTATAAATTGTTGTAATCAGTCGTGATCTAGATCATAGTTTCTTGTGTACAGGTTCTTTTCTTTCCTTCCTTACATTTGTTGTTCCTATATTGCCCTTTGACCTGTTACTTCCTTGAACCAACAGCAATGATTAGTTTTGTCCTTATAAAAAAATCGCGAGGTAAAACACTTGTCACCCTGAATGCCTGGTTGTCAGGGTACTTCCTTTTCCTCCTTCCTCATCACCCATCCACCTATATCACAAAGTCATCTGCAAGTAAAAATGTCAAACAACCAGCTACCACTACACGAGGGAAAAAAACAGAATGAAGGACAAACAAAACGTCACGAAGTTCACATTAACCCTTTTTTTTTTGCTAAAAAATTTGTCCATTCAGATTTAATTAACCTTTTTATGTTTTTTAACCACGTTTCAGGAAATGAGCGAAAATAATACATGTATATGAGGAAAAGATATTTGTGAAGAGGAAATGTTACAAAACATGGAAAGCTGGAGCTAGGCATTAGGAATAAAAATGAATGTTATCTAAAGGAAGATATAATTGACAAAATCGTTCTTCCTTTCCACTCAGCTAATTATTTTGTCAACCGCAATAACCGGGGAGCAATGTCCGCTCAGCCGTTGCTGCTGTGATAATAAAACAAGGACACACATCTGCTGCTCTGTCAACCATTATTTCCGAACTGGACTCAACTGACAGACCCTGGTGTGTCATTGTTCTGTCGACAGACTTCTCTCGTCCTTGCTTCAATGTTCGCGATATTGGAAAATAGCTCTGTAATTTCTCCTCTGTTGCCAAGATACGGAGAGAGAGAGCCTGGCGAGTAAGGATGGCAGTTCGCTTGCTTTTTCCGACAAGGAAGCTCTTTTTTTACAATCGATTTTATCAAATCTACTGAATTACTGGGAGGGAGGGACACGCTTGTGTCCTTCGTCGGCAACCAGCGAGGCTTGCATGAAAAAAAGCTAAAAATAAGGATTAAAAGATACAAGAATGGAAGACGAAATGAATGAAGGATGGTAAAAAGAATGAAGACAAAGAAAGAAACTGTAGGCCCTTTTAAAAAGTATTTTTTTATGAACCTTTCTGGATACCAGACCTTACAGTGTCATTTTTGGGGGGAGGGGTGTTAACAAGTAGGTGTATGATTTCATTTGACGGTTAGTCGGTTGGATACAGGTGTATGGTGTGTGTGTGTACGCGCTCACTTTTTTCTTTGTCAGCGCCATGGACTCACTCAGTGGAATCATTCTGAGACATGATGTTGAAGGTTCAACATTGAGGAGGGACTCATCAAGTCAACGATCTGGAGCTGAGTGGGCGCAGTGCTACCTACCAGCCAGCTGGGGGACTTCTGTCAGACAACCAGTAGTAGAGAAAGAACTGGCTGGCAGACGTGAAGGAGGGTTCTGGTCGTTCCATGCACTTGTTAAAGGTGTAAAAGGCTGTCAGCCTCTCTGCCAGTTCAGTTCTTACCCCGACCATCAACACTGAGGGATCAGCACACACCGACGCACGCGACTGTACTTACTCCACTAACTGACATGTCTGGGTAGTGTCTGGAGCATGAGAGAGAGAGAGTGGAAGGGGTGTGAGTCCATGTGTGGGTCTAAGAGAGGAATTTTTTATTTTATCTTGCATTTCATTGTTCATGACAGTAGCGTGTGTAGGGGCGCGTGTGTGTGTTATTTGTCGAATAAGTTGGTCATCATTACGAAGTGTTTCTCGTGTAATGTCATTTGGCAAATAAATGAATTTTTCTTTTCCAAGGTTCGTCAGCTTTGCACTCACCTGTCTGTACTACTGCTCAGTACAAAAGCTCATGGGGAGGGAGAACTGTAGTTGCAGGCAGGACGAGAGGAGGCTGTAGACAAGAAATAATAGAAGGGAAGCAACTGTCCTCGCACAACATTCATGATGTCAGGGATTTTTTTATTGTGCAGCTTCTCTCCCATTTCTAACCGACCTTACAGTCCCCCCGATTGAAATGTACTCATAGCGTTATATGTTCCTTGTTTTTTTTTTAAGAGAACTTAAATATTCAGAAATTTCAGGCATTATAATTTGACACACTTTAAAAATGAAAATGTAGTTCCACCATTTAATCCTATTTTTTCTGGTGAACATAATGAGCTCTTCGATAGGGTTTGTCAATATTCAGATCAGACTATTTATTTACTTTTGTAGGCCTCGAAAGAGTTTCTACTAAAATCGTTTCCTTTGCACTAAAGACTTAACACATTTCAAGAATATTTTGAACCAACAAATATGAACTTTGTTATAAGTAAGGTCTGTATAAAGTGAACAGCAATGAAAACTCTACCACAAGTTTTGTTTTCTTTGTTTGCAGCAAACAACACTTGAGTCTATGTAACATTGTCTAAATATTTATAACAACCTTCATTTAACCGGAAAGATTATTGTATTGCATTATTAAACAATATCAGGCCGTTGTGAATGACGGGTCACCCTGACCCTCAAAGTGTCAATTAGAAAGCTAATTGCTTGTAAACCATCTACCCGACAGTTAGGTTGAGGCCTTAATTGTGCTTTTCCACTTTCAGAGTACAACAGCTCTGTGGCATGAAGGAAGAACAGTGCAGGCAATGGAGGAAGTATAAACTGGAGCATGGAGAATAGTTTGTCACATGACACCGCGTGCTCTTACATCAACGCTGTTGGCGCTCAGTGTGTGGGGTGGGGAGGGGGGTGGGGGTGAATGAACATCATGACCTATTTTCTGGACATAACTCTCCGACTCATTGAAATTAAAATGTACAGTTTGTTTTGTTTTGTTTTTTGTCTTATTTTGCCTCTACCATTCTTATACCGACAAGCATACAAATGCGGGTAGGGTTACAAGACAGGGTCAAAGTGTAGACTTTAAAACAGTGGGTTTTATTTTTAATGTCAAATCCACTAGGCACACATTTGCAAATATTGAATAAAGTAAATTAAGCATTGGAATGAGCGGATCTTGTCCCTTATTTTGAAACTTGGTGTGTTTGAGAATTTCTGCGATCATAAAATTACAGAGACTAGAACTTGAGAAACTCATCAGGCTCGAAACAGGCTTTAACTTTTGTTCTATTCTTTGTTTGCAAGGTTACTCGTGTTTTAACACAGTTAGAAAAGTTGACTGATATGACAAGACTTTCTAACTTTACGAACATTGTCAGGAGACATTGTGGGAATGAGAGACACTCACTTGAGTAAAGTGTAAAATAATAAGTGTTTGTTGTTCAAGTGACTGAAATCATGACTATGTCCAATTTTCCAACACTTTTGCTCAGTTTTCTGTGACTGTATGACTGCACCACAATATTTACGACCACAGAAAGAATTAGCAAGAGGCGATAACCACAAACCCTCTCAAGACGGCAGTGAAAGAGGTTATTTCCCTTGAGCTTCCCATCAGTTTTTCAGCACCGAAGCAGAATCTCTACTAACGTGGGAGGAAGAGATAGAGGATGACAGGGAATTACGAGTATGATCTACAAGGGGACACTTTAAAGTATGCAGGGTTATCCCATCATAAGGGATACTCATAGAAACATCCACGGTTAAAACAGCGACTCACTTGGTTTAATCCAGTTTTGCTCAATACTAATATTTGACCTCGTGAACTCTACAGTTTATAATTATTTCTTACTTTAAACTGTTATAAAACATCTTCTTTTACCATACATGGATAACTCATGTTTGTATTGAGCAATCTCTTCGACAGTCTTACAGCAATCTTCTTATAGGGGCGGGGATGGGCCGACAGGATTACTTTTGAGAATGGCGGATTTCTTGTCTGTCCTGATGTCCATTTTTGTGGCGCCCTGTTCCAAGAACAGATTTATTCCAATAATTTTGTTTCAGAATTAAATAATGAGTCGTTTATCTTATGCGAGAAAATTGCGAGAACAAAGAGAAGCACAGTAAAGCGATTGGGTGATTTCAGGGTCAAAAGTTAAACAGGACCTGGTAACTTCTTGTTAGCATTCACTGCTCGGGCAGCTGTTGCTAATGCTATGCTGTCTACTGCTAATGTTATGCTATCTCTTGCTAATGCTGTGCTAACTGTTGCTAATGCTATATCATTGGCTGTATTAATACGCAGATTCTTAACCATAAATATATTGATCGAAGTCGTCGTAGCGTTTTCAGCAAGATAAGAAAGACATGTAAGTGTATTAAAGGGATTCTAACTCATGTATTCAGACTCAGAAGTGGCATTAATTATACACACGTAGACTCTACGTTTGGAGTATTTAAATTAGTAAACTCACCAAAAGCTCAAATTCCTGACAGCTGCTTACAAATGTTGCAAGTATGTGTGTATCTTCGCCAGTCTGTCGCGAACTGTAGATGTATACACACTGCGATAGCAATAATAGATACAAGGCAAAAAAAACAAAACAAAAACTTTTTTTATAAAAAAAAGGGAAGCGTACAGGTGTGCGTGGAACTGGAGGACATGCTAAAAACTGTCGACGTGAGCGTGCACGCACGTGCTATCAGCCATAGATCGTGCTGCTCACCGACTCTCGATGAAAAAAACGCCGCTGCTTCTTCCAAAAAATTTTTAAAAAGCACACCTGCCGACATTCCATAATCTGTGGCAATCCGTTTGCCCTGGCGACCATTTCTGATCCTGCAGGCTCCAAGAGAAACCTAAATATAAACAATCGCGACTGACTGGGGCATGACGTCACTAGCTGCTGTAAACACTGAGGCAGACGACATCTCGGGTTCTGGGGTTCAAACATCTTCTACCCTCGGCGTCTTGCACTCGGTAGCCGCGTGCACTAATGTTTGTCTTCAAATAATAAAGTCTTATTTCTGGTTATATTTATTTTTCTGTGAGAGATATTGCTACAGACCAATTTATAGCAGTCTGTTTGAACACGTCGACACTGTGGTGGATGCCATGTTGGAGACTGAGACAGCAGGTATCAAGCCATCGATATTTCACACAGATGCACACAGTTTTAGGGCTTGTTTGTCGGCTAAAGTTTTAAAGTTTTAAATTATCTATTAGCACACGAAGGTTTTCTGCAAGTTTAGTGGAATAATCGCGTTTGTAAGATGGAAAACAACATGAGACGATCGACCCGTAGGATGTCAGTCGTGTAGAGACTTCGCAGTAGTGACAACTTACAACTACGCTTCAAATTCCTCTCCGTCAATAAAGAGTGACAAAGCTGTGAGATCTCCACACTTTTGATATTATTATGTCACAAACTGTCAACTACAAACGCAAAAATCAAATAAACTATGATTAGAAGCCTTTACAAGAGGTTTGTTTTGGTTCAAACAAATGCGTTCATCGGCCCTCCATTTTGCTCAGAACATGATGGTTGTGTAGGAGACATTTTCTCCTTAACTGCAATAGTTTTGCGCTTTAAAACACAAAAAACTGAATAAACATCTTGAAATGCACTTAAACTTTTATTACCATGTTAGTGTTTGACATTGAAGGTCTGCATTTACAACTCGTTAAAGAAAAATTCCGACCCCTACAGAAAATACATGAAGCGAAAATGGCGGCGGATGCTTGGAACTGTGTTTGTTGACATAAACTTAATCGCCGTTTTATGCCTTAAAAGCAAACAAGTGACAAGAAATATTATTGATGCACACAAAGAAAACTTAGGACTTTAAAGTCAGACATTTGAAACCCGTTAGAGGGTGTCGCTTTTGTTCGAAAACATTTAAAATGACGACCTACAGTATTAGAACACCTCCTCCAAATCGTCGTAAATTTTCTATTTCTCTAAAAATAATTAATATGACGCTTCGTGCTTTGACAGGCAGCTAGTTAAATAACCCTTCTATAATTCTGGATGTAAAAATGGTTGTATTATGGGTGGATTTGGAGGGGATGGGGAGGGAGAAGGCAGGTAGGAAACACAAATGTGGCAGCTTGCAAGGCCCGCAGACGCTCGCTGGCGGCTTTCGAACATTGCTCTCTTTGTGGCCCGCGCTGGCGCACTAGGTGCAGGCGCTCGGCGGACCCTCGTGTATTCTCGGCTTGCCTCTCCCTCAGTCCGCAGCAGACGACGCACTCTCGTCCTCGCCTTCCTTTTACGTGTGTGTGAACAAGCATCCCTTGCAGTCATGTCTGATGCTGCTGCCCCAGCTTCCACGCCCTCTGCCCCCTCCAAATCTCCCAAGAAGAAGACATCCAAACCCAAGAAACCAGCGAACCATCCAAAATACAGTGAGATGATCAAGCAGGCAGTCACTGCGTTGAAAGAACGGGGCGGCTCCTCCCGACAGGCGCTGCTCAAGTACATCTGCGCCAACTTCAATGTTGGAAAAGATGAGAAGACCATCAACAACCACCTGAAGCTGGCTCTGCGGGCTGGTGTGAAGAACGGAACGCTGAAGCAGTCCAAAGGCACCGGAGCATCTGGTTCGTTCAAGCTCGGAGCAAAGGCAGAAGAAAAAGTGAAGAAGCCAAAGAAAGTCAAGAAACCCAAGGCAGCCAAACCCAAGTCCCCTGCCAAACCCAAGAAACCCAAAGCAAAGAAGGCAGCAGGAGAGAAGAAACCAAAGAAGCCTGCAGCCAAGAAGCCAAAGAAGCCTGCAGTCAAAAAGCCCAAATCTCCGGCCAAAAAAGCGGCCAAACCTGCGAAGAAGGCGGCAACTCCCAAAAAGGCAGCGAAGAAACCAGCAGCAAAGAAAGCCAGTACAAAGAAAGCAGCAAAGAAATAAACATTTCCGTTGTTTTCGTGTAAAACTGGACAATGTGACAATATTTGCGAAGACTTCAAATGACTTGTACAGTGGAGTTCTCTCCAGTCGCCATAACGTTTATTATGCAGTGATGTATTTTCTTCATCAAGATGAGGGAAATTTATATTTTGTGACCTGAAAGGTTGATGGATAATGTGCTGTGGCTTGAACCTGTATCCTACCAGGTAGGAGCAAGTTTGTGTACAGATTTGTGTTTTGTCTTTCTGGACAGAGATTGAACTCGGCTCGTGACTTGCAATGAGTCATCGTTGTTTTCGGAATGTCGCTCGTTCAACCTTCGACAGTCTTAGCATCGTTAATGTCGCAGAACTGTCATGAAAACTTCTACATCTGGTGTCTGTGTCTTTTCACTTATTCAGGCCTGCACATGAACCTAGTGATGAAAACTCAATTTTATGATGTGTCAGTCAGAAACATGCCTTCGTCTGTGTTATGGATCATGTAGTGTGATAGTTAACACTTTCTATTTCATACCAAATGTGCATACTTTTATGCGTTTCAGTCTCTTGCAGTCAGGATACTAGAAAGTAATTGTTAATGTGGTTAGAAGAGCTGCTAGAAGTATCAGGTGAATAGTAACCATTAAGTTTAGTTTAAAGATTTTATCTGGATAGTAATTCTTGTAATCTGTCAGTTTTCCTTCTTGTGGATAAATTTGTCAGAAAAGTTTCATGGCAGTTCTAGCACAATTGCTGTATAGCCTGTGCTTGTAGTCTATAAAGTATCTAAGTCCTTGTGCCCACTGAATGATCTGTTTTGATGTATATGAGTGTGTTGAAGACTCTCTTTGGCAGCAACTTTGTAAAGTTAATATACCAGTTCTTTAAATGAGTGTTGTGTCCACATATAAAATTGCTAGTTGCAAAGTCTAGTGTCTTTTCAAGCAGCATGTAGGTATTCAGCACATCTTCCCTTATTTATTCAACACTGGACTCAGAAAGTTGCTTTGTTTTGCTGGCTTGAGCAAACATCAATAAAGTTACATGAATTTATGAAAATGTGTTGCAGAAATGTTTGGTCTGTATATTGTTCTGAACTGGAACAATTCACTGTTTAAAGATTATACTTGACAATTCACAATGAATCAACAACATTGGTGTGTTTTCATTACACTGATAAATAACATGTAGGTTCATTGTTTGTGCAGGTAGACGAGCAAACTTTTTACATTAGCCTAATCTAAATTAGCTTAATCAGGTTATTAACAATATAAGTAATAAATTAACTAAAGTGTTTAGTGTTCTGTATCTGTAACTTTTGACCAGGTTTGCCAAAGTTTTGTGCATATAATATATATGACTGTTTCAAGTCTTCAGCTAAAGAAGGGTCTTAGGATAAACATGTTCCAGTGAATGATATCAGGTAACAGTTGTCGAAAGGGGGATTTCTGATTTTCTTTACTACCTGATTGTATGTCCTAATTTTCATTTAAACATCACCCCCACCCCATCAAGACCTTTCTGTTACTAAAATATGGCACCTGTTAACATCTACAAGTAACACTCAACAAAACATTAATAAGAGTACTCCATGGGTAGCATGAATCACCTCGCACAGATGCTATGACTATGCTGCCATCTATACAAACTCTTGACTGAATACTGACAGGGTGACCTTGCAAAATAATTGTTACAGCCTTGTCAACAAGATTTTTATGGAGTATCATATATGTGAAGTATCTCTGACGTGGGCGACTTTGTCAAACCGGGAATGTAAGTGATTGCCTCCCTTTGAGAGGTTTTACCACATCCATGATCAGAAGTGTCAAAATCAATTTGGTTTTGCTGTTCTTTTCCTCCTTATAAAATATTCAATACCAGTAGTAGGTTTGATTCTCAAAATATTTGCTAGATTTTCTGAGTAATATTAGCTTCCCTTTAATATCTTGTTCTTAATATCAAAGTGTATTAATGTTTAAATGGTTGCTCTTTCAGTTAAACTGGAAAATGGTGTAACTCTTCACATGCATTGTGGCCCACCAAGACAGTCCATGATGACAGTAGCCTGGAAATGTGAGACATTTTGTCTTCAGTCTCCTTTTGCTCATTGTAAAAGCCCAGGAACAAGTATTGCAGGAAGAAAATAAAGCTCAGTAATGAATGTCATTCCCTAATCAAAATAATGCTAGTGGATCCTTTCATTAACTTTGAACATGGGGGAAATCGCTCCCCCCTACCTCCCAGTTTATTTCTGTTTCCTGTTTCAGTACTAGGCCAGAGATGTGAAAGGTAATTTCAGACAAAAATGTGTTGCTTCAACAACTGTCCACAAACTAACATGTCAAGGGTGTAAATATCAGACATTTCAGTGGGATGGGAGGAACTTTTAAATTGCGATATTAAATGTGACATACTGGTTCTGTTCCTGCCTTCTAATGTAGAAACAAAAGCAGAGCAGCTTAAAAAATATCTGAAAAGTGATCAATTTGTTATACATAGCACTGGGGAGCAGATAGCCTAGTGGTAAGAGTGATGGCAACTTTGCCTGAAGCACACTAGCTTGTTCAATACTTGTGATGCAGCCAATTTCCCCCTTGTTTATCCAACTGTTCGGTGGATAACCTAACTCCATAGAGTGGGTGAAGGTGAGGCAGTGAAGAGGATGAGATGAGTACCATCCTCACAAAAACTAAGTGAGGAAATGATACTCCCACAGATCAGGGGTGTAGGAACCAGTGGGGGCAGCCACCCCCTCAATAAAGACACTGAGGGGACAAGAATGTGAACATTGTTCACTGTAAGCATGGAGTTTGCCAACCCACCAAAGCTGAGCATCTTCCTACACTGTTGCAGATGTAAGGTCACATACAGCCTTGCCTCTATCATTTAACAATAACTTGGGTGATGTGAGTGCTAGGTTATTGTATTGGACACAGAAGTAAAATTAGAATCCAACAGCACTGACAAGTAATCATTTTTCAAACTGAACACAGACTTTGTCAGGGCCTCTGGAGTAATTGAATATCAAACTAAAGTGGCCTGTGAAAATTTTGATGCCAAATATGCCATTGTTATTTAATAGTGTTGTAATAGAGATTCTTGGTTACGGTATATCAAGACAATTGCTATTCTGACGTGTACACAGACGAGAACCTATGGAGTTCTAAGCTGAGGAAAAAAAGACATTTAATTGTAGGAAAATAATGTGCAGGGTGAGACTCAGGAAAGAGTTATCTTCCTTTGATACATTTGTTGCAATGCGATGGACCATACCAGCTAAATGTGTCATGTCTGTTGCCAGCTGCCTGCTTTACAAAGCATTTTTTTTAGTTTGAAATATTTAAAATCAGAATTCAGCTGGAATCAAACCTTTTATCTTGGTGCAAATAGTTTTTACAGTAACAACCATGGATGTACCTGACCCCTACCCCTTGAAAAAAAACACATACTGATGAAGGAACATCAAAAGTGCATTCCTTCACAGAGGCTATATTTTTTATTGTACATAGATTGAATCCTGCTTCACTGAGATGTAGGAAAGCATTTGCAGGCTGGTGTAACTCCACCCCTGTGGTAATAGAACTGCATGGCTACCTTTGACATCTGGTGCATACAGAAATGAACTTCATTCCTGGTCCTCAGTGCATGGATTGGACTTATTAGTGAAAGTGCTTGCATGCTGTTGACTTGGTGCTGTGGGGGAAGTGAGAGTAAGCTGGAATACCTGAAGAAAACTCTTAGGATCAGCCATATGAACTGGTATCGCATCAAGTGAATAGGTTATTTAAAGTTAGCGTCCTTGGTTATACATGTTTTAGTATGTGTTTGTATGGATATTTGTGCATGAGCTCTTTAATAAGTGCATCATGAATTGCTGTAACAAGAAAGGGTGCTTTATAATATATTATTATTATTTATACAGCGCCTTTTTCCACCACCAAGACAGGCTAAACCTATAATTTGCATACACAATGTTCCAAGACATACAGCGTAGGATTCAGGCCCCCGATTCTCACTTATCCGCTGCGCCACCTAGCCGTCCACATTCAAAAAGGAATACATTGTATCCCAAGACAAGATACGAACCCGAGGTCTGTCACTGCAATGGTGACGAGTGAACACTACGCCGTTAACCTGGACCGTGAGAATGAAAGGGAGGTTTCTTCCCCGAGCTTGTGAAGTCAAAATTCTAATCCTGGAGAATGGTGCCTGCTAGGTCATGACCTCTCCTCCGCTTGCGCCTGTTGGCCACAGTTTACCTGCCCACACACTGAGATGTTGGCTAAATTGTCTACCTGTACACCGCGCGCTGTCTCTCTCTTTCTGTCTCTTTCTCTCAACACAAGCATTGCATCTTTACCATGCTTTCAAATAAAGAAATATTTCTGGAGATGATGATCATGTTTATCTAATATGTCTTCTGTGAGTTTGTTTTGGTGATTTATCTAGTTATCTAGTAATAATATTTGAAGAGGGCATATCTCCATGTGGAGGCAACTAACTACAAACCAACCAGTCAACCATGCAACAAAGAAAAAAGCGCCAACAAACGGGTGGCATCCTGGAAACACTGAGAGTACGAATGAAGATGATGAACTGAAGAATGCACTTCACAAGTAGAGACACATGGTCTCTGTACAAACAGGTAGGATGTTTTCGGTTGCATCATCACAATGTCTGCTGCAGTAAAAGGTTAATAATGTAATGGTCACAGCCATACTAGTGTAATATGTGTATCATCATCAAAGTGTTTTTTCACAAATAAAAATGTACCTCATAGTACTGTAACAGCCTCTCTATACACTCCATCATCATACAAGTGCCTCCCCAGTTCTCTGCTGATAGGAAGAGTGAAAGGGAAGGATATAAGATACACCAGGTTTCTTTTTTTTTTTTTTTGCACAGGTAAACAGCCGACAAAGGACACAAGCCAGCTCCTGGTAACTTGTTCAAGTGGAGAATTGCGGACCACGAGAAAACACTCAGAAGATAAACGACCTGCGAGGTTTAGCCCCTCCTCATCCCTATTTGGGAGGTCTTATCAACCAGTAGAAAAACCACAAAGTAATGTACATCTGTTGATATGTGACTTTTAGTATCCATGGATGTCGTGAAATCGATGCTTAAAATTATGTAATAACAGTACATTACCCTTTCAGTTATTTTAACCAAATGTCTGTAACGAAGTGACCTCTGACCTATGTTCCTTGCGTTTTCAGTCTGCCGACTCCATATCGGGTACGTTTTAATATGTGTTTCTTGTTTGTTTGGTTGTTTGATTTTTGTTGTTGTTGTTGTTGTTGTTTTTTTTTGGGGGGGGGTCTTTCATTTTTGTGGAGTTGTCTGTATTTGAATGCTACATTTCTACAGGTGTTCTTCACATCTCCAAGACGACGATCACCACAACAGCTATCTCGGGACCCCACACCCCGTGTGGTCAGGGCTGTCAAGGAAGCCAAACATCCGGCAGCAGTTGTCCTGCTTATCACAACATACACAAACCTCTCCACCGTTACAGTCTACCGCCTCTTAATTCCTCAACAAGGAAGTGGAGTATAATATATACATGCAATCCTGCCTTCTTGGCCAGTCGCCCGCCGAGTGGAACCCCAAGACATGTCTCCACAAAAACTCTTATGTGCAGCCTAGTGTGTCAGCGGACACGCCCCACGGCACAACCACGATGAGGTAAGAAAGCTTGTGATCCCACAACTGACAGAACCACCCTGAAGTGTCAGACTCTTGTACCTGTCGCCTCTCCCTCCCACAACAACACAAATGACGGTGAGTGGAGTTCTTGTTTAACTAACTCAATGGTGGTGGGTGAGGTGTTGTTTCATTAATTACCTCAGTGGTAGGTGAGGTATAGCTTAATTAATTACCTCAGTGGCAGTGCGAGGCGAATGGTTAATCCGGTCACGGTTGTTGTTTACTGGCTTTCAAGTTCTCATTAACCTACTTGCACAGCTGGTGTTCTTATCATCTGAGGCCGGAATTTTTCGTGTGGCTGATGATGAAGCTAACGAAGGACAAATTGTATGGCTTGGGCTAAGAACTAAGGTCACCAGGTCATCACTTTATTGGTATTTTTTCAACAAGTTTTCGGTTTATTTATTTATTTCCAAGTCAAATATAGACAACAAGATCCACACAATCGGGAGGTTCACCTCTGAAGTACATGGACCACATATAAAGTCTACAGGTCTCGCTTGTTACCACAGGCAATGGTGTTAAGACTGGTTGTTCACAGCACCACCATTGTATATATCGGCTATATATATATATACAGCATATACAGCATATATCGGATATATCGGCTATATATAGCATCATAACACATATTCTGACGAGTTTTTCGGGAACTCCATACCGTGGTTGTTGTGGATGGCTTGTCTATTTTGTTCAAGACTGATATAGCTGTGGGCTTTGCTGACAAGGATTAACGGAATATTTTGATAGACAGTGTCTACTCGAGTAGTAAGCTGGGCTCTAAACTGAAGACTACAAACGAACTGATAGTCAGCTGTGCAGGAAACACAAGCATCACATGTACTGGTGACAGAAGGCCGGTGACACCAGGTATTAATGTCAGAAACTTTAGGAACTACACTTGTGCACCCAACATAGGAACGATTTCCTCTTAGTGAAGTAGTGAGAATTTCCGTTATTTATATTTAAAATATCATCTTACTCCACTTCTGGGACTGATTGCAATTAATAATATCTGTCTGAGTGTTTCAGCCAATAGTGGCATAGTCATATCGCCGAAATAAGGGTACGTGTACTTGCAAACTGGCAAACAGAAATCATTTTCAGCTTTCCTATTTTTTTTTTACAGTATGTAAACGTGAAAATGTCTTGTGAGGAAAGTCGGGACAAAGAAAGGTGGTACTGGCCTGGAATCACAAGGTTTGACTTTGTTTGAGATTTGTAAAGACACTAAATATAAGTCATTATATTGAGCTATATTCTGTCATGACAAGAGAAGAGTACATTACCAGGAGCCTGAGATAATTATACAGACTCTCTACAACTTTTCATTACTTGATTGTGACTGAAATGAAAGCATAGAAACATTCTAGGGTAGCCCTTCATTAAATTATTTCCGAATTGACAACTTGAAGATGAGCTTTTATCTACAGGCATGAGGCAACAGAGATCCTGAAAGATCACAAACATGGCGATTTTCTCGTCCGAGATGCGACTCAGGAAAATGAGTACACCATCGTTGTCAAGTAAGACCAGACAAAAGGCAGCTTGTAAACTTTCTTGTTTTTCCTCTTTAAATAATAATAATTTTGATTTATAGAACGTCTTACCCCACCAGCAAACGGGGGATGCAAGGCGCTTCTACACATGGTCACACCAACACTTATCACTCACTAATCAGCAGACATCAAATGCATCTGACAAATTCATTCATTTACTCATTCTTATCTCTGTGTGAGAGAGACAGAGAGAGTCGCACTACGGTCAGCCTTTAAGCACATTATCAGAACTGAGATGCGAACCCGTGAAGTCCGATTCTTACTGTCGTGTTGACAGGCGCTTTAGCCTCTAGGCCCCCTACCCGCCCCTACCTCCCCTGAACTCAGGAATTTGGTCTTCAACAACTGTGTATAGAGAGACCGTTTGCATCCTTGTGTCTGGTAATAGCAACACAGAGGCGGTTAGAGGTAAATACTTGCTGAAGTAAATATTGACAATGACATCCAGTCTGACGATTTGTACAAGACACCGACAGCATAATTGCTGGATGTAAGAAGTTTTCCTTGTTTGTGTACTACAGGAAAGGTCATAAAGTGTGTTCACTCCACGTCATCAAGCATGATGGGATGTACGGTCTTGTCCGCCACCGGTGCGTCCATCCGACCATCGCTGCATTGGTCCGCCAGATGCTGCAGGACCCCAGGACCTACAAGGACCTCTTCCCTGGCATCGACTTCCTCCACGCAGTCTGCAGGGTTCGTTAGCCTTTAGTATATGATTTAAAACTATGGTCCCATGGATAAAGCAACATCTGCTTTATAAGTATGGAGACAAAACGCTTGCCTGGGACGACGACTTACCTGTACTTCATGAACTCGGCCTCAAATTATAAAGTTAAGGTTTGTTTTCTCATTTCCAATACAGCTTCAGCTTCTACTACTCCAGATTACGAGCTTTAAAATAAGGGATGTTTTCCATAAAAATATTTCTCCTATATTCCGCCTCCTGAAATTGTATGCACCAGGCAGGATACTTCCTGGTTCCAAACACGAGTCTTCGTTTCCTGGCGACAGTCGCTCTTCTGCTACGTCAGCAGCCACCCAGTCAAAGGAAAAACAAAATTAAATATCTACCAGAGTTTTTAATTGGTACCGGATTATAGTTCCCCAACTATGAATACCGCCTGTCTCGGTCGCTCGGTACCTCCACTGCTGACACGCGCCAACAAAAGCGCCTCCAAGCATAGGAGAGCAGTGAGCGTCTTCGTTGTCATGACTACAGCCAATGGGGGAGCTGGGGGAACATTTTGTGAGATTAGTTGCGCCTGTTGGTGTCAAGGGTGATAGTTGCAGGCTTGTGTCAAAGATATCTTTGCTGTGTATCTGACAGTGGGTGTGAGAGGGAGGGTAGGACGATACTAACTCATTTTTTGGGAAAAAGTATCTGATGCTGATCTCAGTAAAATGATTTCAAAAAATTATTTAGCTTTCTTAGTGAGCAAATGTTTCCTTTGTGCCGCTTGTGAGTTTTGTTCTGTTTAATATTCAGGACGAGGAAGAGGAAGAAGAAGAAGAGAAGCACAAACTACAACACCTGCTGATACAACTGGTGAATGCCAACAAACGACTGGTCCTGGAACTCCGTGACTACTCCAGTCACATGCAAAGGTTGAAGACTGTTGCCACGGTAACTTTGTTCTCTCCAAAACAATGTTTTCAGTAGTCTTCTATCCTGTTAGCCTTATTCTGCTTTGGGATGAAATCTCTAAGGCGTACTTGAGTTAACTTTTTTAATGGTGATTTACATGACTGCCTATATAATTATTATCCAATGTTATGCTCGTAATTTACGATCCATAATTTGTTTTCAAATTGCTTTACCCAAAGCCATGGTGCAGACGGACAAATGGGTTTAACCTATCAATATGCAATACATGCAATACTATTTCTATTGCGTTTGTGTGTGTGTGTGCAGGAATTGTCAGCAAGCCAGACAACTGTGTCATCTTTGCGAGTGGTTCTGCAAATATTTGAAGAACAGCTGAAGTCTTTGAAGGCAGCAGGCACAGAAGAACAACTAGAAGAAAAAACTTTCCAAAGGTCAGAGTGAATGGCAGAGCGGAAATCCGAGTGATTGCCTGTTGTAATAATGTATGTACAGCATCCACTAGCATGCACACTGTGTGTGTGTGTTTGTGAGTGTGTACAGCATCCACCAGCATGCACACTGTGTGTGTGTGCGTGTGTGTGTGTGTGTTTTAGTGCGCGCCTGTAAATCAATGAACGGGTGGCTGGGTGGATTCATTTGAAGGCAAATGTATTTTACAGTGTACTCACGAATGCAGCCCTGATAAGCAGGAGGATTCAACTCATCAAAGATCGCCAACAAAGCGAAGAGGGAAAGCTGTTTAATCTACAGTGTGAAGGTCAGTTCCTGGAGGAGACAACTGGAAACTACAAACATCGACTTCTGCTTCTGGAAACAGAACAACAAAGGTTCCGACGGTATGAGATAAACAATCAGTTATTTGTTACTAGGACTAAAGCTGTTTTCTAATGACTGGGTGGTAATTATCACTAATAAATAATTTTCTAATGACTTCTTGTATCTCGAGATTAGAATGGAGTATTGACCTGTATTTCCGAGTGCTCACAATTCGTTCTATAAGATGTTTTAAAAGGACAAATCGCCTTACCTCAGGGAACACATTAGACCCGGCAAAACCGAAACAAAACTATCGCTTTCCTGAAGTGAAAAAGAGAATCACATATCTGTTTCTCTTGTTTACCTACAGTTTCCGGAGGTAGAATTTTGGCATGTGCATCCTTGCTTTTTCTTCCACCGACTGACCAGTTCTAACGGATTCCCTGGTCACGTGGTCAGCGGAAGTCTCGCCTTGTAATGGTTTCCGTGTAAAAAAAAATGTCACAAAATTTAAAGTGCGCTTTTTATTTTCTTTTATCGAATACACCAGAAAGGTAGAGAAGAACGTTTGCAAGACGTATGTGGACCTTCTGCTGCGGGATGAGGACAACCTGGAGCTGAGACACTTCGGGCCGGACGCGTGGCTGGTCGAGTGTGATCGCCTGGCTGCCGAAGCTGTTCTGGCGCCTGCAGTTCCTGGGACATTCCTCATTCGCCCCAAAGATTCCCGCTATGTTTTATCCATCGTGTGAGTCAGGCTAACCAGCTTCCATTGGGCGAGTTGAAATATTTTACATTTACACTGATGTACTAAAAAATAAAAATTATTCTTAGTGGAACTTCCGAGATAAGAAAGTCGCCGATAGTGACAAACAACTATGCATCATAGCAAGAATCCGCAGTATTCTTATTACAAGTTAATGTAGATATAAAAGTCCTTGTTTTTGGTGGGTGGGTGGGTGGGTTGGTTGGTTGGTTTGTTTGTTTGTTTGTTTGTTTGTTTGTTTGTTTGTTTGTTTTGCATCGCAAGTAAAAGGTTATTCATAGTCCTGGTCATCCACCTATACATGATGTCATTGTGGTTCATTCAAGAAATGCCATCAAACATTGTTGTAAGAACCTAGAATCTTTCGTTTTGACTTGGGAACATGTGTAGCATAATCTGTCAGCTTGCTGCTTGCTGGGTGAGCAGTAGACACACCACTGACTGACACAACTTGTGTCCGGGTGCGACTTTGCCCGCCATGTCAGGGTTGACTGTAGCATCCGCACACAGAGACAACTATTTCCCTCTACACGAGGGTGGACCTGAGGCCAGGCTGAGGATGTATTCATCATCGCATCTTAACTGTTGTTGTTTCAGGAAACCTATCTATCAAGCAAGCTAGCTAGTCATCACACTTTTTTCATCACGATAGCTCACCATTCGTACACACAAGCGCGCGTGCACACACACTCACACATACGAATACACACCTTTTTCCGATACAAATAAAAAGTTGGTAGGTAGTAGTAACCGTTCCAGCTAGTAACATTAATTAGTACTATCTGTCCATGCAGTCTGATGTACAACTTTATTTTTCAGATGTGCTCACGAGGACACAAACAAGATCCACCACATTCAGCTACACCATGCTGATGGCCAGGGCTATGGCTTCATCGCCGACTTCTGTATTTTTCCAACACTAGAGGACCTGGTCACCAAGCACAGAACCATTTCTCTACATTACTACGGATTCAATCTGGATGTGTGTCTCACGTGTCCCATTGGCTGCAAAGACAACAGTGGATGATTGTTTAAGTATTTAAAGTCATCTGAAAGGATGTTAGTTGTTCATTGTTCAAAGATTCGATGTCAGCTGTAAGTACATCCCTGTGTGATTGTTTGAGGCTTTGAAGTCGAATTTAAGGACAATTAGGGGTAACTGCAAGGATTTGAAACTTTGCTTCACTTTGTCTCTGTCGTTTGATATCAGTTTGTGTTTGTTTAAAAACATTTGTCTGCACTAGACTTTCGTTTAAATGTCAGGTCTGATGGAGAATACCTTTGTCAAACGGGTCCAATGGATTTTTATTAAAGATAACTAAATTTGAAAATGACAATCAGACCAGGAGCAGTTCCAGCTGAGGGGAAGACAAGTGTCAGGGGTGTCAGTCAGTCAGACATGCTAAATGCCAGAAGAAAACACGGCCAATTGTACTTTTATAGCAATGTCTTGATTTTGAAAGATGTTTTTTTACCTTTTTCAGACATGCATGTTTGTACCGGTGTGTTTAGCTAAAAAAACAGGAAATCAGTAAAAGTGTCGAGGTTAAGACCTGTACGGAAATCTGAATAAAACTTTGTAAGTAAACAATGCATTCGACGAACAATAAAGGGCAGGAGTTTAATTATTCTACAGTCTGCGTGGGAAATGTTTTCACACTGTCCCTCGTCAGCAGCTTTAGCTCGTAAAGAAAGTCCATTAAACTTGTTCTCCACACAATGGCATGATAATTGACCTCAACTTGATGCTGAAATTTTTTTTTTCCTGTCTTTAATCTCAGGCAGATTCTTGTGGCAAAGTTCAGTCATGAGAGGTTGCTGGCGGTCACCATTACAGTGAACCCTGGGGTCAGACCTCGTCTCGGGCACACTGTTCTTTCTCTGTGTGTGACACCTGTTTACAGGGCTAGCTGGGGATACAGCACTAGTTACTGGCTAGCCCCCTCCACCAACCTCCACAATATTATAATGGAGCTGAACAATTCAGGCAAAAAAGAAAACCAAGTCACAAAAAGTTGAACCTCGTATTTCCCTATTTTGCTTCGTTTTCCTTGGAAACAGAGATAAATATCGTAAGCAACTCTGGTGACCCAGCTCATCAGGGAAGATAGTACCGAGGGTGAGCAGGAGGGAGAAGTGTACAACGGCGGAAGGAGAGGGCTGTGCTTCGCCCCACGAACAGGGAGCTCACTTACATTCACTGCTACTGGGGCGACACTTTCTTTATTCCCTGTGTTCTGTTCACCTGTATACAGCAAGTGGCGGTTAATCTCGTCCCTCCCTCTCGCTCTAGCTGTTGGTAAAGACAAGGGGACACAGGGCTCACAAGCCCCTCCCTGTCTCTCCTCGTGCTAAGCAACAGCATGTCCGTGTAGTGAACACTCAAGGTGGTGCAAGCTTTCTGCTGACTGTGTCATCGCAGTCACCCTGCATTTCTCTGTTTGCTTTTAACAAGTTTATCATCGCCGCATGACATCAGCATTTAGTCAGTCGTCCCTTGACTGCTACCCGTCGTTAGGGGGAGCAAATTGGATGTGTACTACGAGGGACTTGTACAGGTTGTTGAGTTTCCTCGAGGAGCATAAGGCCGCAACAACACCTCGCCAGGATTGGGGCAACCCTTCATGTTGATGTCTGCTTTGGCATCGCCAATGTCTTTGACTTTTCTCTTGGTCTCCATTCCATATATTTGAACTGTCCGTCAGTCTGTTGGTCAGATGCTGCAGCTCTCTGTCAGTGTCTGTTATCAGACCAATGTCTTCTGTAAAGCGTAGTTTGCAAATCGTTTTATATTTTTGACACTGTTTCCTCTTCTTTTCTTTATTTTTTGTTGGGAGGGAAGGGGTATGACTGATGACTGCGTCCATTCTTTGCTTTCCTGGACTCATTGGTACGGAGCAGCTATTGAGGGCCTTTGCCCCCTTGAGCATCTTGAACAACTTGGTTTGGACATTCAGCGGCATGTGACTTTCGCAGGGCTGCATGTTTCTCGGGTTCGTTTTCCAAGGCCAGATCGTCTTTGAGAGTGTTCAGGTGCCGCCAGCTTGACTTTGTATAGATCAAAGCAACTCTGTCCATCGGTCTAGTACAGCCTGTAAGGAGACAGCCAGCCCTGTCGCTGACGACAGACGACTTCTGCTGCTGACTTACTTGGGACCACTGTCGCCCCGAGACAACCCTTCCTTAATCTCAATGCCCTTTGACCCATGTTTTCCTTGCTGCATTCATCCCTTTCCTGATCGTGCGATCGACATTGCGATGTTCTACCGCTGCCTCGGGATTGGGTGAGCATCGCTGTACCTGCTGCTTCAAACGAGGCTGTGGTCAATGTCGATCTGCCCTCGTCTTTGCCTGGGTGGTGCTCGACTTTAATTGTCTCGGCAGTCAGAAGTTCAGGTCCCCAGCCACTGCCATCACCATGTCTAGCTCCTGGAAAAGCTCCTCCACTTCACTGTGTTCGTACGTGGAGGTAAGAACATCTGGGACATTAGCAGGTCTGGCAGGCGGATGGGTGCTCAGCTCCCACCACTTCCCTCTGTACCAGGAAGCCCACGCCCTGCTCCTGCTTAGCTCCTACTGTACCACAGTTTACACACACACAGGCGCACACACACACATGTCCAAATATGTTTGTTCAGATACAAGTACAGATGTGCACAGGTGCGTTTACACAACTGTGCACACACACACACTGATTGAATAAACTTACAAAATAAATGTGATACTTTACAGAAAATAAAATCTACATGAAGCACGGTTAAACGGAAATTCTCAAACACTGACTTCATGCACATAAGGATATTAATCAGGGTTTCGTCACAAAGAATATGTTGAACACGCATTACAGGATACGATTTGTTGTGGCTACATCAGGATAGAAGAAAAAAATAAAATAGTCACCTAGCAAATAACTTAAGACATTTACACACAAAGTTTACAATGGGAAGCCCCAACCCTCGCCTATTAATAGTTTTTAGTCAAAGATCTTGTAAGGAAACCCCTGGAAAATCCCGTGGTTCGATTATCACTCACCCCCCGTCAAGGGACGCAACCGCTACGGCATGAGGAGAAGGGTGGGTACTGGTGGGGTGTGTGGGAACAGAAGTGGGGTGTGTGGGAGTGAAAGTGCGGTGTGTAGTGGTGGGGTGTGTGAGAGTGAAGGTGGGGTGTGTGAGACAGAGGACACCGCCACAGCAACATTTCCGTCTCAAGTGAAAACATCTCGACCCTGCTACTGCTGGCACGACACACCAGTGTTACCTGGCAGGGTCTACCTTCCTCTTGTCAAGCCAATCTTTTCCCCGCGATCTCTTGCCGATGTTGACGCCACTGTTGTGACCAGGAAGCTAATACCGGCTGGTGACACACACACCAACCTCTCCATAAACCGTATATCAAGTGTTACCGCCACACTACAGCTACACCAACCCACAGTCGCCAAGATCACAGTCACTGTGTTGTAATCTTTAGTCACACTGAAGGTTGGAAGGACACAACTCGTCCTGTTACACAAGAGTGCGAGCTTGTTCAGTGATTGAGAAGATATCATTCAGGCTTTTTTTCTTTTGTTGCGTGCATGCCAGCAGCGTGCCATGGTCAAGGAATCACAATTCAGTTACGGTTCACCTGGCAGCACTGGAGGTAAATAGGTCAACGTGTGGGAGCATGCCCGAGGTGCGTGTGGATCATCAGATGAGATGACGGTATGTATACACAGCCCTTTGTCCTCTCAGGCTTGGGGCTGCTTGCACTTTATGGGCGTAGTAAAGTGGTGGATATTTAGACAGGTGTTAACTTACAGCCCAGGGTGTCTCCCATTGATATTAGCTTAGTTACTTTATTTATTTTCCAGGATGGGGATGAGGGACTGTAGTTAACCAATGAGACTAAACAATGTGGCACATAACAGCAACACAGGCTGTTGTGTCCTTAGTCCATTGAAGCAATAGCAAACTGTTTGCTTTTGTCTCTTTGCTGTTGGTGTAGTACAACGTATAGCAGGAAAGTGATAAAGTAGTTTCGTGCACTAAGCATCAATGAGTTGCATTCACCAGCCACCAACATCCCCAATCAGGAACAAGACATCAGACTTGATAGCAAGCATTCTTATCATCACATCAGCAAACTATATAATCACAAAGTAGATCACTTAATTGTGTTATCAACCTGCAGTGATAACTCATCTTTCAAACTCATTCAGCAAACATGACAAAGACCCAGTGCCAGCCATTCAGAAACAAAAGTTTGAACATTCCTGCTAGGAAATAAAACCACTCATGATCAAAATCTGTGCTTACTGTATGCACATGTTTTGTGAGTGTGCCTGTGTACTAAGGATGATATATTTGTGCATATTTTGTCTAACCACTTATTTGTGCATGCATAGTTCTGCTCACCTACTTATAGACAAATCCATGTTCTCTTGTGTGTAGATGCAATGTCTATATAAAATTCTGTGGTCTGTGTTTGTGTTTGTGTGTGTGGACATCTTAACAAGATTTTAATTAATATTTTGTGTTCTGAATTTGTGCAAACACAATCTGAAAGACACCTACTTTGCAACACAAAGTTTTGTTACTGTCACAGATACAGGAGCCATATTGGGGTGAAATGAAATGTGTTGTGGCGAAATAATAGCAATTTTCTTTTTGATTTTGTATTTTATGAACAAAATTAGCATTACTCTGTTGCTGTAGAGTATACGAAGGTGCAAACTTGAAAACAAGGATGACCTGGAGTGTCAGGGCTGGTACTGGGGACCACTCACAAGGTTTGATACTTTCATTTCTTTTTTAATGTATTCTGAGTACACTTGGCATGCTAGAAGTGAATATGCAAACTTGTATGTTTGTGTAAACACATCTTTGACGGAGGATGTAAGAATTTGAAAGAAACATCAACTTCAATTCAGTTTGCAGTTTCACCAGGATTCCACTTTGTTTCAGAGAAGAGGCAGTAGAGATCCTTCAGAACTATGATCATGGTCACTTTCTGGTGAGGGACTCAACCAGTGAGCATGAGTACACTCTGGTGGTGAGGTGAGGGACTCAACTAGTGAGCGTGTAGGAGTTAGTCCAGGTGGGGTGGATGGGAGGGGTAGTAATATTTGGGTGGATGAGGGGATAGTAATGATGGGGTTGGTTGATGGGGTTTAAACTTTTCCTAAACTCCCAGAGTTAGCATGAGTTCAATTTTTCTGTTTCTATTATGAAATATAAATGAGCACGTCTAGAGAACGTTAAGTGCATACTAAAGAATAAGTCTTTTTGAGTGTATTTATAGTTAGATAATCTGCTCATACTTTTAAAGGCAATTGTAATGGACACCTGATGCTGAACAAGTGACTATGTCTAGCAAACTTTTCATATGACTGTCATGTAAAAACTTGCTAAACATAATCACATTCTAACAATAGATGGCCAGCTAAGAAGCCCTGTTTAAGAATAATAGATGTCTCAGCAGCCTCATGCTTTCAAGCTGTACTCTGAAGATGCCAGTTGAGCCTAAAAGCTTTCTTCCGGCATAATGGGGTAGGGAGGGGGGAGCTTCCTTCTGTGGGCCCACACAGGGGTAGGTTTCACAAGTTATCATTCACATTATTTGTATTTATAGATATTTATTAGTCAGTACCAGGGATGGATACTCATTTTCTGTTTCTTCAGAGAAATGTCATTATTTACTTTCATGAATTTGCTAAATGAAAAGAATCTTGCAACTATTGTAGACATCAGCAAATCATGGCCAGTCCAAAGAAGCATAACAATGCACAGTAAAAGTAGGACTTACCATGCAATAACCTCTTTCTACAGAAAAGGTAATGCGATTCGATCAGTTCGGATCATGAAGTGGGATGGCAAATTTGGCATCTTGAGCAGCCATTGCAACTTTCCTTCTGTGACATCATTGGTTAATCATCTGCTGAAGCATCCAGAAAGCTACAAGATCCAGTTTCCCGATCTGGACTTTCTCCATCCTGTTTTGAAGGTAACCACAAAGTGCATAGATATGTACAGCTATACCATGCTCATTCAGTCCCACCTTTGTACATCAGAAATTAGTTTTGTACACTGTATACAGTGTAAATAATAAGATAGCAATACTTGATGATCAAGATTATTTTCCCTGTGATCAAGTTAACTGTTGAGTAAATAATATTAACTTGCATGCTGAGAGTAAAAATAAATGCAGACTCAATGTGGTTGTCATATAAATAAAAATAGTACAGAGTGTGGTTGCATGCATGTTAACAGCTTAGAGTGAAGTTGAATTTTCACAGCTGACTAGATAAAACAGTAAGAATTTCAACTGTCATAAAGACAAAGGTGAGAGACACATAAATAAAATAATGTTCAATACAGAAAGAATAGTTCAGCAACTTAAATCATGGTTTTAGGGAAAAGCTGTGATAATGATTCAGTCACTAGTTATTCATTTGAGATAAAAAAGCAGCAGTTCAGTCTTTTTTACCTTATTGCTGCATACTATGTCATGTACATCTTGAGGAAGTAGTGTTTACCATGCCAGAGTAAACTGCAATCAACATTTGAATGAACTGGAAACATTCTGTAACATGTCTCTTATGAGCTGCAGTCTTCAGGATGACTAATACATTTCTTGCTTCCATCCCAGCCCCGTAATGAGAGAGATAACTTGCCAGAACTGATGTTGCAAGTGGTTCTTAAGGGCAAGGAGCTGCTTCTGAAGCGAAACGACTACACGAATCACCTCCAGAAGGTCAAAATGGTTGCCATGGTAATGTGTACTATGTCAAAAACATTTTGAGTTTGAGCGGGTGGTTTTAGTGTTTTTGAAAGACCGATATTTTTATATTTGAGCTGTGAGTTTTATTTCATCTGTGAAATGTAATAAACTGAAAAGCTACTTGTGCATGAGACCACTGGAATGCTCGCTCTCTCTTTTGTTGAAAAAAATGACAAAACCAGTCTCAGCTTCATGTCCACCCTGTCCTTGAGTTTCATCAGAGAATAGCTAAATATCAAGTTAAACATAAATCACTAGACTTCATCAGACTTGTCTGTTATAAAACATCAATTATGTATTTTAATGATGCTCTTTTTAAAATTTACAGGAAATTCAGTGTTCCCAGACAACAATTACTTCCTTACAAGTAGTGCATGAAATGTTTGAAGAACAGCTACGCATCCAGACAGAATCTCGCAGAAACATCATGTTTGAGGACCAGACAACTGTTAGCAGGTATGCTTTAGGTTTGTCCCCATATCCGTCCCCCTCTGCCTCTCTTTTCACTCCCTCTGTTTTTCTTTCTTTCTTTGCTAATGAAATATGGCTGGTTAATGAATCAAATATGACTTCTTTGCAAGAACAAAAAACACAGAGGTCATATTGACTGACTCCCTTAGCAGAACATCACACTAACATTTTGATGACAAGATGGTGTGTGTCAAAGTTGTTTCTGTATTGATGTTTTATGACTAGCTGCTTGTTCTTCACTGATTGTTTGCAGCCTTGCAATGAATATGGCACAGTTGCACAATCGTCTGCAGCTCATCGAGACCAAACTGAAGGCAGAGAAAAAACATCTTGTCGATCTGCAAGCTGAACACCATTACCAGATGGAAATCACTGAGTTTTTGAACCCTAAGCTGTCCAAGCTGGAGATTGAACAAAAGCAACTTTGCAGGTGATGTACCTGGCTGGCTGGCTAATGTACATGCCTCCATCCTTACTATAACCACTCTGCTGTCCTGCAATTCCCCTAAAACTCAGCAAGCGATGAAGTCAATTACAATATTGCTTAGATGGAATCACTAACCTTTTTATAAATAGTAGGGATATGTGTGGTCTGGATGCACATGCAAACACACACACATCCCTCATGTACATGTGCAAACACACAAACACAGTCCCCCTTTCTCTCTCATTCACTCCCCGAGATTTTCTCTCTCATTCACTCCCTGAGATACATTCTCCTCTCTGTATATCATTTGTAATCAATTACTAGAAACAACAAAAATTATTCAAATATGACTGGATGAAATTACTAATCCGTACTAAAAACTATTTTCAGGCAAGCTCTAGAAATGGGTATACTGAAGGAATACTTGGATCTGTTACTTATGGAGGAAGAATGTAGTGACACAGGCCACTTCAGCCACAGTTTTTGGCTGATTTCTTGCAACCGCCCCAAGGCAGAAGAGCTTCTTATGGATCGAATACCTGGGACTTTCCTCATTCGCCCTCGGGAATCAGGCTATGCTCTGTCTGTGGTGTGAGTAATGGCACTTCTTCCCAACAAATAAAAAATTTCTCACTTTTTAGACGCCATTTGACCATACATCGCACTGTAAAATTGTGTTTTCTTCAGTAAGCCTGGAACAGACTGACTTCGGACATTTTACAGCCTCTTTTTTTTATATAAATTCTGTCTTTGTTTTCAGATCAACTCATGTTTCACACTTCCAAGAAAGATAACATTGTGTATTTGTTTATATCAGTGTAGGATTTATTTTGTGTGTGCAGATGTGCTGATGGAGAAGGAACAAAGATCTGTCACTGCTGTATCTGCTGCACACAAGAAGATCGCTATGGATTTGTTCCTGAGTTTTGCCTCTTTGACTCTTTGGAAGAACTTGTCATCAAGCACAAGACCATCTCATTACGTTTCTACAATCCCACACTAGATGTGTGTTTAACCTATCCTATTAACTACAGGGAAAATGATCAATGATCTTTACATCAGTCTTTACTTCCCGATAAATAAAAATTAATTTTCATAAAGTATGTTATCATCATGTTTATACATTATAAACATTCCTAACATAACCATAACACAAATCTTTAAATATCAATAGCTTATGAGACTTAAAAACTTATAAAAGAAAGTCCTTTGTAGTGTATTTTTGTGATCAGTATATGACCAGTCATCTGTCATTTTCTAATCCTGCATTATAGGTTAGCTTTGAAATGATTGTAGCCAAGAATACAGTAGGTCTTCACTAAAATCTTTCTTTGTACAAAATTGGGCAGAATTTTTGTCTTCTAGACAGAATTAGTTGTGTTACAAGAGATTTTCTTGATGGGAAATTTCTCTTGAAATGAGCTGAACTAGATTGCTCCCCTTGACTTCTTTCACATAAGATTCTATCCTGCATGTCCACTGAGATGCTAACACAATTAGCAGGAGAAATGAAATAAGAGACAAGAAGGAACAACTTCCAAATAATATTGCTGGTGTTGTGAACATTATCTTTCCTACATTGTCATATAAAGAGAACCAAAAACTACATAAACTAAAACTTGTGGACAACAGCAAGACCCACCAGCTGGATGGGTCACTCTACTTTCAGGATGTACAACCCTTGATCAAGTTAAGCAATCCTCATGCTACTGTGAGCCACTCTAGAGAATGCATTTAAGTCTTTAAATAGAGACCACCCTACACATCTTCTGTCCCTAACACCCCGAGGATGGAGACAAAGACTTTTGTCATCTCTGACACAAACTGCGGATGTGTTGGTTGGCTGATATACACAGCAGTACAGCACAGCACCAGTCCCAAGATTTGCTGTTCATTGATGCCACATCCTACAGGTGCTTTGCTGTGATGTAGTTTTATTTGGTGGTACAGCATAAAGTATCTAATTTTCCCTGCTGCCCCCTCATCTTTCCGGTGCATCTCATGGTGATGATGGGAAGTTTCTGTTGGCACATGATTTGCCAATCTGGAAATCAGTAACTTGCTGGAGAGAAAAAAAAAGGCTGCTGATACTGGAGAGAGATTTCAGAATTCAACCAACCACAGTCATTCAAAACAGGTAAAATATGTGTACTTGAATTGCTTGTTTTCTTGTAGGTATACGCATCTTTGTATACATGTGTCCATGTATGTGTCTGTATGCTTTTGCATTTGTGTGTAAGTGTATGTGTGTGTGTGCATGCATTTTCATTATTGTTGAATCATAATCCTAATTGTTAAGTGTAGTTATTATCAAATATTTTATAAATTTGTGTTATTTATGAAACATATTTCAAAAGCATATCAATTAAGAATGATAGAAGAATTAGTTTAGTGCCTGCATCCAAATTACTATGTGCACAGTGATATGTATGTATGTTTTGCAAGGGTGGGTACATGCTTAGCTATGCATCAGCACTGTTCTTTCACTTACATATGGACAAAGTTTGCTTTTGGTTGTTTTATTCTGTGTGGGTGGCACAATTATATCTTTTGTGAAATACTATAGCACGGAATATTATTTGTTGATTTTGTTAAAATAAAAGTCAGGTAAACGAATTGATTAGTTTAAGACAGATTGTTTTGTTAGTTTTCTTTCCTACTGTTGTGTTTACCTTCCCTTATTTAAGGTTAGATAATCCACGTCTGTTCACCAGTTAAATCAAACTAAATGAAATCAGACTTTATAGTCTGTTGAGGAGACCCAAGACAGAAATTTTTCTTGTGCTTACAAGGGCAGGCATACATACTCACACAGACATTTAATACACAGTTAGGAGTAAAGATACATTATTGTTTGTTCGAAACATTCAACATTGTGATGGCTGATAATGGAATATGTTACAATATGTCTTTCATATGTTTAAAGTGTGTCACAAAGAAAAAAGGATAAATGGTCTGATTTGAAAACGTCTTGTGATTTTTCAATATTAATAATAATAATGAACATGTTTATAGTGTTTCAACGATGATTTTCTCAGAGTGCTTTGCAGAAATGGTAAATCACTAACCTCATATACCCATATTCACACATAACAGACACACTCACTTATTCAGCAGACTCAGCAACTCATACACAAAGTAAAATACAGACACACATTGGTCCTTGCTCAGGGTGGCAGTGAAGTCTGTTCTGAAAAAATGTGTCTTAAGTTTGGACTTAAAAGTGATCAGAGAATCAGAGTGATGAAGGCTGACCGGTAATCTGTTCCAAGCTCAAAGACCTCTGTCCATAGTCTTTGTCTCAGTGGGACTCGCAGAAGCTTGGTGTCAGAAGATGAGCGAAGAGGTCTTGCGGGTGTATAGATGGGAGTTAGTTCAGAGAGATACCGAGGACTGGTGCCACAAAGTCAAACAGCAAAGTCAAAGTGGAAATTTTGTAGGTCATAAGGTCCGCGACTGGCACCCAGTGAAGAGAGTGAATGATAGGTGATATATGTTCACATCTAAATGGTCTGATAGTTAATATATGTTCACATCTAGATAGTCATCAGATGAGGTGAGCAGCGTTATTCTGGCTCCTCTGAAGCCTGTCAAAAAGATACTTGAGAATGTCAGCCAAAATAGAATTGCGATAGTCCAGCCTCAAAAGTACAAAGGCACGGAGGAGAGTTTTAGTTGATTCAGAGGTGAGATGATGATGAATGGCACAAAGTTCAAGGTAAGTAATTCTGCAGACATGATAGATATGATGAAAAGTCAAACTCTGCTCGAGAATGACACCCAGACTGCGGACAGAGGTGGAGAAAGGGAGAAAAGGATCACAGAAATTTCTTGAGACAAGTAGCAGTTCAGTCTTGTCATCATTCAGTTGCAGTCTGTTTTTGGAGCATCCAGGACTTAATATCATCTTTACATTCCTGTGTAGATGTCAGTAGTCCAGAGAGTTCAGTGAGTGGAGCTGAGTGATAAAGCTGTGTATCATCATCAAAACTCACATGGGACATGGCATGTCTTGACAAAAAACAGACAGAGGGGAAGTATCTAACACAAAGAGTATTGAACTCAAGACAGACCCTTGTGGGACACTATATCTCGGGACAGAAGAATCTAAGTATACACAGTCCATGAGCTAGGACCGAAACCTAGACATAGCAACATCATGGATGCCAAAAGTATGCTGAAGTCTGTGGACTGTATTTGTATAGAATGGTCAGCAGAACCACATGTCCACATGCAGCTGACAAGTCTCACAATGCCAGAAATGACATTTTGTCATCGTCAGCACTGAGGAGCAGATCATCTACAACTTTTAGAAGTGCAGATTCAATACCATGGCCCTTTCAATTGACCCAAACATGGGGTCGACCAGCTGTGTATTGAATCATAAAGTGCACAACTCATTTATGCACGTGAAACAAAGTAAGACTTAAAAAAAAAGGATAAAATACGACAGATGTCTACAAACCCCGCGTGAAACTGAAATGAGTTGTGTAGAGGAGGAAACATGAGCAGCACGAGCTCAAGCACGTGTTGGGGCAGGCTCAGTAGCACAAGGGGAGATGGTGTACGTGGTTCACACTCCATCAAAATCACTTGCAGCTGTCCTCCCGCCTGAGGGGCGACCCCCCGACACTCTGTCGGCACAAATGCGGCGCCTTTTAAGTCACGTGACTTTATTCGCTCGCTGCACTTTTTCTTTCTTTTGTGTTAAGTGCTCGGAAAACTTTTATTATCTAATCTGTACTTGGTGGCATTTGCTGTGGTGCTGTTGTGGAGAAACACAAGTGTCTGCACCCTCCCAACTTGTTGCCCGGCTCTCCGACAAATGTTATTGACCGACTGACTCACTGTAATGTGTGTGTAATGTGTGTGTAATGTGTGTAATGTCTGTTGGCATTAGAGCTGGTGAACAGACCCTCATCTCTAGTAACGGGAGGTCTTTGCGTGCTGTCCATCAACTGTTGGCAAGTGAGTGTTTACTGTTCTTTCTCAGAGAGTTCAGCCGTTTGTCTTGGTCACAACAAATATCTTTTTAACTTTTATTGGGAATGTTTGCTGGGGGCTCAAGTCGTGAAATTATTAATGAGCAAGTTAGTAGAAGCATTGCACACAGGTATATGTCGGCGTGGATGGTGGAGTAGTCGAAGGTGTAGTAAGGCTTTAACTACGATTCTCCGTCCATTACACGGACCTCACTGCCCTCGGGATTGTGACGGTGGAGGACTTCCCTTCCCGAGCGACGACGTTTACGTCCACAGTCTTGTGCTAGCAGTGTCTTCCTAGTAGAGAGTAAACTCAGTAAAGACTTGTTCTTACCAAGTCAACGGCTGCGACACACCATGAGTATGTACTCATAAACAAATTCTCTGTCCTTCGGTTCCGGCAGGATATCTAAAGAAAGAAACACTCCAATTGTTTACATGTAGTGATTAACTGTACTCACTGGCTTTTCTGTTTACACCTTTGGAAAGAGGACATGTTGACCTTGTTGATTTTACAATTATGAAGTAGCCAGGACCACCGAGGGTTGCTTGTGATTGCGAGAGTTTTATTTTCTTATTGTGAATTGAAGACAGCGATTCTTGAGGAGTGTATGACATAAATATATAATTAAAGTAGACAGGGACTGCAAGAGATAGGTGTAGTATGTGCTTGTGTTGTCAACAAATGAATCTGACACACGTGAGAGCATCCGTGATAACAATACTAAGGAAAATGAAAAGGAACCGCCAATTAGAAGCTTTTGTGTGGAATACAAACAATCAAATTAATCTTAACATTTAGTGGAGCTGTCGCATGAAGGGGTAAAACTTGTTCAGTCCGCTGTCCATCCATCCATCAAGTCTGTTTTATCGTCTGCCCTGTCACCACATCCCTGCTTGCTAACCCACTTGGGTCCAACGGGTTTGAGATGTGAGGATGGAGAAGGTCGTATCCAGGCACTGTACTCGATGTGTTGCTACTGTGGGTGTCCTTGTAAACATTGAGTTCTAAACATCTTCAGTTTAAGACCAATAGAGATCAATGTCACAAACTGTTTTCATGTCACACCAAGGCACTACAGAGAAGTCCATGTTCATCATAGAAGTGTCGTTACTCCATATTTTGAACAATAACTCTGAATAGTATACTCCTTGACATGTATCTCGCACACTCCAGTCAATCCAGAAATGACATCGAGGGACAGCTTATAGAGCTTTAGCACTGGCTTAGCATACAGTTTGAGTGTTTGTTTGTGTTATTGTGCCCCCCTCTCTCTCTCACACACACAGCAGACTGTATGACCCTAACTTAAACACACCATTAACCTTTCGTTAATACTTGCAGTGTCTAGTGGGGTACATGCCGACACAATGATGAGTCACTGTGCCACCCGGCTGGGTACGAAAAGTTTTTTTTTTTTTAATGGCGATGCGCACCCCACCCATGCCACTTCACACCCCCACCCAGTTTTTGTCCTCCCCCTCCCCAGTTCCCACCCGGCAGCCCCTAGATGCTGCTTTATCACCGCTTGTCAACTGTGAGACTGTGTAAACTTTCTGACTGTCCCAACTGCAAGCAGATCTTTTCCAGCCTGGCAATGTTGTGTACCTTATTTATTTTTCAATGAATCTTTACTGGGTCTTGTTGTTAAACTGAGTTGTCTTGATGGCGTGATAACGGTAATTATTTATTTCATTATCCTAACCCAACTTTTTTTGGGCCTGGACCAAGTCAAGTTGGCTGAGCTGCGCAGTGAGATAGCTGATGACACTGAATAGGACACCGATAAATGTTGAAACATTTCCTGAAGGCGCACATCGGATATATGTAGACTTTTTTTTTTTTTTTTTGCATTGTGTTTGATGTTCTCACTTGGCTGTCCAAAAAGATTGTATCGCTTTATGCGAGCTTGAAATTGGCAATGTGACCGTTAACCTAGACTATCTCAACTAACATCAGACGGGACACCGTCCACCACCAGACTGACTATATACTCCTTACAATCCAGGGATCGTTGACATCCACTGGGAGGTACAGGTAACAGGGTTTTCTCTTCATAAAAACATCAGTTTCAGACCTTCTATCCACCACCCTTTAATTAAAATTATTGAGAGTTTTAGAACTCTACCTCCAAAAATATTGGAGTTCTTATCGATCAGTAGCTTTGGGTAAACAAAGTACACAGCAATGTTTATTTGTTGATAATTATTGTGACCTTCAACCCGGCCGTCATGTTATCGTGTGGTGTAGCCGGGTGGACCACCTTCACTGAGTTTGTCTCACAGACTTGATTTGTACGGTTTGCATAAGTTTTCTCGGTAACTTTTTCCCGTATTGATTTTATTTTCAAATATATCGATCTGTCGCTTGTGTGGGTGTGTCAAGAAACAGTGAAACGTTTGTACAGCCCTGACCTCACAGGTCATGTTGGCCAACAGGTGCACAATGTTTGGAGTAAAGCCTCCCAACACACACGTACACACTCTCTCTCTGAGTAACACACTCTGTGTGTGTGTGGGACAGAAGATCCGTTGTCCACGTTTGTTGTGTACAGCAACCGTTTGTCTCAATTTGTTCTGTACAGTATTTTGTCCGCCACCAGAGGTAACACATATTGGAACGAAGAAAATAACGGACAAGCGCAGCCAGAGCGTTAATCGAAGTGAATACGTCTGCCTTACTGGGTGTGGCTCAGATACAGGTAGGTGTAGATTTTGATCAGGTATCAACTGACACACACACCACCAATATCACACCATATATCACACCTCAATTAACCTCTCCAGCCAGCAAACATTCAGTACATCGTGCAGGTAGCAGGCAGCAAGCGCTGAAGACGGGGGACTATTCAACTCATCCACTGCAGTGGGTCTCAAGGTCACCACTGGAGATCCCCCCACAAGACCCCAACCCCCCCCCCATCCCCCCACAAACACTCGCAAAGCAAACGTGAGACGGCGACGACCGCTGCGACCACCAGGTTGGGTGAGCGACAGCTGCGCAGCTCCGCTCGTGGCTTTTCGTGCAGCTTCGTCTGCTGAGCTGATCTGCGTGACAGCCTCGCACTTAGAAGGCCACGAGCGGACTTGTCACGGGAGGCAGTGTGTCACAACAACTCTGATACAACTGTAGTGGCTCACCGGGCAAGTGTTACAACCCAGTGCACAGACCCAGTGTTCCACCTCGTGTGAATCATTGCCCGTGAATGCGTTTCCTCTCCACGGGGGGCTAGCAGTGCTGGTGTACACCCGACATCCCCACAACATGTGTGGCTGCTAAACCGGGTCACCACATCCTTGATCAGCCAAGTGGCTTTGAAGCGACAGAACCCTTCGTGTAAGTATTGTTGTTGTTGTCCTACCTTTCATCGGTGGGACTTCCGTGTTCCAGCTTGTACAATTGTTTTGACTTGTTTAGGCATTACATAGCACTCGAAAGGTGGGCCATTCATTAAGTCTTACTCAAACACCGTGCAAACGAACTTTTGAAGTTCTATAGGCCTGTGTGTGCAGGTACACAATCGGAGAAGATGAACTGTTTTGCAGATACTAAGATTGTTGGAAAGGAGATAACTACAAACATTATTCTATAACCTTTAAGTTAAAATACATCTATGATTTAACTTAAAATGTACATATAAAATATAATTCAGTGTACTTGATATTCTTTTATTGTTTATAAAAGTAGGATGTTTCATTGGTGGGTATACACATGGCAAAGGAAATAGAAAGCTTCCCAGTCATATTAAGTTGTTGATTCATTCTTATTATTATCTCTCTCTCACACACATACACAGAGACATATACAGAGAGATATTTTTTGTGTGAGAATATTTTTTTATCATTTTGTCAGGATGTGTTGATTCATTTTACTTGGACTATACATGTCTTTTGCTGTGCAGATGAAAACCATTTCTGTGATACATGAATATAACCTTTAAATAATGTATAGCATGCAACTTGATATATATTTTCATATGAAAAGATGCTTTTCTTATTTTTGGACAGCAAGGCCAAACTTCATCAATGTAGACAATGGCAGCTGCTAGCAAAAGCCACGTAGATAAAGATAGCTTACCTGCAAATGGCCTCAAAGAGGCACAGCAACAACCTTACCATGTGTGTGTAGACAGCGCCAAGTTAGACCAGCCTTGGTTTTGGCCGGCTATACCAAGGTGCGTTTATCTTAATACCATTGATATTGTTATATTTCCAATAATTTGTGTCCAGGGATACATATTTAGGGGTGGGTTTAGGAAATTAAAGTATCGCAAATTGCATTGAGATACATTCGGTGTTGGTGTCCATTTTGGATCAAATATATTGAGTACTGGTATTTGTGTTTATTCTAAAGACATATTTTCCTGTATTTTTTTTTCCTCCACTTTGTCTCTGTTTACCTCTCAGATAGTTGGATAAAGATTTCAATACTCGGAGTGCCACAACAACATGAACTGAGCTATCAGTGTTAGATTGATGGTGTCTATCATAGTTTTGGGCCTAAGAAGCACCATTGTCCCATGGCTTTGGTCTGTCATCATGTGGCTTTCTCTTATTCAGGGAAGAAGCTGAGCAGCAGCTGGATGGACGGCCGGATGGATCTTTCCAGATTCGGAAAAGTAGTGTAAAAGGAAATTTCACACTTGTTGTCAGGTTTGTCATATAACCATCTCAGTCACAGACTAGCTGTTAACGTCACAGACACTACTGATCAAGTAATAGACATTATTAATTATGTGCCTCATGTTAACGGACAATACAGATGAATTGATGAACTGTAGCTATGAAGATGCTCATCTCTGTGGATGCAAACTGTATAGGAAGAGTTTAATGTAAGGCTGCAGGTACTGACTGTAAGACTTATTTTATTGTGTGTATTTCTGCTGTTAGCACGTGTATTCTTTAATTACAAAAAAGTATAGTGAACTGCTTCACCTCATCTGAGACACTCATCAAACTCCATGGCCTCTCTTTGCCATTCATGAACCTTTCCCAATAAATGTGTTGCCTAGGTAACAGTGGGTGTTTTCTTGTCAATGGCTGGAGCAAGCATAAAACCAGCAACCTTCTGCTTCAAGTGCTCTAATGATAATTAAATTTGTGAAGTGCCTTTTGCTATGTGGATTTGAGCTTGGTGCACTGCACACAAACTGACAGTCATCCACGTACAAGAAACATAAGCATCAACAGACACCCATGCTACACAACCTTGACCTTTCAGAACTGCTTTTTTGTACACAGTGGCAACAATTAAAAATCACAAGATTCTATGGATTCCCTTTCCCTTTTTTTTTTGCAGGAAAAATGGTGATAATTCATGTATTAGGATCATCCATCATAAGGGACAGTACGGCCTACCTCATTCAGATTTGAACTTTCCTTCTCTTTCCAAATTTGTGGAGTACTACAGAAACCACTCATTTGCCTCATTCAACAAACATCTTGATATTTGCCTACAAGATCCTGTCTTTAAGGTAAGTACATGGAACAAACAAGAGTGAAGCTATAGTTGGGTGTTTGATTTTCTCATTCATTACATTATTTTGAATTCTCTTCCTATTCTTTTTCTTTTATGGCTACATGTTCTTAGGGAGTATGTGGGTGATGGGGTGTTAAAATGGCAAAATATTGTCTGTACTATGATGTTTCAAAATGTACAAAGCGCAAGATGCAAAATTCTAAATTTCTAGTCTGTTAACATATCTCCCTTTCATCCTTATAATTAAGTGTATGTGAAGTCCATTTTAAAAAAAAATACTCCTCAGTTTTATTAACAATAAATTACTGGTTCCAGTCAATTCATGAACTGGTTTGATTATTTTTGTATAGGAAATCAAGGCTTCTGGTGGCGAACAGTATGCAGTGTTTAAAGAGCTCTATGACTTGTGTCAGGAAGAACTGAGTGCTCATACTCGCTTGTCTGTACTTGGCACTCAGCGTAAAGAGCTTGACAAAGTAGGTGTAAGCATGCATGTGTGTGTGGCTGTGCACTCATACATTCATACCTATGCACTTGTGTACTTGAGAACATTCAAATGTAGGTGGCTAAGTACGTTTGCAAACATGTATAATTAAAGTATAGACAGTAAAATCATTCAGCATTACAGCTGAAGATAAACTAAGGTTTTGCAGAATATAAAGGCACATTAAGAACACTATGAGATTACATCCATTCTTGTCGCAGGTTTATTTGGAGAAGAATATGTTGCCAGTTTTGGAATTTGTTTTCCTTCCTCTCACAGAATGTAAAGATGTATCAGGTGATGCTTCCAGCATTGCGAGTCGTTCAGAAAATGTATCACGAACAGCTGCGCCTTCAGGAGAAGGCAGATCCCTCCATCAGTCTGGATAATGGCATCAGTCTTGAAGACAGCAACAAGAACAGCCCAAAGAGTTCAGAGGCAGATGAAGAAGAGGAGATTGAGGAATTTCTCATGAACCAGGACATTAGCATGGTCGCGCCAGAGGAGAAGGTTGTGGAGAAGGCTAATGAGAAGGATGTTGAGAGGCAACTGTCCGCAGAAGAGGAAAAGAGGTAACTTGACTGGAAGTGTTGGCTGCTTTTGTATCTTGTGCTATTCACACTGTTGGCTTCTTTCATAACAAATGCTTCTACAACTGTTGCTAGTTAGATTGTAGGCTTCTTCAGTAGAAAGTGATATTCTCATTGCAGCTGTTACAACTATTAGTGATATTAAAATATTTGTAAAATTGTTGTTTGAAGTTATTCCTTGCAATTTTTAACTTTAGTCTTTTAAAGTGCATATTGAAAAAGATTCTTCCAAATGACATAACAAAGGAAAGTCTCTCTCTCTCTCTAAATTCAGTTTAACAGCCAACACTCGTTTGATGATGACTCGGCTGTCAGATCTGGCAGAAAAATATAAAAGTATCCAGTCATGTCTGGAGGCGAATCGGTTACAGCTGCGTGACCTGGACACGGAAGTCAAGTCTGTTGAGGGCAGCATTCTCCGTATGGAAAAACAACACGAGGAGCTCACAAGGTGAAGTGACACCAGCTCTATTTTCTTGTTGATAAGAAAAATTCAGAAACTTTGCTCGTGTTGAGAAATGATGTCCTTAGGTAAGCACAGTTAAATTTTACAAAATCTCTTCCTGCCCACTCTTCCTCTTAATAATAATAAGAAGAATAGAGACTTTATACAGTGCAATACCTCAGTCAAATGTGGACTCATTGCACTGAACAAGATTACAAAATAGTAAAGATATAGAATGAAGAACAATGTGAAGACTCACTGCTTCTTTACCTTTCCCACACATCCTTTTATGTTCAACTCATTCAACACAGACAAAATCGAAGCGATTGAACCATAGCTGTGGATGTTGGCATCTGCAGATGTGAACTGCATAGGGAAAGTTAAGGTTTCTGAGTTGCTTTGTATTTTCAGAAGCCAAAGCAATACAAAGTTCAGTGCTGTCAAATAATGCATTTGTACTTCCTCTGTGTTTGCATGCAGACAACTGGTGGAGCTTGGCTGTGAGCGTGAGTACCTCTACCTGGTGCTGGAACCAAGGGTAGCAACTCAGGAGTTTGACCGCAGTTTTTGGCTGGTCGACTGCTCACGGGAAGAAGCGGTGGAACGACTCCGGGGTTTTCCTCATGGTGCTTTTCTTGTCAGACCAAAAGAAAAACGCCAATTTCCATTTGTCTTGTCTATTGTGTAAGTGCTCAGTGTGCTAAACTTCTATTTCCTCTTCCACTTCTAGATGCTAAGTCACTAAACCAGCAATTATCTTCATTAGATATTTTCATGTCCTTGATTCTCTCGACACTATTAGTCTGTTATTCTGTAATGTACCTGTTGAAGGTTTGCAGGAAAGATTCCGTAAATATGATGTTATAAATGTCATTAAATAGTTGAAGCAATTGTTTCTGTGGCTATTTAAAGATGCAACATGTGCTTTACACTTTGTTACAGAGTTGCTTCAAATGACGATGAAGTAGGAAGTGTCCAGCACTGTTACGTAGTTCATCCGAGAGGGCGAGGCTTTGGATTTAATGCTCCTTTAGCAGTCTTCCACTCCCTAGACCAGCTGGTTTTGCGGCACCAGTATGTCTCTTTGAAATACTATTTTAAAGACTTGGATGTGCCATTAGCCTTTCCAATTGGCTGTCAGGATTTGTTCAGACAATCATCCCAACCCGATGACTCTCGATCACATCTGACTGATGGACACTATGCAAATGCATCAGCCTTACAACTTGCTGAAGCTGAAGACAGCATAGAGGTGTGAGGACTTCAAAAGAATCCTGCAGAGCACTGGTAATGTTTTTTAGCTGAAAGGTGCAGTAATTGTGTTGTGGTTGTGTAATGCTGATATTTTTAGAGTGGGAGGGGAGGTAATGATGCCTGATGAGGGGAAGTTCAAGCCAGCCTTTGGGAGAAGACAGTTTCTCCCAAAAAGTAATCCAGTCATGTGAAGATTGTTTTATACATGGAAAACTGCTTCAAGGGAGTGAATCAGAAGCTTAGGTGGTTAAAGTATTGGCTTGTCGTCAGAATGTTGCTGACTTCTTCTTTGCATTTAAAAAAATCTTTATCGAATATTTCATTCTTGTTTAAGGAGCTGTTGACCACATGGGAGTAAACATTCCCACAGAATGTTCACCTGCTTTTATCTTAGTACACTTGTCCAAGTTATTCTTGTGACAACAGACAAAGCATCTATAAGACACAAGTGATGAGAAGGAACCCACAATTCTTTTGATTTACATAAAATGCTGCTGAATATTCATTAGCCAGTTCTTGCAAATTTTATCCCAGAAACATCAGCCGTTGGTCATTTTGTGTTGAAGAGGAGGAGTAGATTTTTGATCTCATCTTGAGCATTCAATCACGTTTTCCAGAAAAGAGTTAAACCACAGAGTTATCAAGGTAAAAGATGTGTGAACATTTTGGTTTGTCAAAAACATGTATTCAAGGAGAAACGTAAAGTATGACAACCTGAACTGAACTTCAGAAACAAAGTGCATTAAATATGCTTTCAAGCTTAAATTCTCCTTGAATAGAATCAGTGAGATTTGGTGACGTTTGGGTAGAACCACATACTAATATCTGTGTCCGTGGTAGAACTATCTGTGATGCTTTTCTTTTTTTTCAGTTATTGACTGTTCAAGCAGTTGTCATTTATCAAAAATACATAATACAAAAAAATCCATTGAGGGCAGCTTTATGACCTTAGTGTCTGCATTTATAAACCACGTAGCAGATGTAGATGATGCTTTTACACATCTTTTAAGCACTTGGCAAACAAAGAGTGCAAACACTAAATTGAATGAGATGTAAACCAGTTCATGGAAACATTCATCCTTGAATGCACATGAAAGCAGCTGAATGGCCATGCTGTCAGGAATAAGTCTGTTTTTCAGTGGCCAAGTCAAATGTTTGAGCGAGTGTTTATAGTTTGAATTGTGCATGACTGCGTATGTGTAAGCATGTTCTGGACTTTTCAGCATGCTTGTATACATATATTCTATACTTTTCACTGGAACATGAATGGGCATGTATCCAAATGTGTTTTCATTTTCTGTAAAATACTTATTTACTTTTGTCATATTTGTTCATGTGACCTGTCTAGCCAATTTTTTAAAGATTTTTTTCAGATTTAGGGCATGCTCTTGGGGCACAGGATAACAATTAGTGTCTTCATCTATAAGATATGATTTGTTTTCATAATCTTAATTTAACTTGTCATAGGTTCGGTTACTGAACTGTTATGCGTCTTACAGCAGTCAAACCACATGTGTAATAACAATAATTGCCTTATAGTAGCATCAGGATTACTTTCACATGGTGTCACTTTAAAATCGTAACAATATACATGACTTAAATCACATATATCTCAGGGCTGTTGGCTGTCTGCCACTAACAACTCTAAGCCTCTTGCAAAGTTTAGGCTGTCAGGTCACACAAACAATAACAGTTCAATATCTTAAGAGTCAATAAACAGAAAACACAACAGACCATAAAACTTGTGCTTTTGTATCTGTCAACATGAGAGTTCATATGATCTGTTCTTCTTCTTGATGTTTATAGTTGGAAGTGAATTTGTGCTTTGGCCTCATTTTGTCTGCAAGCAATAAAGCAGTTGATGCTTTAAAGACAAATTTGGGTCTTCCCCCTCCTCCGCAAAAGAAAGCGTTCATTGCAGATAAAAGCCATTTTTTCAGGAGGAGAAACAAACTTATTAAGTGCAATACAAATATTACTTTTCCTGCATTAGCATTGATGTTTTTGCTTCCATTATTTTTTCAACTTTTATGATGTATGTTAAATTTTATCCAGCGGTTTCTGTTCTTGAATTTGCTAGAGTAACATCATTAATGTTTTTTTCTTTCCTACTTGATTTGGTTGTGTTGTCTCCATTGTTGAGATGTACTGTATTCTACTTGCCAGTTTCCGTGTCTATTACTACCTGTACATCTAGTTCCCGTGGCATTCTAATTAAGATTAAAGAGGAGTATAGCTAATTTCTGGGCCAAAAACCACCTGTCATTTACAAAATGTCTAGACCTCATTTTTCATGTCACAAAAGTAGGTTCTCAGGTTAAATTATGATAACACCTCATTTGAATCTTGATGCTTTCTGAGGTATCAAAATTAGTCCACCAATAATTTTCCTTTCAAAATTTAGAGACAAAGTCAACAAGTATCTGTATTGCAATCTATTACAACACCACAAGTTTACCTGTGGACAACTTTGAGCTAAATTTACCTTTTTTGGTTTTTTTTTTAACAAAGATTCTCCAGATGAAGTCGGGAGGAGCCAGTCTTTTTATACATAATTTTCAGTCGTGAGGAGCCAACTTTTTATACACAATTTTCTTTGAACTTTGCCTGAGGAACGTTTTTTTTTTTGACTTAATATAGTGAATTTTTTTATGGAACTCTTGAACAGGAAGAGGGAAATATGAACTATGAAATGAAGCGGAGTTAATCTTTGCTTTTAGATTTCACGTGGCTAACATGCTTTGTAAGGTGACAAAATTTTGGCAAAAGCTCTGAGGAAACAACTATTGGTGCATAATGATTTGATAAGGAATAAGTGTCCTCCCTACTCAAAATAATATGACACATGATTAAGCATTAAGACAGGTCAGCAGTCCCTGAAAAACATGCTAAAGAATTTGCACATAAGAATATTCCATGTTTTTTATACTTTTATTTTTTTCCAAAAATTTTGAAATGTAATGAAAGAACAGTTGGTCTTAAACTTTTCGGTGCAGTTTATATTCATTTTAAAATAAGAATTTAATGAAGATTTTTATCAAAATGTGTATTCATTGTTGACATTTTATGTACATTTATGTACAAAAAGCATGAATGCATTTTGCTTCAGCCACCTACATACGTTCAAAAATGACAATTAAAAATGGAATACTTGAAACATACAACCAGTACTGCATTTTACATGACTGGGAATGTCGTCAATCTGTGCAAACCAGGAATATAGTAACAAAAAACAAACTAACATTATCTGTAAATTACATTTTCAGTCTCCCACACATAACCTTACAAATTAGGCTTTCTTGTACAGAAGTATTCTAAGAGATGTTTGCAGTTCTTCAAATTATTCTTTGGAGTGCAGCGATGTTTTTCAAGTTGTTTCACAAATTAGATTTGGTTCACCACTTGACAATTGTTCTTGGTTTGCATCATCAGAAGAAGAAACTGCCCAAGGTTTTAGAAAGTTATTGTGTCCATACACTGCAAATGCTACAAACTGCGTATTCTGTTGCATAGAATGTGATGATGCCGTTTCATTATCACTATACCTACATTCCTCTTTTGTCATGAGAAACATGTGATAACCACTGCTTCTCAAGCTGACATAGTAGTGATACATAGACAAAAAGCAAAGACTTTACATGCTATTAAAAGTATGGATGCCTTTCTTGCTTACGTAGCACTATGTACCCTGTTTGCAAAACAATTCATTCCCTTTGCATAGGAAACAGGACTTGAAAAATTCTCTCCCAGAATGCCCCGAATTATACCATAAATATCTATATACACATAAAATCTCAACACAAGCATTAAAGCAAGGAGTTCAGCTTGACTTGATGGAAATGGTTGTGTTCTACATATGGTCCATCCAGCATTTAACACACTGGGCCTGGGATAGTGATCTTTGATCACTTCACATCAACACAATAGCAGTTGTAATATCAGAATTACAAAGTATGTGGCCCAGGTCCAGTGAGTTGAGGATACAGACATGTTTATCATTTACTTCAGCAGACTCATATCATTTTAAAGATCCAATACAGTGCTGTTATTCTGACAGTGCCAGCCTGTTCTTTGCTTCAAATGCTGATGAATGTGCATGGCAGAGTTGGAACAAGTATCAACTGCCCTCTTTATACAGAAAACATCTAACTAAATGAAAGATCATGGCCAGCAATTAAGTATGAAATAAGCATGTACATTGAACTGCAGGTTTCTAAAATCAAATGAAAAATGAAGGAGACTTCTACCCCACAGAACACTCAATTTTCTTTTGGACAGCCATTAGTTTATCAAAATGTTTTACATGATTGATCCTCCGGACAACAAACTGACAAAATGAAGGCAAATCCTATCCTGCACTTTAAAAATCTCTCAGCACTAAATCAAGGCTCTTTCACATTCAGTTCTTATAAAACATGAATCTCCCATTGATTGGAAGAAATAGGATATTAATTCCTTTTAAGGCTGGGCTTCCCAAAACTGTGTATATCCTTATCAAAGGCAAAGGTGCATCAAAGCAGAAGTATCATTAAAATGTGTAAAAGGACATTAACTTAATATGTTAAAATAAGGACAACTGATTCAAATAATTTTTGTAAAATGCTAAGTGATGAGTCATCATTTTGTCCTTTCAAGTTAACAAAAGCAAAACCATCAGCACAACTTGTACTCAGATTCTTACCAAAAGAAGCAAGGAAAAAAGTAGCACTATATGTAAAAAGTTCAAGTGATTGAATTGAATTTGTTACATTTTGTTGAAATAAGAAATGTACAAAAGACACATAAAAGAATGCACACCAATGAAACATAAACTCGCAACAGAATTCAACTCAAAATCATGTTAAAAATATTCTGATATAACCTTTTAAAGGGATTTTCTCATAAGCAGGTGAAGTATCTACTTCACATACACAATACGTTTTACATTGTTACAAGTTACACAAAAACTAGTATTACATTACAGCAGTTGCAAATTTTTCGGATTAGAATTCTTTTCAGAAACAGTCCTGTGTAAGGCAAATTTGGCTTTCGTCTTGACTTAATGAGCAATGTTTCTTAAAACTACTGGTAAGGCCCATGATTAATTAACATCAGTTTTAAAATGAAACGAAATGTTCAAAAATCTTTTTTTGTAATCACAGCTCAAACTGCATAGGGAGCTGTCTTGTACTGACTCCATTTCATCTTTCTCTTCTATGAACAAACTACAGATATATTTTTCAGTGTTTTCAGTCTCACAGGTGGTAAAACTGAGATCAAGTCAGTAACTTAATTCTAGTCAAGCTTGCTTGTTGAGTGTCTAATGGTGGTATAACAATTTAAATAACGGGGAAAACTTAACCTACATATGGGCTCACTATACCAGCTCAGACTGGCAATATGCACATTTCAATTGTAGAAGCTACCAGCAGCAGGCATCATTCAATGTTTATGGATTTCCTGAATGAAAATGATATTCAAGTCATCTTAAACAGCGTATGTTAAAAGGAAACATATCAAGGCACGTGAAGTTTACACCATAAAGGCTTTTTTTTTAAAGTTAAAAAATGAGAATGATTTCATGATGAAATGCCCAGGACATCTTGCATCTCTACATACATGTGATTTACTACTGGGTCTTATTAGACAGTTGTTAATCTCAAAATAATTAAATGGTGGAATCTTGTGTTTTAACAGTTACTCAGAGGCCACACTAAGTGCACTTCAGTGTAGTTTGTAAAACAAAGCACACACAAACTGGTGTGTGATACATCAGTGGAGCACAAATTTGCCCATAAGCGCTGTTAACATCTCAGGGATATGGAGCACAGCCCCTGGCAACACAAACTGCACAAGAGAGCTGCTATCAGAATTTGCAAGCAGGGTTGAGTTCGAGGGCTGATAAGGCAGTGCAAAAACTTTGATACATAAATCTTTTGTATCATGTTCTCCCTCTCACAAAACACTGATTAAGAAATACAAAGAGACCAACTTTATACAGTGTTATCAACATGAGAATTCACACTGAAGGGCTACATACTGAGATCAGAATTGCCAGATGATAAAAATACTTCACACAATTTTTGTACAGATAAATGTCTCTCCCCTTCTTTCTCTCTCTCTTTCACTCACACAGAATATTCATTTTACTTATGAAAATGGAACACCTTTATATAAGGGCTTACAAAGGACTGTACATTTGTTGGTCCCCAATAACCAGTTGGCATCCAGCGTTCAGACAATTACAAAATTGTAGCAATAAATGTAATTCACTTACTTGCCGGTCACTTTGTATATTGATTAAGCAAGATTTCAGCGTTTAAACAAGAGTTTATCTCTAATGGGAAGACGATGAGACAGGTATAGTAGGAGAACACAATCAACAATGTATGTACACATAAGCATTCAATAAATCTTTTTTGTTATACAGAGATCTTTAATAAGCACTGGATGAATGTTTGTGCTCATCCCCAAAAATAATTTGTTACAAAACAAAGCCCCATGAAGTTGGACTAATATTTCTTACCATTCCCAGATTATCATCTTTGAAAGAGGAGAGAGACATGGTTCATTTAGAAAAATTCTTCTACTTAATGTCTGGCATGGGTAAACTCTAAATTTAAAACATTAAATTTTCTCTTACCTGCATAATCTCTCATGGTGTATCAATAGTAAAACCATAATAATAATGTTGAAGGTTTCGTTTGGAATGCAACCACCTCATGATGCTCACAACTTTTTTAAAATCTCAGAAAGTATCATAATAAGAAAATAAAGTTCTTTAGTCCTAACTCATCCTGTTCTTTCCATCTTTGTGAATCGAAGCACTGAGTGCCACTCTAAAGCTGATGTGGACCCGTGGCAAGGATTACCCTTGAGTTGTATCCCTTTGGTTTGCAATCTTACTACTGCACCCTTGAGGATTTTTTAATGGCAGAGGCAGAATATTAAATTCTCTCTTTTTTAAAATAAATGTCATTCCCCTACTACCTATGACAAACTTCTGTACTTTACAAGATTAGTCACACTGTCAAACACATTGTCTGAATATGTTAACTGTGCTATGAAACACTCTGCAGCATCCTGTAAAATGATCCAGTCTGTCTCCGCAATACAACAAATTATAATTTCCTCCTTATCTGTTTAGCACATTCTTGACAACATTCCAATAATCAGTTCTGGAAAATAGGATGGTTGATAAAAAACACAGATTCTTGTTTCAGTTCCTAAACCAGGCGATGTTTAACTGCTGGTGGATATGTTTGTGCATATGACAAGACATTTTACTTTCCGAGTTCAAGTTAATACAGGTTGTCTCGAAAAATGGTGATCGAACAATGGCTGCCCAGTTTGACCTCTGAGAATGATTGGCTATGTGTACATGTCAATAGCCTTCAGTGGCCAAGTAATTCATCAAAAGTTGATCAGTGTGAATATAACATGGAATGTCTCATCCATTTTTGACTGGTCTTGAGCGAAGCAGAAACATATTGTGTTAGAGTGGTAGCCCAGCTTTAGTAAGCAAACAGAAATAAAAATACAGGAAAAAAAAGGCAAATATCCCACTAAGCCTAATGCATTGTTCACCAACAAACCCAAAAATGGTTCAGCATGACATGATTTTTGGTGGCCTTGTGATGTCCACAAAATGTGTGACGAGAGCTGATGGCAGGTCAATGTTTCAACTTCGTGATATTTTGTAGAGAAGAATATTGCTCGAGTAGATGACTGCTAATTACTTATTACAGTGGGCCACTTCTGTGAAACTTTTGCTGTTTTGTAAGGTGGTAAGGGAAGTCCTTGCAGCACATTGATGACTCAAAGAAGTTGCAATGCATCGACACACTACTTGATAAAATGTCAAGCACATTAGAAGGGCAAATGACTTTCCATCAACTCCTCTTCGAACAAAACAAGGAAACAAATTTTATATATCTGCTCCCTCAATATCCACCAAGTTCTTCAGCATGGACCGTGCAAATGCCATCCGATCGACAATGTCAGCCTGGCACCCTTCATGGATTATGTGACACAAGTTGTAAGTTTTTGCGCACCGGGCAGGGTCGATGAAGGTCACCATGAAATCACTCTTGACGTGACTCAAGATGAGCTTCGTGTGGTCCTCAAAAAAGTTAACCTGAATGGGGAAAATGGAGAAGGGGAGGAAGAGAAAAAATAAAATTAATTATTCATTACTATGAATGGAAAATGTCCTGAATAATCATTCAAACATACAACCTCATCACTGTTCACTGTTAACCATAAGGTGTCTGATTACTCAATATTACATATGCTGTTATTGGACAAAAGTGGACATTGTTTATTGACGTTTAAGTACAGTAAAAAGAGGTAATGATATGAAATATTCAAAGGAAAAATTAAACAGCTAAGAGCAATTTATGTGATGAAAGGTATCAATTGAAGACTTAGGTTTCTAATTATAATTCTTTGTCTGTACTGTCTGGCCTCATTTGTCTTCTAAGCCTTCTATTTTAATCATCCTACTGAATGTTGATCATCTCTGATTTTTTAAAATTAATCATATTATTTAAACATGACTTCTCAAACACTTATAATCACTTTTCAAATTCAAATATTTATCAGTTACTGTAAGTCTCGACAACAGAAAAACTATTGACTAGATTTTGCACTATCTGTAAGTTGGATGCATGTTGCCAACATGAAAGTCTGCAGTCATAGACTGTGGTGCTAGAGTTGACACATACCTGCAAGGTCCCATCACTGAGATACAAGACGATAGCTTTGGTAGTACGGAACCATTTTTTGAGATAAAGTGAAGAAGGCCATCCAGGGTCAGAATGCTGAGAACATTCTAGGTCTCCACCCTGTGTGCACAGATTAAACTACATGAAATACATCCACCTGTAATGCATGATTTTAAATGCTTACCAACCCATCAACCACAACATAACCACATCTGACATACTTCAAAATACAACATTATCTGTAGAGGCCACTACTTTGGTCAGGCCAATATTTCTGAGCAGATGTCTCACATGCACAATTGCTAAACTTGGTTTAAAATGGTACTTCTGCTGGGGAAAAGGAGGAAAACTATAACGGTGCTTGCTATGGTATTTCAACCAGGACCTTGTCCCATCCAGAAAGAAGATATGTGCTGGAAATTTCAACCCATCGCCGCACATACCTGAATAAGGTGCTCATCCATATACCGAGCAAAGTACTGAAGCAAAGTTGTCTTGCGGTCAAGCTCGTCTGGTACACTGTCCAGAGTAAATGGTGTCAGCTTGCCTGTCAAGTCACAGTACTGAATTGACCTGTGCATGAAACATGATTGATTGTAAACACCTGGCATGAAGTTTCTTATGCTTTTTATATTTATATGAAGGAGTTTATTTTATTTTTCATTTTTCATTTTTTTAAAGTTCCCAAATTTCTTTACACCTCATAATGCAAGTACAATATTAGGAAACTGCTAGAGCTGAGATCATCTTGCAAAACAACAAATGGTTGGTGGAAAACAGTGCCAGTTATTTGGCTTGTAGACAGGGGCACACAGTGGGGTTAGGACACATGGCAAAAGTCAGCCTACCATGATTTTCTTAAGCAAATAAATCACAATTACAAATGAATTGCCAAATGTTTGCAGTAAACTGATGTCCTGTTGCAAATTGATTCATTTACGGCCTGCCTACCTCTTGGACAGCCAATATGGAAAATACAATGCAATAATAGAAAAAAAAGTTCCCGCACCGTCCATCAGGTGACATGAGGATTCTCGATGTATCATTGAAAAGGACACCCAAAGCATCATTTGACAACTGGAAGCCAAATCCATATTTGTTGGAGTAATCCACCCACTTTGTCACCCAGACTATGTTGCTGTCAATCACTGGGGATGGGTGCAGGCGACAATCTGTTTAAAAAAATATAATTTTCACTCTTGTGCCAACATGGGCAAATATAAACACTTAAAAAAGACTTTGTTACAACAAAATCTGTATTGAGTAATAAATGGCTGTCTGTACCCAAACATAAAGAGGCCATTATTTTAGGACACTGTGATTGGATGTATGCTCTTGCTTTACCTTTTGGCATATGGTCCAGGCAGGATGAAAGGACATCGAGCAATACCGCTGCAGATCCCTGCTTTGACTGTTCTGCACATGCAAAATGACAGAAAGATAATAACAAAAGCTTTCTTTTTGAGGCCACAAGGTATCACATATCAATTTTGCACTCCCTCCCAGTCATTTCATTATTCAAATTCACATTTCTAACCTCTTTGATGGGGAGAGTCCGTACTGTCAATAGACATGATGTCTGAGGTCACTTCCTTAGACACAAGCTTCACAGTAGGAGTGTGGCTATCGGACACTGGCGATTGGCGTGTTGATCGCTTCTCAATTACCTGTTCAAGAAAAGGAAATAAATTCAGCACCTGCACGTCAAAGAATACATCAACAGGCTGAAGCTCGGACTCAAACTTCTTTTCCAGCTGCATACAAATATCACAGACTTCTATGACGGAATGAAAAAACACTTAATTGTAATGTTAGAACTTCAGCTGCAGTGAGAAGATGTAGCACCATGCACAAGATGAAGTGGGGTTGACTAACCGTAACCAAGCACCACATTGACTCCTACAGATATTTTGATCAAATTGAATTGTGTTTTAATGTGAATACTTAAAGTAAATCATTATGTTTTATGATGTATTCAAAATGTTTCCATCTTACAAGACACATACCTCCAACTCTTTTTCTTCCAAAAGATTCTCTGAGCATGAATTGAGTTGCATTTGACTTAGTGCATTACCCAGTCGACCCATGGGATCAGACCGTGATTCATTAGGGAATGCATATGACATAGGTCTGGAAGCAAAATAACAATCACCAGAATGCATCAAAATATTAGATTATAACTAGGTTTGTCTCAAACACATGTTTATACAAAACACTTTCACTTGGGTTGACCAGACGTTGCTCTATAGTTTTATGAACTCCGATAAAAAGCTGCTAACCTGCTAAAGTGGGTAAAGTCCTTTGAGTTTTTTTCCTAACCATAGCTTTTAATTGCACAATTAAACTACATTTCAAAGATATTTAATGATTGTATAACCTGCTTCTCTTTCAGAAACTGGCACTTCATTCTTCTGTGCCCTGCACAAGTTTATTCATACCATTTGTTAAAAATAATAATACAGCTGGTAATATTCATAATAAGTGATTTAACTAATTGACTATAATTCCTTTTAGAGCTGGAATTTTACAAGTTTTTCTTAAAGGTAGAGCTAGACTTGAACCATTCAGCCAGTTGGAAGTGAGCTTCCAGAGACAGACTTCTTAGGGCCATACAAATTCGTGTCAGGATGTGCCCATCTTTTCCTTTCTGCCTTTCTCTTGTAAACCCTCTTGGGTGTCAGGGACCCACTTCACAGCTGGGTCAGTTGGATGGAGGTACTAATCCCACGTGATTACCCAACTTGCCTCTGGCCTTGAATACTAACATTTGGCTGTCCATTTATCAACATCCCCAAAGGAGGCACGTACACTCTCTCTCTCTTATCCTCTCCTCTCTCTCATGCACAGATCAATCCACAGTGATTCACTATTCACCAGTTTGTCTTGTGTGATTACTGAGCCGTTTGTCTTGTGGTATGGTTACTGTGCTACTCACCGGTTTGTCTTATGGTGTGATGGAAACTTTGGTGCAGAGGTACAGCAAGATGGAGACAGGGTGCGGGGCAGATAACCACAAGTGAAGAATTCATCAGCCATGATTTCGCGCAAGAGAGGGCGTAGTTTTGGGTCGCTGTTTAGACATCGTCGAATCAAGTTTCGGCAGGGAGCTGACATGGATGACGGAAGCACATAACTATTCTCTGTGATACGCAGGTAAGTTTCTTTCAAGGTGGTGGTTTCAAAAGGTGGTCGCCCAATCAATAAAGCATACCTTTTAACACAGGAGAAACAAATAATTGGTAGACTTCGTCTATTAGTACTTTTAAGGTTACAGTTTAATGACCCAATTAACAAGTAAATCAGAAGAGAATGAATACTTTGAAATATTTTTATTCACATTTAAATCTGCTATTTTATTACTGTAAACAATATGATCAGTTGTCCTGGGATGACATTCTAACTTTATATTATGTAGTTACAAATGATCAAGGATATATTTATCTAGTTTAATGTGTTGTTTTGTCTTTTTTTTACCTCTTCTGTCACAATAACTGGTATCAGATATTTGTGTGAGTGTGTGTGCGCTTTGGAGTAGGCTGGTGAGAGTGGGTGGGTGTGTGAGTGTGGTGTGCAAATGAAAGTTAGAGAGAGAGAAAAAGTAAACAGTATGAAATAGGCATCTGCCTTAGTATCAAGGAAATAAATGCTAAAGGATGAGATTGAAAGAGATAATAGCAGGACGAACGGCCATTAAAAACTCCCAGGACACAAAAGTTTCTTATTCCTTATGTTGGTTTGATAGCACAAAACAAGGAAATATACTCACATTATACAGCCCACTGCCCAAATGTCTGCTTCAAAACTATGCCCCTTCTTCTGCAAAACTTCAGGGGCAATGTAATTAGGAGTCCCACATACTGTCCTGGAACAATCCAAAAGGGTACAATTTACTTTCACTGATTATTTGAATAACTTATGTCCAGAGATCCTTGCTTTCTACACACAATCTAAACTTATGGTGGAAAGAAAATCATAAAAATCTTTCTCTCCTTCTGTGTCATCAGTTGCAAGTACTGTTGTGCAAAAATAGCAATCACAAACATCAATAATCTACAGTATTTAGCGATGTAAGTTGTATTTTCTGTTGAGTGCGCTGTTTTGACACTTTCCAATGGTTTAATAGAAGAAATTACATTTTTCTTTCTCCCTCAAAGTCCACTCGCGTAGCCAGTCCAAAGTCTGCAAGTTTGAGGTCCATGTTCTCGTTCAGCAGCATATTGCCCAGCTTGAGATCTCGGTGGATGATGCGGTGGCCATGAATATACTGCACTCCCTCTACCAGCTGCTGCATGTAGTAACGCACTTCTGGTTCCGTTAGACATTTTCGGTGCTTCAGCACATGCACCAGTGACTGTAGAAAGTCATCATAATCATCATCATTCATTATGGGTGGGTGCAAAATATTTTTAAATGATTGTGTAAAGGCTACAGAAAAACAGTTTTAAGTATGACAAAGTTATGCTCTATGAAGGTTGATAAAGGATACCTCAGAGAAGAATGCAGTTCAAACATACTCCAGTTTTTTAATCCTAGCGCTATAGACTTTCATCACATGACGTGATGCTAAGTTCAAGTTCCTAAAACTTGTACATACCTCCTATATCCCCGAACGGATTTAAACTCTAAATGTAGATGTCTAAGACATACACCATTGCATGTAATTACTTTCATGTATTAGAATATGTGCAGGTGTAAAATATTAGTTTTAACACCTAACGAGATGAATGCTGAGTTCAAGAAAGTCTGTGCAACACATCTCCAACCCCAGATGATTGATGCGCTTAACCTGAAAACCTAAATGAAGACCTCATAGCATTTTTGTAGATGTTGCACTACCATGTGCAGGAAGTGTCTGCAACATAAAACCTTGTTATCAGGGGCCAGTGCAGACAATTAGTGTTGAGCCCCCCCTGTATCCCACACACACTTCTTGCACTTAGGGCATGTGTACTGAAAGCACTCTTGTTCATTTTGAAACATTGAGAACTTTTAACTGCCTCTACCATCTCTGTCCCTGGTTACTACTTTCACAAGGCTTAAACGCAAAATTTTATGTCTCTATCAACTCCTTTTAAACCCTTTGACGTCTGTACTTCTGACAAACTGGGGTTATAAACATAAATTGCTTGGTTTCCCATTCAAGCAATGCATATTCAACTTCCGTAGCTTGAATCAGCTAAGCCAAAAACTTCCACAACTCGAATAATTTTGAACCAGTCAGCATATTGAAACCATTAGAAAATACGTGGAAAAGTGTAAAATCATGTACTCCTCCCCCATCAGCCCTGAGCTCCCATATTCTCCTTTCTGTATAGGAAAAACGTGTGAACTGCCGTCACTTCTGACCTGAAGGAGGAGAGAAACATGCTGAATGACATTTGTTCATTGACTGGGTCACACGAAGATGTACCCGTGAACATTTTTTGACTCACTGTCATCGACTCATTTCTTTTAAAAGAAATGAAGAGAAATTGTTGTCAGACGTCCATAACAGACTTTTGCTGGGAACAATGATGCGCGAGCACATGCAGAAATAAAGACATGTTCTTTTTTCAACAAACTTTCTGAACTCAAACCTTCCGTAACTCGATTTTTTCATCGATCTCTTGAAGTTTCGACTTGTAGAAGTTTGACTGTACTTAACTTTAATATTGTGGGTCTGTACATTAACTTTTTTTAAAGTCACGTGTCTGTCAACCATCCCTTAAAATCATCTCTCATCAATTGGTCATGGGGCTTTACTGGACACAAAGATCAGGTATGTGACTGAAAGCTGCCAGACGACAGACCTTCATCACCTAGTTACAGGCCATCACATCACTGGTGTGCTGCAACCTCGACCCTGGGAGTGACCTAAGAGGGTTGAGCGAGCGGATTGCATAAGCTGACCTCGTCCATGGGTGACACGACTTTTGGAGACGAAAATCTCATGGTCACAACTGCTAAGCTCCTTTTAAAAAAAACAACAAACAAAGAAAACTTTATCCTTCCACCCACACTTGTCCCTTCTTTATATTGCCCCCATCCCCCCCAAAAAATCTCTTGAGCCTGGGCACAGCTACAAAACATGTCCGACATCCTACATGATCTCAGCACAGCACGACTGTAAAATGCCATGAAATGTCAAAGCATCTCTCTCCGGCCTTTACTAATCGTCCACAGCAAAAGGTCGACATTGCCCGCCATTTCCTCCTCTTCTCTTTATCTGAGTTGGCACAATGATTGCTCAACATGACTCATTGTGCTCAGCATGACTCAGCATGTCCATCTAGAATTTAATGTGCTCAACACTGATGATAAACTGCCAAACCACTTTCCCCTGTTTTCATAGTTATCCTCTCGTAGGCCCTGGTACTATAACTTACAGTCTAGACTTGTCATTTACATTCAAACCTCACATAACTTACATTTAAAATAAACTTTACGTCGCAAAAAGCTATAGCCACAGTTAGTGCATCTGTCACTGTAAGTGTGAAACTATGATACTTTGTCCACTGTCTTAATCTCCTCATCCACCACAAGACAGGGATCGTGCTTAATTTTTATTTTCCATGGTCATTAAAGTGGGAGATACAAAAAAAGTGGGCATTTAGAGTTGTTGTCATGTGTAATGGGATGCAATTAGTTTTTAATACAAAAGGTGTTTGTGGCTTGGTGGGGAATGGAGCTGATGAGATGAGTAAAGGAGAAAGTAAAGGAAGTGAGAACACTGCCTGCCAGTCAGTGCTCACCTTTCGGCTGCAGTTTTCCAAGATGATGTACACGTTGTCATCGTCTTCAAAGTAGCTGATGAACTCCACCACGTTTCTATGCTTGAGGTCTCGTTGCAAGTCCACCTCACGGAGGATCTGCAAGACATCAGATATTTGGCGATGTTTTACATACAACGACAACTAAACATCAAATATGCACGATCAAAAATAAAATGTATGACATAATAAATATGAAGGAGTGTCGCGACACAGGGTTTGGGTTGCACTGTGAACCCACTTAGTGCCGTGAAGCAGATGGGAGTGAAGGGGAAGAACTATTTGGTGCCATGCAGGCAGCTTTATCTTTGACAGCAGCAGCTCCCCGACTCATGTTACCTCCAACCACAAAAGACCTTCTGTCAAGTGGTCAGATGGAGGGCCGGGCGTTTGTCCTGTATGCCAGGACAGCAAGAGGAATGAGTGCACCATGCAAACATGTTTGCACTTGTTTCACAGACCCGCTTGTAGCTATCAAATAAAAAGTTGGCTAAAAACTATTCATTGAAATAAAGCCACAGGTCACTAAAAACAATAAATCTGCGCTCGGGTCGGTCTTTAACCAGCTACTGACATATTTTAACACGAAATATGTGCATACAAACATTTAGTGGTGCTTTGACATTTTACTGTATAGTTCTGCTTGGATTTTAACATCCACCCTGTACACACCATAAGAGGCAACGACACACAGTGTGTGAGAGAAATGAGAGACAGAAAGGCTGTGTGAATGTGAGTGAGAGAGAAACAGAGAGAGTGGCTAGACGAGTCTCATAACTAGGTCCGTGAGTGCCCTCCAGGTTGGCAGCACTCTTTAATGTGAAAGTCACACGAGACACCTGTGATTAACATCTGAATAAAGCTCTTTCAGAAGTGTGGTGGAGAACTAACCCTCTGTAAGCCGCGTGCAAACGATTCACTTGGATGGCCACGCCCTTCTCTCCACACACTCAGGCCAGGAGCAGTTTTAAAAAGCAGCGCACGGGGACTAGACATCTGAACTTTATTGGGGAGCAGGGGGTGGGTGTGAACAGAAACATTTCCCTGACCACGCCACTCCCCAGACCTATTTCCCGTTTATGATGTTCCTATCAGGACAATAATCACTGAGACCTTTAGTGTCAAAAGTAGGTCACAGAAGGAGGGCAAAAGGGAGAGGTCACCACTTTTTTCCAGGACACGCTCGAGTGAGAAGCAGAGCTGACGAAGGCTATTTATAGCACTCTTTGCTGGCTGTAATGATGTAAAACAGAGAAACGGACAGGTGTTTGCGATATGCAAGTTTGCAGTCAAACGAACGGGACAGGAGAGAGAGAGACTTAAACATGGAGGTGGCCCTGGCAAAAGACACGCCCAGGACACAGGAGAAAAAATGGCAGAGAATGTTAGGGGTTCAGTCAACTTGTCAGCCACGAGACTGATCGCTAGAAATACTTGGAATAAGGATGAAAACTTTTCTGTAAAGCGTCTTCCCTTGTAAGTGAAGTAATTCATGAGACTGGACTACTAGCAACCCATCTGTGTCTTGTGAACAGCGCTCACTCTTATTGCGGCAGACAGCGCCACCTTGAGGCACGGTGCATCAGTAATCAGGACGAACTGTGTGGCTTCTAACAGTATGTAGATGTACAACAAGTAAATGTCTTTAGCCTGCCCTGACTGACCCAAGGAATAACCCACCGGGACCACTCACTCTCCTTACAAAGCAGGTTTTCATCGCCTTGCCCGAGCTCCCTCCCCAGTGAAGGCCCAGACATCGACCCCACTGCAAACAAGACAAAGAAACGGCTGTCGGCCATGCTGTTCACATTCACCCTGTCTCATGGCAACACCAGCCCCGGCCAGAGAGGTGCAGTCTGTATTTCTGTACAGGACTGAGCTGTGCAACAAGTCATCTGCTGAAACTACACTCGGGAAACGATGGCTAATCTCTCGACGGACGAGCAGCCTGGCGGTAAAACCTGACACGTCTCGGCCAACAGCCCCCCACTTCCTTCAGGACCTACTTCTCGCCAGCCCGCGATCCTCGTGCAAGCCCCAGTGTCCACTGACCTCACACAGAGACACCAACTAACATCTCATACAGCAAAACACGGGTAGGTGTGTGTGGAGGGAGATGAGGGATGCGGAGAGTCACACTGTCTGTCCGATTCTAATTTTGTAAGTAAAATAAAATCGCAGGGTGGGTGAGTAAGCAAGTGGGGAAGAGAATTTGCAGGAGGGGAACGAAGGTTGAGGTGGGGCCTGTGGGGTGGGGTAGAATTTGGGTTTTTACGCCGTCGGCAACCACGGCTGTGTCGGAGGGAAGTAGGGGGCTGAGCCAGCAGGTGTGTGCAGAGAAAGCAGCAGGCCTGAGACGAGATCCGAACCCCGAGCAGCCAATTCTCACTGTATTAGTGGTAGAAAAAAGCGATAGTGACCCTGGATAATCATGTGTATGCTAGATGGTCCCTTGTGCAACTTTGAATGAAACACCACCTCAGCATTTCATAAACTATCTCAAAAATGTAAAATATAAAATACAAAGGGATCACTTTGGCAATTTAAATCCCTCCCTCACACACACACCAAAGCAGTGGTTAACATCTTGTGCTCACCATCTGCTGGCCCTAACGTGCGTGGGTGGGTAGGGGTGAGATGTGTGTTGGAGGTTGGGGGGAGGGAGTGGTAAGGAGCCCATAAGTCTGACATCTACGTGCTACGTGCCTTTCACGTAACGAGCGTTTTATCGCAAAAAACGAGGTGCAGCCGACAGTCGGTTCACTGATGTGCGACGCGCCTGCTGGGTGGCTAGTGTGGGGGGGGGGAGGATCCAACATGGCTGTCGTCGTTAGCTCCCCCTCCTCCCCACACCACACCAGTAGTCAGTCGAGTGTAAAGTGCACACAGCGTGGAGGTCGCTGCTCTCGCCCCCACCCCCCACAGCACATGACACCGGGGTCACTGCGCACACCTCCCCCTCCCGACACACCCTCCCCTACTCCCCGCGCGGTTTTTGAACTTTATACATTAACGATAAGCACAAGTAGACACTAAGGGCAGCAGTGTGGCACCTTTCACACCTCGTGCATTCATAAAGTCTGTGCATCAGGTTGTCAGGTGGGCGGATGTGAATGGCGGCAGGCTGCGGATGGAGGTCTGGAGGTGTTCACATTCCGCGGCGAGACAAGTTATTTGGGTTATTTTTTCAGATCCAAGTTTTGTGTCTTATATACGTCTATCAAAAATCTTTATGTCTGTGCATCTGAGCAAGAAGGAGGAACTGTTTGGGTTGCTGGAAAAGAAAACCACAACGACTACACTCAGGTCACTAAGTCATATTCTGTCTCCTGCTTAATTGAAGGCCATCGTCAAGGCGACCCGGGGACAAATGATCGGTGTCTCGATTTGTTCCCCTGGAAACCAAACATGCGGGTGCTGTGCCCACCCGCCCACAGCAAGTGATGAAGTGAGTCACTCAGGGTAACTCAGGGTACAACTGCTCACCTCTTTACAGCCACCCGACTTATCCTAAGTTCGCTTCCTACATTTTCTTTAAAAAGTAAATATACTCTCAAAAACAAAAAATTGAATAAAGTCGTTCAAGCCGAGAAGACGACGCACACTGTCTCCATGGCAACTGATTTCAACACAAAAAGTAATTCCGGTGACGGCGTAGTGATATATTCCGACTTTGGCTGTGTTGTTCCGCGAGCTCAACACGGCCCATAGTTCCAATTTCAAAGTCATTCTTACACAAAATGCGTACTTTCAGACATGAAAACTTTTGCAGGTTTTTATTATATGTTGAGCAAAGTTTTATTTCCCACAAAATATGACAAAGCATGCTTTTGGCGGAAGCGAAGGTAAAAGTTCAGCACCTTCCGACCTCGTGTGTCTACAAGGGTTCTGCCTCAATGAACACATGTATCTATGTTTCGCAAATATTTTTATAAGGCTGTTATTAAATCTTTTGATGAATATGACTCACATTCGACCAACGTGTCCCGTAAAGAAAGTTTCCAGCTGTCACTAAGCAGCGGGTCAAAGGTCGCTGCAGCATTGACATCATGTGCTGGGTACAGCGAGCCACTCACACACTCGCACATTTATGAGCAGAAATCGCGATGAATCATGCGACAATGAATCCGCGGAAAACTAAAAATTCTCCACAGCATCGGGTCGTGGGTCATTGCGGGTATGCTAATTTTCCTGGAAGCACAAAGACAAACGATTCGTCAAAGCCTTTTGTTTGGCCACGGTGCGTGCGTGCGTGAGGGCGATCTGAAGACAAAACGTTTCTAACTTCGCTGGGACGTCAACGACCGACATGGTAGCACCCCTTCCAATCTTGTATCCTCCTGTATGCCAGTATGAAAACCTACTCCACCCAACTACACTCAAAATTAAGGTCTTGACACGGTCTTGTGGAAATCGGTAACACGACTGTACAAGCTCATGGACTTTACAAAGGAGACACACCAGGTGTTGGTGTCCTCACCACCGAGCGCTGGTCTCATTACAAGAACAAGATCCTTGTTTTGGCCGGAGGGCGTTAAACTAAAGGCAAGCCACCACCAACCAGTAAATGTTGCAAGCATCACACACACAATGAGTTGTTTACACAGGCCTTCTGCCCGCCCCAACTACTCACAGTACTCACCGTCAAAGGAACAACAGACAAGAGAAATGACTCATTTAAACCGGAATCTTTTGTCTCGAGTTCCAGCTTCATGGAGGACGAGTTGTAATCTGTTTCTCTGTCGGACCCACGCATGATGGACTTGACTGGGTGGAAAGAGTTTAAAAAAATTCTCGAGCTGTGAACGAGCAGAGTATTCACTGGATGTGATAACGAGAACATCTGTATACAACTGACAGACATTCGGAGGTCGACAGTCCAACTTGTGGAACGTGTATCGTAGTTGGGTGACACTCGTCTGTGATACGCACGCTTTAACCTACGTTTTAAAGAATTGTCATTTTAAAAATTATTTATCGAGTAATACTAAACCATTTTTGGAAAATGAAAACAAACGCACCATCATGGTACAGGTGGTGCTGCCAGTCTGTCACAGAACGCACTCCCTGGTTTAACGAGGAAGGAGGAGGATATTGCAGCATAATACACACTTGTCTAAACAAATACTCCTTTGAACCATAGAAGGATTTTCTACCTCTGACCTTACCTGCAAGTCCTACCAGGCATGCACTGCCATCCAGTGGTGTTGCCGACTCCTCCCCATGTTCACACTACTATGAGTACAAACACTGTATATACACTGGCAAGCCCAGATTTGCTTGTCCTACAATTTCTTCTGGCCCTCAATGGGTTTGTTTTAAATCTCGTGGCTTGTTTCCCACAAGAATTCTGCTATCGGTGCTTGGTGACTGAAAGAAGTGACAAGTAGGGATTTATGGGTAACAAGGGAGGAAAGGCCGCCTTCTCGAGCTTTACGACCTGAGGGTTAATCTTCTCGTTTCTTTTACTGCGACTTGAGCTTCACAACGGTTCCCGAGCTTCACACGAGAGCCCTGGAGGACACAACTCATGGCAGCAACAATGACAATAAAAGGCTGATAGTGTACACGTGACGAAAACAGGTGGGAGGGGGAGTGGACTCCATAAATCTACTGATCATGAACATCATGTGGATACAATATGCCATATGCCTTATCAGAAACAAACCTGGTCATGTGAACATCTACTCCAAGGCATTTCGTTTAGGCTTGTTAAACTTTTGTATTCATTTGCTAGTTAGTCTGATATGTTTCTCTTGCAAAGCCATCGGGATCATACCCTTAACCCCCTTCACCCACCCATGAATCCAGATTCTCGAATCCCTTCCCACTTTTTAGGGCGAGATATGGGACTTTAGCCCCTAATATTGTGCCTACTTCCATTAAAAATCCGTTTGTTTGAACCAACGCTCATTAAGTTTTTCAAATAAATGTAAAACAAAAAGGAAAACAAATATTCAATAATCCATTTGTAAAGATGTCTGACTCGTGCTGATTCACCCTGATTATATCCAAAGGCGTTAACTGTCAACAAAAAGTATTTTCTCCCTCTACCATTAAAAAAAAACAAAAAAACTCTGGTTGTCGGATCCACCCGTGTCTACAGCAATGAGCTAAGCACAGCATGTCCCGCTTGGTGCTGATACCCGTGGAGATTGTGACAGTCTGGTCACTGGATATCGGGTACAGCTGTCTCGGGCTCCGATATCTAATCATATTTCCTGCTTGGGACGTTTCTTCCTAATCTTTATGTTCTTTAACGAGGGACCTTGTTAGGGCAAGGGGAGGTGGTCTTGGTTCAGAGGGGGGAGAGGAATTACAGCTCTATTTCCATACGCGATAAAATGTGTTCAGCTGGATTTTTTTTCAGGACCCTGGTGGCAAAAACCACATTATCCCGAGGTCTCCCAACTTGCTGGGGGTATAAAGTTTTAACCACCTGTTGTAAAGGTATATGGTTTAATCCCCTTGCTGGAAATCTACCCTTTAGCAACGTTAGCTCTAGGTGGAAGCGGATACCCGGTCCCCGCACGTGCAGGGAGTAAGCTCATACATGTACCCTACATCTGATATGTGGATGGAACCGAGAAACATGATGCTCGTGTTCAGCGACTGCAAGAGTTTGGTAAGGAACCAACCCGCAGTCTCCAGCTCTCAGAACCTTCTAGCGATACATCTTGTATCTTGACACTCAACCCACAATGTAGAAGAAACAATTCTCCTCTCACATTTCTGGGTGTTAACAGTAACAGTAACCTATACTCTAGAACTGTTTCCCTTTGTATCGGGAAGACGAGCTCACCTTTTGTTTTTGATGTGGTTTGCAGATTCTGCTCTTGCTGATGATCTTGCCAGCGTACACTGTGTAGGTCTTCAGGCTGAGCAGCTCGTAACATCGTGCAAATCCTCCCTGAAAAAAAGTAACATAAGGTAAAATTATAAGTATTAAATAATAAAACATTTGTAAATGTCTTCCGCCGCTATTTAATTCCCTCTTTGCCCAAATAAAAAGCTTCTGCTCCTGTGCGTTACAACTCCTTCTAAAAGCCTGGAATATTTTACTAAACACATTGTCACGTATACCCCTATGACCATCTGTGTAAACACAAGTTATTTCATATATTTGTACGTAAATGGCTTTTTGCAAAAGTTGAGAGTTGTGAACGACGCAAACAGGACGATCGCTTGCACATCAGGGGCAATAACCCACCTGGCGGTCTTTCTTGACGTGGTTGCCCTCACCCCTCCAGGCCTACAGACCTACAGTCCACAGACCCACACCCTACAGTCCTACAGACCCACAGAACCACAGTCCCACAGGTCCACAGACCCACACCCTACAGTCCCACAGTTACCAGTGTTACTTTTTTTCGTTTTTTATATTTTTGTACCCAACTGCTGAATCAAGGATGGTGGTGTTGGTGGTGGGTTTGGGGGCACAAGGATGTCAATGCGACTTTTATCATACTCCTTCATGCATTAACACATGCAAACAAAAATAATAAATCAACGCATCCTAACAAAACATAGCTTTTGGTTTTACTATCAGCGAAACCATCCGTTGATGCTGATGGACTGACCGACATCCTGGTCACGCAACACGTCTCCCGTGATTTTCCGAGCCACACCCGAGGGCCGGAGGGTGAGGGGGACTGAGAGATGGTTAGCTGTGAACAGCTTGAACTGCCTTCCCTCGACCTTCAGCCTGGGACAGGAGATCGTTACCAGGGTGTGGCCACCCACCTGTTTTCACCTGTCACCAGCAGGACGCTTGAGCTCCATCGTCCTGTCTACCTGTTCACCAACAAAGATGTGGTTCATGGCGGCAGAGCGGTGCTTGCTGGGAGTTGCTGTAGTGCAATGCTGCAGCTGTTTAGCAACAGGAGAGCACAGAAGTCAGAGGTCAACAGTCTGGCCCACATACTTTGTACAATGTTGACTTCGTTTGGGTGATATATAGATACAGGGCGCAACTCTGGAATGCTATCCCTCCGGACACGGAGGATATCAGGTCGTGCTGTCAGAATGCACGCGGCACGATTCTAACGTCCACGTGATCAGAACGGCAACACGACGGGTGCACGATGACAGGTGAACTGCGTGTGAAGAGCAATAAATGCACACCTAACCACGACAGTGGCAAGGATTCTCATACCCCGGGTGCATGCGCGTGGTCCGGGCAAAGAAATGAGCGCCACTTGAATGTTTCGATCTGCCCCGACAAGGCAAGCAAGAGAAGATCGATGGTGAGCCACTCACACATCTCCATGTCTCAGCATCTTGTGGGACGATTACAGGACGGAAAACCTCATTTTGATCATCAGCTGTGTAGAGACAAATGACAGCTACAGACAAAATTTAACATTTGTAGTTCGTCTCCATTTTAAACGATCGTGAATTACGAGTAAATATTTTGTGGATCCAAGTGAGCAATTTTCTGCAAGTCGAATTTCGTTAACCATAATACAATATGACAATATTTTTCTTGAGCACGCGTCTCGATCATTTATAGATTCCCCCTCCCAAGCCCTGCAGTGAATTGAGACCTTTTCAGTCTGTGCATGGAAGACAGGAAGGATGTTTGCTTGCTCTGTCCTTTCTCCAAACAAACCAAAACAAAAGGAAGACACCACAGAGAGAGAGCAAGACATAGAAGCACATTGTTTCCAAGCAATACCACGAGCATTTCAGAGTCGACATTCGAGAGAGAAAAAAACCTGATCATGCACAGTATGGACTTGTCAGCGTCCACAGCCAAGGACCCTAGGGGCCGTCTGCCTGCAAACAAGTGACACTGAGCGCCGCTCACAAACCCACCGCCGACGACATCGACAGCCCGAGGTCAGACTCCAAACGTCACACCACAGGTAGAAGCCGCTGTCGGTGTTGACCTCACTGGACTTGGGTCAGTCCTGTGTGTCAACATTGGGGACCGAGGGCGGGATGCTGACGGGGCTTGAAGGGAGGCAATCGCAGCAGAGGGCAAATAATAGCAGAGCGAAGGAAGGGGATAAGGGGAAGGAGGTTCTGCTGAAGGGGAACTGGGATGTTTCACCAAGAAAGCAGCTACGGTTTTATCACGATATAACAACTAATGCTGTCGGCAGAATGGTGCGGGATGGGAAAAGAACAGTGTCCACGACGAGAACTGAACACAGCACACCTAATCGTCAAGGGAGAGGTGGCAACAGAGGGAAGAGATGAGAACAAATTCGTTTTGCCGATAACATATCTCTCTCTCCTCCAATCCATCACTTTACAGCCTACACACAGCGGCTTAACTCTGTCCGACAATGTTTTATAGTATCCCCCTTTCTCGCATCCCCTCCTTCCCTCCAGGATGATTTCCTGTCTCATTAGTTTCCTGCTTGGTCAGCAATGACTTGGGGACACAGGGGTGGGTGGGTAGTCGGGGTGTGTTGGAAATATCCTGACAGTTGTACAGGTAAATCCTAGAATCTGCAGAGTCGTGCTGGCCAGCACCTCCTTGCCTCTACCCCCACCACACTGCTGTACCTGGATGTTAGAGACAGGTAAATATGTCATTTATCTATCAGCAGGTCTATTAATAGCTCAGAGACTACCCGTGTCCTGACTACAAACATTCCATGTCTTTGTACAGTGTTGGGGCTGATACTGTGACCGCAGGTTGACTCTTGCTTCTCTCTCTCTCACTCCCTCACACTCTCACTGGCTTATAAATCTCATGGCTGGCGGTTAGCAAATATCTTACCGTCCGTTTTTTTCTACTGGAAATTTTTCTCAACTGTCACACGCGGATGTTGCGACCTACTGAATGTTAAATAAAGCTTGTGTCCGCAAATGTGTGGTTCAGCTGTAACTTAGCTTCATGTATTTTTTCACTCATTTACCACAGTTTGAAGAAAGAAATGAAAAAAAATTTGAGAGACGACTCTTTTGCGCGCATGTTCGGTTGTTGTTTTGTTTTTATTATTTGCTGACGCGTTTTGGGACCTCGGTCAAGTTTTGAAGGACAAGTGAAGCCGAGGAAACAATGTTTTGGAAGAATTTCCCTCTTGAAATCAATGATGGCGTCTGGTCTATAATCTCAGTTTCGCCGTTCATTTTTTTTTTTCTTCTCTTTCATCTCCTTCCCTCCACTTTGTGTGTGTGTGTCCACAATGGCCGAGAGGAATGGTCGTTGTTTGTGGATTCTGATTTGGAATCGCCTAGCAACAGACAAAGGGGAATCTGCTGCGGTGCGCCGTTGTTGGTGACGCAGCGAGGTCACGTGAGCTGACAACGGTCAAAAGATTCGAACGTCCTTCACTCCTTCACTCCTCCTACCAACATCTTTCCCCTACCCTCAGCCCAGCCAGCTGTGTTCTTCGTGCTTCACCTGATTTCAAGACTGTCTCCAGTCTCAGACCCCACCCACCCCGTTCTCTTCCCTTTCCACAGAACGAGGTCCGCAGTTTCTTTGTCCTCGATTGTCCAAGGCTCGACACATCTCGTCCTCGTCTCTTGCTTGCAACCGTTGCCCTGAGAGTGACCCAGGGTGACAAGGTGGTGTGGTCTGTAGAAAGCTGCTGCGGGAGGTTTGGCGGGTGTCGGGTGGATGGAGTCACATGGGAAAAAGACCAACGGAGCCTTTCGCGAAAATCTGATATGGACTTGAAGGGTCAGTCTATAAATAGTGAGGTCAAGGTGTCAAGGTGATAACACTACAGGTGAGGTTAGCTAAGCGTGTCAGGCGACAGTCTCAGGTGGCTAACTCAAAGGTCGACACCTGCCGACACATCAAGCTTCTCATTTACAGGTGTCGCTTGCCATTTGTTGATGCCCCCTCTTCTCACTCAGACACAGGGGGCAGAAGGCAATAAAATTATATTTTAAAATTACGTTCATTGGAACTGTACAGCATCTCCTGTACCTCTCCACAAAAAAGCTCATACGCTGACTATATCACTGCAAGACAGCCAGCCCTGTAAACAGATGTCACATACAGAGAAAGAACAGTGTGCCCGAGACGAGAGCCGAACCCAGGACAGTCAACCCTCAGTGTTGGTGACAGGCGCTAACCGTTGTGCCACTGGACCGCCCCAGTGAGTCAATCTGCGGAACTCAACTCAGTTCCAGCCTGCAGCTTGTAGTTCCAATCCACGTTCTTCACGCGTCTCTCCAAATGATTTCAACAGGTGCGTTGGCAAGAAGCTTGGAACTCATTGCTGTTATCAAGCAGGTTATCACCAACATCAGACCATAAGCCACCCATGTGCAGCTGTGCTTCTTCTTTTATATATATTTTTTCCATGTAATCTTTCCGACTGGACGTGGTCTGACGTGCTTGCTTGCTTCATTTCTCCGGTATTCGTTTCCTTTTCCACTCTGAGAAAAGCTCCGAACATTGACAGACTTTCCGCACCATCGACCACCCATGTCTTCCACCTCCTCGTTATGACCTCTTCACATCCGGAAGATAAAATCGAGCATGACCTCCCCACACCGGAAGACTGCAAGCTAAATCCGGCCAGACAAGCATTTGGCTTCGCACTATCAACCCTGAAGGTCCAGGAAAATGCAACCATAACTTTGTTTATCATAACCGAGGACGCACGCTTTCGAAAGAATAAAGATAATGTCCTAAATATATTTTCTGCGAGGTTTTTCATCTCTCTGGCATGAAGTTTTAGATAACTAAGTAGCGTGCGCCGCAAAGAAAACATCTCAAGAATTTCCAATATATTCTCGAAAATCATCGCCGACAGGTGTAAATGCAATGCCTCAAAGCACTGCTCGAGGACAAGACGAGGGCAATGAAGTGAGTGACGCAGGTAGTAACCACAGCAAGGACTGGAAGGAAGGAGCCACACGCAGGACCGTCCATAAAGCCAGTCAGGCTAAAGTAAGATTTCCGGGGGAGACCGCCGGATGCCAAGGCAAGCAAACCTCCATTCCATGAAGATACAGGCCGGCAACTCCACGATTAGATTGAAGAAGCAAAATCTGCGAAGCCTGCGTGCAGCGGCGCACGTCCTCACCTCCTCCCCCGGAGCGAAGTCTGGCACCTTCTGTGCCAAGTATCTGTCCTCCACAGGCTTCTGCATAGTTTCAATGTGGCTGATGGTGGACATAACACAGACCCAGCTTCGTTGATGGTAAATGACTCAGCTGTTGTCCGGAAGTAATGAATTGGCGGGTACGTGCAGGTATATACAGGTGTGTGTTGCTCTTAATTGTATCTCACCGACTAGACTCACACACAAGTACACTTCACACGACACACCTAACACAACCATCAGCATTTCGTGTCTCCTACCACGGCCAAGAAGTGGTCGCTAGCTGCCTCGTAAACGGAGAACAATGGAAAATGTAGAATACAGTTCCCAGGATGCAATAACAACTTGACTTCGTACCTTGGTTTAAAAAAAATTGTCTTTTTGTTTGAACGCGAGTTTCTTTTGGAAAATCTTCCCGTCTTGTTTATGACCTGTCAGTAATAAACCTTCCACAAAGTATTATAAGAAAAACTTCTGAGACACAATGGCGAGTTTCGGTCGTAGTTTTTTGTTAATGGCTGTCATTTATCATATTTATCATTCACACACCCAGAACATGGAGAGGACTGAGGATAAGACCGGCGTCACCACGTTTACTGGCCTGTCAGCCCTCGGTGTCATAAAGATTGTCGCTCCATCTTGTTTCCAGGGTTGGGAGGCAGGTGACAGAAAGCACGTGAGCCAAACATACGTCACCCAAGGTGGCGCCGTGTTCTCGTTGTTTCTCGCCCACTGTCCGCTGAGCAAACTAAAGATTTACTGAGCAGAGGGGAGGAGGCAACCTTCTCTTGAGAACCGAACACACGGCAGGTGTCAACTCAAGGTGTCAGGGACAAAAATATGAACATCTCATCCTGTCCAACATATCAAAAAATGTCCGACATGTTTTATTTTTCTCTGAAGCGAGAGATATTCTTGTGCGTCAGTTGTCACGAATATATTATAATTAGAGGTGACAACAGACATAAACCTACTTCTAGTCAAAGCACAAGAAAAGTAACACTCTGCCTCCTAATCATCAATGCCCCGGTGGTTCCTGTCCCTCAAACACGTGTTTCAGGTAGCAGTTACAGATTTTTATACCCTCCTTAATTTGTCTAGTTTCAGACCCCAACATGAAATATTGGACCATTTCAGAAAGTACACATGGATGTACAATGGACAATAAACAAAATGGCGATTGTGATGTAAGTCAAGAAGCTGCTGCTATTGCCATCGCACTTTTGTGAAGGTAAATCTGCCATGATGTCTGATAACAGCTAATGTCGAACTATCAGCTTTTAAGTGTTTGATTTATTTACACAATGTCTCCAACCTAAACACTTGCATTTTGATGCCCCTGAACCAAGTCACCGACCTTTTTTTTTTTTTTTGTACGCGATTTAGAGTTTTCTTACAAAATCAACGAACCTGTCTACGCGGTTAGAAACGGTGAGTCACTCCATCCACTGACAGGGAGGTGGGAGGTAGGGGAGGGGAATCAAGCAGTCAGGCCCAAGGTGCTTGTCCACCTTCATGGAGTTGAAGTCGTCCCCCTCCCCACTTCTACCTGTCTGGGCGGAAGCCTTTTAATCAAACCACCACACACATCCCATCACTGTCAACCAACACAATATGTATATAAGTCGGAAAGGTCAACAGGTTATAACCTTCGACACACAGGCACCACATAATACCAAAACTAATGACCACGACTACTACGGACTACACGCACGCCCCTTCACATTGACCCTGGGGTCAGGAGAGCGGACTTCCTCATGGGGAACATCAGAGGCCGCCATCACACTGTGCGACAATGTCGCATGAACTAGAGTTACTAGACGGTCAACATTTATATTTTCGTGGGTCTTTACCAATATTTTCCTCCGTTGTGTCTAAATTTCTAAAACAACATTTATCCGAAGTAAACCATTGCCTAATCAGGCAAAAGCTTGTTGACCAGCAAAACCAATTCCGAAAGCTACTGGGAGCCATGACAGGAACACGTGTCTGAAATATCAAGCGATCACAACTAGAGCATTGTTCTCTCACACATAAATAATACGATGATATACATGATTGTAAATCTCTCTTCACTGGCAAACGGCCTTGCCCCGACATTTCCGTGTCTGAACTTCTCAGCCTCTGATGTACAACATGGCGAACAGTTGTCTCGTCCTGACAACCACCCTCCCTCGTCCCACCATCGTGAGTGTAGGTGGGGGTCGACATGGTGCCTCAGAGGCACCAACCCCCGCGCCCAGGGGGACCAGTTCCCAGTCTTTGCTGCCTTTCAACCATTTGCTTGTTCAGGAACCGGTTGGTAGGTAGACCGGCGGTTGGGACAACCCTGGGCTAGAGGTCTCTACAGGCTTACAGCCACCACAGGAAATACGAAATTAAAAATCAAGGACGTGTGTGTGTATATATCTATATGATATAAAAAGTCTCCTATTGTTCCAACATCCAGGCAAGTCTACCTCAAACCTAAATACAACGTATCTAATACCTTTCCCTCTTTCCCTGTAATGATGTTCATTAGCTCCCTTCTTTCCCACGTGACTTGCTAATGTTGTTACATGCCTACATATATGGCCTTCCACATTTTTATGTTCGACTTTCTTGGAAAGAAAAAAAAATTTGTTCACAAAAAAAAAAAAAACCCAACTTGCGACACAGGCTTCAAAGTTCCCTTGAAAACCTCTCCCTCCGGTGGTGGCGGGTTAACAACGCTCGCTCTCGTCCTCAAGGCGAGCAGACGGCGCCGCCCACTGACCGCTGGAGTAGATGTGGGGCGAGATGACGGCGCCATGGGATGCAGCTAGTCGTCACCGTCAACTCGCCCAGCTCCGATTTCGTGACAAGGATGACGACGATGACACGGGGTGGGAGAGAGAAGTGTGTGTGGAGGGGGGTGGGATGGAGAGAAGTGTGTGTGTGGAGGGGGTGGGAGAGAGAGAGAAATGTGTGTGTGGAGGGGGTGGGATGGAGAGAAGTGTGTGTGTGGAGGGGGTGGGAGAGAGAGAGAGAAATGTGTGTGGAGGGGGTGGGATGGAGAGGTCGCAGGAGGCTCGACCCTCACGCCAGCCTCATCACCACCAGAATCTGTCGTAAGCTGCGACAACAGACGACAATGAGGAAGGTGTTGGAGGCAGGTAGGAGTTGAGACCTGGGGAGTGTCGCACGTCTACTGCTTGGAGGTGGGTGGGGAGTGAAATTCAAATACTGTCAAATTCAAATTGTGTCAAATGTTTTCTAACAAACCAAGATTTACATTTACAAACCAAAAACATTCTTGGCTCCAAATGAAGAAAAGAAATTCCTATTCAATCATCCCTACAAAATACACAGCGGTTTCTCAGGTGAGGTTAGCATCTCCCTTGAACTCTTCACCCAATCCTAACCTGACCTCAACCTCACTACAGATGTTACCCCTAACCTCAACCCAATCCTCTGCCCTTTGAAAACTACCTACAGTCCTAGACTAAAACTAACCCGAGTTATAAAGTGTCCACACACACAGGTAGGTGCACACGACCACGTGATTGCACAAGCAACACGACACGACAGGTGTGAGGTGCGCGCGCGGCACCTGATGACGTACACGGGGAGGGGGGAGGGGGCATCGCAATTGACTGGGAGCAAACATGGCGACAGTTGAGGCCCCAGGTCAGGGTGACACCAGTCCCACACACCAGCCTGCAGGTAACAGGTAACCGAACACAGCCGCCATCTAACACGTCATACGGTGCTTACTGACAGCCTGGTAGTCGCTATACAGGGGTCTCCTTGCTGTCTCCTTGCTGACGTCACTAGTTGTCTCCTTGCTGACGTCACTAGTCGCTATACAGGGGTCTCCTTGCTGTCTCCTTGCTGACGTCACTAGTTGTCTCCTTGCTGACGTCACTAGTCGCTATACAGTGATCTCCTTGCTGTCTCCTTGCTGACGTCACTAGTCACTAGCTGTCTCCTTGCTGACGTCACTAGTCGCTATACAGTGGTCTCCTTGCTGTCTCCTTGCTGACGTCACCAGTCACTAGCTGTCTCCTTGCTGACGTCACTAGTCGCTGTACAGTTATCTCCTTGCTGACGTCACTAGTACCCACAAAGCACTGCCATTCCGAGGTACCCGAAATCAAAGTTTCAGCTAGTGAGGCCTAGTAACCAGGGTGATGGAGGGAGTGAGAAATGACTGAGAAGCTGGTGTAGTTGATGATGCTCCCCTCTGACACCTTCGTCACGTCCTTCCTCCACGGCAGACCGAGGGGTTACAGGTCAAGCAGGATCTGACGGGAGGGGGGGAGAGGAGGGAAAGAAGGGGGAAAAGTGGAGAATTTTGTACGAAAATAATTTTACTTGGAATTATTACGTATTCGTGATGACGGCGTATTGAGAGTAACAAAAACAAGTAACACAATGATAATAATCATCGTCGTTGTTTTCGTTTCTACCTGCACAGGGCGGTCTGTGTTGTGTCATCGTGCCCTACCTGTAGAAAGCAAATAAAGTCTGCTTCACAAAGCGGCAGCCAACAGGGAGGTGACTGCACGTTGCTATGCAACTATCCGCCATGAGGGCCGTTGGTGTTTTTTTTTTTGTTTGTTTTTGTTTTTTAAAGGAGGGAGGGAAATTGCAGCGTCCTGTACAACCGCCAGTTACTTCATCGTTAACAGACGGCGAGGTCAAAGGGTTGCAGTACTGACACCTGGCATCAACGGACTGCAGCACAGTGTCTACTGTCGTCATGTCAATAAAATGTTGTCATCTTGTCTATTATGATAATGTCCTCGCCAGTCGCTGGCACTTCATCCAATGATGCTATGTCTACCCACAATGTCTACTCGCCCTCCCTTCCCCCTTGGACAGCTTGCCAGGCTGTGTACCATCATGTTTTATTATTATTATTGTAAGTGCCAACGAAGTAAAAGAAAAAAAAATAACAACAAAAAACCACGCTACACAATAGCCGACATTTGACCGGAAGTGGTCTACCCTCAGGTTGGGATTAAAGTCACATGCTTGCAAACTTCTCTAAGATCATCCATCACAATCACAAGATTTTCAAGGCAAGATTTTTAGGTAATTATTTAGCTGTGGAGTTCAAGAATACGTTCAGCCCGCTTCTTCAAATATTTTTTCTCTGCCCCGTGGAATACCTGTGTATGTGCGTGTTGTGCATACGTGTGATTGTGTGTGTGACAGAGAGTTGTAAGACAGGAGCAGGTGACAGCCAATTTGTCAAAATCAGCTCAGGTCGCTGAACAAAAATCCATTCAGGACAGTTGATGATCTCGTGAGCCCAGACAGTGATGGTGCTGACAGAATGTGTTGGTGTTGTGCCCCTCTAACCCCGAGTTCACGTGAAATGGCAACAACATCGCACGAAGAGGCCATGGTGAGTGTGCAGGACACAGGCTGCCCCCTCCACCCTCCTGCCTCCTCCACCCAACTGCTAGCTGCCTCCATGCTGGATGACAAACATCGACACCCTGTGGCCGAGTTTTTGCGGTTCTCCCCGAGTTTCTTTAATTCAAAACCCTAGTCTCCCTTACCCAACCCCAATCCCAAACCGTTCTTTCCCATTAACGAATATTTATAGTTACTTTTTCTTTTACAAAAACTGATTTATGAAAATGAGTCACTAATTAAAAAAATTAACAAAAACCTTGGTGGGCGACCTGTAAGTTAGATGTCCAGTCTTGATAAACATTTTAATATAAACAAACGCAGATTTAGTCCCAATGGGAGGCTGATGTTAATTTAGAAGAATTATTATCGAGGTCCTATCTACAAATTAGTGTTGTGTTTGGATGCGTGTTTTTTCCTGCATCAACTACAAGCTTTTCTCACTTCTATCGCCCCCCAGTACAACAGTTGTTTCAATGTGCACCGCCAAGCAAACGTTGCATGCCGGGAAATCAGGTTAATCAAGTGCATGAAGGTGTCCTGCTTGTTAGCCAACAGCTGTTTGCACAGGAGAACAAGGTTGGTGGGGGGTGGAGTGTAGGGTCAGGAGGGTGAAGGGAGAGGGTGGGTCTGTGTTGGAACAAGCATTTCAAAAGCAGCGGCAGAAGCTTTGGCGACCTTTAAAAAAAAAAAGCCCGATGCTCACCCAAACCCAGGCTAGTGGCTAGCTGCATGGTCACCGCTAAACAGCCAGCTAATGTAAACATGTGTAGCTGACAGCTAGTCTCCTACAGACATGCCATGCATCTGGCCCCTAGTTGCTCTTGGGTTTTATGTTTCACATCCGGTTCGCGAGAAAGCATTCTTTTCTTTTACTTTTCTTTCAAAAGTAGCACAGCCTTCGGTGAGACTCAGTACTCAAACACTATATTCCTGCTAAATTCCTTTATTACATTCTACCGATGGCATATGCTATTTGTCCTTTCGTCAAAGTGACAATCATCAGTGTTGGATGTGAGTCACGTCTTGGCACACATCCACAGAACGCTGTCAACTCCAACCCTTACTTTTGTAATTCGCATCCAGGGACCTTATGACAATATTTATTAATCCACAGATATCCTTCTTTTAAAAAGACATAAAACTCTGTTCATTGACTGCATCTGCGTGATGTTAGTGACAGACGATTACGCATACAATATTGTTGTTGGGAGTCTACAGGAGAGCACTTCAAAGGGCGACAAGTCGAAAGCGATCATCTCTTGAACTGCGATCTCATCGACTGATGTCAACAAGACGATAACCAACACAACAATATTATTATTCTGCTGCCAGTACCAGGTCACGTGGTGTTGGGAGGAAGATTGCTGCCCCACACCCTGTGATTGACTACAGGCATCAAGCTGACACGGAACTACTTTCTGGGCGGAAGACGGTTTCCCGATGTCAAGCGACGCACTTCCCTGACGGCCTTCCGCTGCCTCTATCGCAGGCCGACACTCGGCTGTGAGCTCAGCTCACTCCTGTCTGCCAGTGATGGCAACAGACTTGCTAAGGCAAGGAAGCAGAACTCTCTTTCCCCCAACTGAGTGTGTTTGCACCCAAATTGACAACAACAAAGCGCGGTCACAGTTTTCCGTCAACAAGTCCTTGTTTCCCTCCAGACAACATTCCAGGAGTGAACATCAATGAATGTGTTAATTAATGTCACTACTGATGTAGAGAAAAGGTTTAATTATTATCATCAAATGTTGTGCTTGTAAACCTGCCCCTGACATTTGATAATAAATGTTTATGGTTTATAATAGATTAATACAAGATGTTATATGAAGCCTCCGGCCTCAACTACACTTTCTACCCTCGGCATTGCTAGGCAATTACTGTACGTGATTTACGCACGTGACAGAAAGTTCGTTCACTTGTGTTCACTGCTGTTTTCCTGCTCTGTATGTGACAAATCACGTGAGAAGGATGAGAACAACAACTCATGTACACTCATGAAGACAAGTGCTCTGATGGGAGGGAGGAGCACACGGACACACACTATAACAAACACAAGTGAGTAGTCACCAAGGTACGCCAGCTTGTGAATGAGATGACACATGTGGTATACTTCTTGGAAAATGTTTATTCCTGAAATATATTTAGTACACGATGTCTGAGCAACAGCCCGACACTCTCACACACATACTGATGATGATGCGGAATGGAAACAAACCGACGAACGCAGATACATGTGAACCTCTGACTACTCCATGTCCGGCAAACAAACTTCATCTTTCATAATATCTACATTGTGGATTGTTATTCTCTGTCGACTTCTGAATACGAGATTGTGTGTGTGGTTTTTTTTTTAATTCTGCTACGCCTGCACCCCTCCTGGCACCGCGGTGCCAATGTAACATGATAATCTGCGAATTCTTTTTCTTTTTAACTTGCTCGCCTGATACTCTCGCTCCCTCACTTTCCCACGGTCGGCAGCAAGAGTCGAACAAAGGCGAGCAGCTCACACTTCCCTCGCGCAAAGTTCGCGCCGCCTCTGGTTGCTAAGGGCCAGTCTTATTTACATAGACAGTCAGGCCGGTGTGGCAGAGACAAGTTGCCTTTCTCGGGCCTCTTCAAATCCTTCAAGCTCAGACACGACCGTGAAGTTCTTGCCCCCCTTACACCTACACTCCCCCCCCCCTAAACTTCATCCTCCCCTCCCCTCTCCCTCCTGCTGAGCTACAACCTCGCCAAGATTCCAAAGGGCAGGCAACACAGGAAACTGTTTCCCCCCGCAGTCTGTGGAAAGTATATCCAGTTTGTCCTGCCCTCCGGACGGACCTCGCCACAGCTGCGGATGTCACGTGATGCCTGCTGATGCAGCTGGGGACAGGAGTGGCAGGAATTGGAAGCTGGATTCTCTCTCGTCCCAAACATAGAGCTGAAGAAACGCGGGTATCGGTCCGACTGGGTACCTCGCTCATTGAGGAGGGAGAGGCGGCCCAGCTGCCACCTTCTGACTGAGATAAGGAGGCGGTGACAGATGTTCCACATTGCAGGTCATGGCGGCTCTGGCACAGAATGACAGGGAGAAGGGTTCCAGAAGAACTGCAGGCAAAAAAAAAGTACTACTTCCAAAAATAAAAAAAAACAGCTGTCAAAATAAACTCTCAAATTTCCTTGATATGCTTCGGCGTTAATACTACCAAGCGGCGGTGTGCGTGCAACCGTCAGCAGAGCGAGGACCGACGAGGGCATGGCGATAACATCCCGAGATTAACGAGCGCGCGATAACCTTGGCCTTGGTAACGAAAACTGAGGTCTACTCACGGGAAACACTGACTACACTAATGTAGGAGACAGGACGCTAATCGCTTAATGAGCTAATCTCTTAATCACCGGCTTTCGTGAGTGGTGGTATCTCTACCATACACAAACAGCGCTTGTAGCAGATTCGTTTCCCTTCTGAAACTTGCGGACGCTTTCAAGTGCAGACAGGAAAAATCGCAAAACCAACACACAACATGCCCCCAACAACCACCACCACCACCCACCTCCTGTCTCAACCACGGTGACGACAGCGCCGCCATCTTATCCTCTCCACAGCATCAAACAACCGCTGGATGCGGGGCCTTTGATGACCAGAACAGGGAGGGAGACGGTCGTGTCTCAAGACAGGGCAGGCAGTGCAGACAGCTCACCCTCCCCCCACAAAACCCCGCAAACACCATCACCAGGTACACACAACATGTGGGACAGTCCTCAACATCAGAGGCTCAACACCTGGCATTAAAGCCGGTGCATAAAGGTTAGCAGCATAAATTAACGAAATAAATATAAACTTTGGCCCGCGGTTCAAAGTTGAAACGAATTTGAGAAAGGAATGGACTTGTCTAGACCAGAGCACAGGATGAGTGCTCACCATCCGAAGTCACTTTATCAACAGGTAGTGAAGCAAAGCAAGCTTACGGGATAAGTAGGGTGCAGATGGAGTCTGGTACTGGAGGCGGAGCGACCCGTGGCACCTCTATCAGCAACCCTTGAATTTGCGGCGCTGGTCTTGTGAACAGGACTGTGAACATGTTCACTCATAGGTTTTACCGTTACTTTGCCTCCATGTAGCATGACCATGTAGCTGTGTTTGGCTGCATAAGACCTTCCTGTCGTGGTTTGGAACTCACCCCCTCCTTCCCCTTGTTTTGCTTGTTTAGGACCAAGCAGCCACGCATCGCTCCACTCCATTGCATCCTCCAACACACTGAGCCATTATATTATTACTACGGATGTTTTCTGGCCTTGACCGAGTAGCATTTAATTTATTACAGCCGTATTATTAATGTCCCTTCCAACCACATCCACACATGACTACAAGTGCTGCCATCCCCACCAGGTCATCGTTGCTGCTGCTCCGGTCCCCTTGTTTGAGGTCTTGAGCGTCTGCCAAGAACAGGTGAGATGCTCTGTCGAGGGATCAATTTTTCAACCCCAAGCAGGAAACCTCTAGGGTCTCTCCTCATCAGAGGCAAGTGGTCAGAGGACAGTGCGCCAGGTACACACAGCCCCAGGCTAGAGGTGGAGGGAAGAGGAGGATGCTGCTTTGTATGGATGCCTGGCGCTGGGCTAACAAGGAACTGGAGGACAAACATGGCGATGGTTGGCGCAGCCATCAAAAGGATGTCTGCTGCAAGGACCCGAGAGATTTCCTTCAACAAGGATGAAGTTTGAGTTCCGCCATCCGCGCGAGTTCACTGTATCATGCTTGGTTACAAAACTTGAGAGAGAGAGTGGTTGTGATTTTCTTTTTTCAAAGCTTGCAACTATTTTTACTATTGTTGTGACTTTTACAAATCATGTGTTTCTACAACTGTGTGATTTTTATATATTCTTAAAATATCAGTAAGCTGTTGGGTTCTTCCCTAATTTTGCCACATTAAAAGGTCAGTCTTTCAAAAGATTTAGTAAATATCTAGCTATTTGGCTATTTTACAGACAAGTAAGGAGCAAATTTTTCTCGTACAATCCAATAACTTGTTCTGCTCTTCTGATCTGAATCAATTCCAAATTTCGTTTGACTTCAGAGAACCAAATTTTCAGCTGTTACTTATAATGTTTGTATGATACCACGAAGATTCACGCCTACAAACAGTATTTATAAACAGAGATCCTACTATCCCTAAGAGGGATGGCTCTCCAAACTTTTGTCTGATGTTTACTATGGTCAAGGTGTATAACTTCTAACAACATACCGTTAAGGTTACATAACTACAAGCAGCATCAGAGTTTATGTTTGTAGACCTAATAATAGCAGAACAACAATACTTTCTAGCTAAAACTGCTTAGGGGGATTATTTCGACAAAAGTGGTAAAGCTCTCATTTTTCATATTTCTCTCTCAGAGCAAACAAGGTAATAATGATTTCTATTGCACCTTTCTCCACCATCAAGGTGAACTCAAAGTGCTTTACACAAAGAACATCACACAAACATGATAAATGCTAACATAATACAGTCGTCCAATCTGAACTCAACAAGGAAGTATGAGGAATGGTCGGAAAAAAGCTAACAGGTTTTGTTCCATTTATCTTATCTAGAGTAGCATCTGAGTAGGCCAAGATGCCCACACTGTATATCCAGCCAGATTGTTTTGTGTCTACACACTGCTATAGTCAGTATCACACTCAAACTATCTGGGCATAGTCGTTTAGCTAAGTGGTTCTCAAAGTGTCATCCACAGACCACTTCTGAGCCACAGACATAAGTCAGGTGGTACACGGCCCTGTCATCATGTCAGCAAAGCCATGTTTATCACCTTTATATCTCATCAAAAACTACATTCATCACATTAGCTTTTTAAATAATAAAGAACTTTATGAAGTACGTAACTTTATGTAAACTTATTACTATACTGTCACAAAAGAACATTTAGTTTTAAACTGTAATGAAACAAATGCGGCAATTTAATTTTGAAATTCACAGTACAGATTGATTTTAGGCTTTGGTGGGCCACTGTATTGGTTACTTTAACAAAGTGGTCCGCATTCTGAAATACTTTGAGAACCACTGATTTACCTGATAACAAATATCATTCTAGTCTTAAAAGCTACTGTACATAACTTGTATTATCTTTACCAAAATCAAGAACTTACTTATAAACGGTTAATCTTGTCTGATTGAAGTTTTAACATTTGTGAAGATATTTGTGCACAAACATGAAACTGAGTTTTGTTAATTATATTTAATTAAACTTCATTTCCGTTTTACTCAAAAAACAAAGAATTACACCGAGTTTGATTTCTTCTACAATGGTCTGACTTTCCAACAGCCTTATGACAGCACCCCCCCCCCCCCACACACACACATAACCCCGATTACTCAAAAGGGAATCTATGCCCCTCCTCTTATCAAATCCTAAACAAAGAACAGCAGCTGGAGCGGACCCTGTGTTTCTTCCCACGCAGGCCACAGCACAGCCGGGCTGTCAGGTAAACACGTGGTCTTCTGACAGTTGACACATTGCTCCACGGTGTTCTCCTCCCTCTCTCCCGGGGTGAGTCGCTCACAGTCAGAGGTTAACATCCTCAAGTAAAACTAGAGTAGGAATGAGGGCCGAGCTATCGTCGACGATAAGATCAGGAGAGCGACGGAGAGACGGTGATGAAGGGGTAGGAGGGGGACAGGATCAGACGAGGGGGAACAAGACTGGAGTCTTCCTCTGTATGACCTTTAGGAGGGAGGGGGAGGCGGGGCGAGTGTCAAAGCCAGGACGAGGCCGGGACTACGTCAGCAGTAAAAGTGGATCTTTTGTGGTCTCCAGCCTGGCGACACCTGCACGGGCCATCTCGTGGTCTGAGTTCACTGGGTCACCCAACTCAGAGACACTAAGGAGGCCAGACACAAGGAAACAGTACGATTTGAGGTGCACCCCGTGACTGACACAAACAAAATAGTAAACAATGACAACATTGGACAACATCCGCCTTTCATCAAACATTCTAAACTATTTTCTCTTACCTTTCCAAGCAGCCTCCCTCGCAGGTAATTAGTATCCGTACTTGAATCATAGATAATGCGACTTGCATCGAACTGACTTATATCCTGGCCTGGGGCCAGCTGTCCTTGAAAATGCTGCTGCTGCTGACGACTGGGGGAAACTCCCCGGTGGAGAACTGGTCCTTCATTCGTGGAGGCTCTGGAGCCGGCCTCAGGACCCCGACTGGAGGAGGACGACCCTCCCTGTCGGGCCGATGTGGTCCTCAGTTCCTTCATCCCCCTGCTGGTGGCCGGGGCAGCGCTGGTTGTCGCAATGGTAACAGTGGGCAAGGGTTTGGGGACGAGCACCTCCACTGACATGAGGTTGGCGAGACTTGACGACCGAGGGGCAGGTCGCACCACGGCTACAGCTTTGGAGGCGATGATGGTGACGAGCTTGGGCGGCGCTGGGCCCCGTGACCAACCACCACCACTGATCTTCCTGTTTCAGACACCAGGGCAAATTCAAATTTTAACAGTTTCCGCTCAGCGCTGAACCCTTGCTACACACAACTGAAGACCTTACTCGGCACATTTGAACAAATATTTACAAATAAATCTCTTTGAAGCAGGCGTCTCCTCTTCTGTCATCCGCTGAAGAAAATATCCAGGGTTGGGTGTCACAACATGTCTTGTTCTCTCTTCTCTCTATCCCCACATTGCGCGGTGTGTGCACTACCCACAGTGGAAGGCTCTACGCGTGTCCTGCCCTCCCCAACCCTCGTCTGGTGTGTGCAGGGGAAACGTGGAGTAACTCGACCCCCGGCCCCTTGTCAGCTGTGCTGGGCCCAGCTGTGTGACTAAGCGAGTCAGAGGGGAGAGATAGGGTGGCTGTGCGTGCGGCGGTGTCGCTACAGCCTCGCCACGACCCTCGGCCCTGCGTGCGTGCGTGCGTGTGCCCACTACACTCCGTGCGTCTGCAGGCCCCGGATGTTGGCTGTCCTGTCCTGTCTGTCCTTTGCTCGCTCAACTCTCACAACTTCACAGGCGGTGATGCATCAAAAGCTGCGCACACTTGTCTGTCACGTGCACAAATCCTCCTCAGCACCTTTTTCTCAAATGTCACCCTCGGGTAATTTGAACCCTGCGACACAACTGTCACCGTGGACTGGCGGACTGCGGTGTGGGTCCGGTGCTGGGGGATGTGCAAGGAGAGCTCAGATTTTGCACCCTTTCAATTAAACTTCCTGAGTGGCGGGTGAGAAGGAGGCTGGAGCCCAGTGCACGCAATCAATGCCACGCGCAGCTCGCAAGTGGGTCAAAGGCCGCGCGGTCTCGTCGCTCGCTTTTTTCGGCGTTACCCTGGGCGACCGACAGCTTTGTCCTCGTGGACGGCAGTGCCCTGCAAACAGCACACAGAGAAAGATTGGGGACATGCCACTACAGTAACGCAGGCCGTCAAGACACACTAATCACTGATTCATCCCCTGACTTAGTCCAGGAGAATGATAATAAACATTTGTTTATTGTTATGTGTCAATAAAATAAATATTAATGGCTACAATCGTGGCACAGGTTCGCCAGAAAGGATTACAAACAAGTATTTATTTACAAGGTAGAACATTTAGAACTTCTCCCTTATGATGCTTGCTGGTAGTGAAACTATGAAAGCAGGGATGTCGCTTTAATATTCAGATTGAAATTACTTCCACAGCACGCAGCAAGTCACTGACCTATATGTTTATGCTTTCCTGATAGGTGTGACCTACATTTGACAGATGGGAGGGAAGATGAAATATACAGTACATATGTTTAATGTGAGAAATTATTGTTCACTACTATAATGACAGTCATGACCTGTAGCGAGTATAGAATGGTGATAAACATGTTGCAGACGAGGATAGGAGTTACGCAGGACACACAAAAAGTTTTTTTTTTAATTTAAATGGCGGGATTGAGGGAAATGGGAGGGGCAGCTCAGTGGAGACCGCACTCCCTTCCGGTACGAGACACCCCGTGAGCCACCGCGCTCACCCAGTCACAGTTGACGCAGGCTCCGATGGGAGGGCAACACCGCTTGTCTCCCTTCAATTCCCTCCCTCATCCCTGCCAAAAAAAAAAAGTGTAGCCGATCGGGAGAGGGTCAGGTCAGAGTAGGTCTGGTCAAGTCTGAAGACTTCTGCTTATCGAGGAAACCGAGGTCAGACAGAGTCACAGAGTTATCGCCACTGACTTCGGAGGGTTACCTGAGTCGGTGGTTGAATGTGAGAAAGAGATTGTCAAGCTTAGTTTATTCTAGACATGTTTATTTTGGGAGTTAATAAAGCTCTCGTCAAACGTATGACTGCCTGACTCTAGACCCACAAGAAGTCTCATCCCCATTAAACACCAACACCATATATCATCGGGTGATGAATCAAGTACTCTGAAAGTTCTAGTTAACGAGTCCAACATCAGGCGACCACCGTGCACAGTGTTTGCACCTCGTGGGTCATCCGAGTACAGGTGCAAAATTACCCAGTAGGTGGGGTTACATTTGTTGTAACATACGGTAACCTTTTACACGCCTCGCTTTAATGGCTCTGCCACCCTGGGTGTCGAGAATGGAGACAGACAAATATCCAGTATCAATGTGCGTCTGCAAAATGTTTCAATCAAGTGTCGAGGTGCATTAAGCAGGATTAACCTTCGTTTTCCCAAGTGACCTCAATTAAGTGTTCTCTCCTAATAGGATGAAAACAACCACAGAAAACACAAAAACACGTCTGGCTGTTACAGAAAGACTGCCAAGTAAAGTATGTTATTTAATTAAGTACAACGGACCGTGGATAAACGACTGCCAACAACCTACTTTACCTCCTCGCTCCACGCCCGTCAAAGTCCCCTCACCTTACCCCCAACCCCTGGAGCGATAGAACGACAGCAGGGGTCGCCGAGTTCGCGTAGGGGTCAGCAGTGACAGACTCAATGCCTTTGCTCCCGGGGGACACACCATGCTGACCACTGGACATGGCAGTGGAGACAGACCCACCTCTGTCTGGACAGTTGGGGACTGGACATGACGTCACACACACCATCGCGCATCCAGGTGCGTCCTCCACACCTCCCGTGTATGTGTATGGGGTGGATCACCTCCGCTATGATTTGCTTGTACCTTGTCCCCCCCAACTCCACACACACAAACAGTATGAACAAGAAAGGGAGCATATCATCTGAAGACAAACCCTCATCTGGACATTAACATCTCAGTAACCTTTGACCTATGCGGTGTGATCAGCATATTACACGCGCGCACACCCACAAACACAACAGAAAGGACAAGGTGTCGTCAGCTGAGGACACGCCCTTTTCATGCCACAAAATATAAACAAAAATAAGGACATGCAGAGCTATCAAACTATTTGCCGATATGTGTGCGGAAATAATAACCTCCTCATGTATATATAAACATCACACACACACGCGGATGATGAAGTTCACACAAAGCCCAGCCATGCGTGGAGGCAGCAGATGAGTCGCCAGATGGTCAACAGTCTACTTGTTAGGTTTTTGGTGAAATTGTTACCACAGCAACAGGCCTGTCATTATTAGTTTGTACTCTGCGTCTGGCCGCATAAGATAGATAAATCATAAGATAGTGAAAAAAAACTTTTTTTTTTTTAACATCGCAATGGGTATCCTACCTAGAGACCCTGCTGTAAATTAATGTTGGCGATCAGACGTTTTTTCTTTTCCTCCTCTGTTTTCTTTTTCTTTTTCTTTGCCTAGTCTTATTCCTCTTGCAGTCCACACGTTTAATATACTGCTGTGCAAGTGATATAAACAGGTTCAAGACTGGGTACAACTATTGATACATGAAGATACACCATGCAGTAAGACAAGAAACAAAACCTCACACTGACAACCTGACACTGTTCTGTTTGGTCGTGAGTCCGCTCTACTGTTGTATTACAAACATAATGTACATACACAATGTACACACGTAATGTACATACACAATAAACACACATAATGTACATACACGACAGAGTACTGATGTGACGTCACAAGAAACTAATACACGACGGAAAACTGTTCATCCTTATCTTGCACTTATCTTTATCTTGTATTAACACTTGAACTATTTCGGTAACCGAGTACACTAGTCGAGTGTAATTGCTCACTGGGATATTAATAAAGTTAATCATTATCATCGTTACATCACAAAGGTCCTGTAACTTCTCCCATGTGACATTAACGGATAACATTTTTCGATCTTATTTTTGCTTTGGGTTTGTTTCGGTTCTGGCATCCGGCAACATCAAGATGATTTGGTCTTTCATAACATTGCATACAGACTTTGCTGTGTTTAATATTCACAGAATGAAACACCTGCATGACCTTTCAGCATTTACTAGATCGTGGCGGCGCTTACGTGGCTCTGGCCGAAGCTGGCAAATAATTTCCTTAACTCACCTGAAACACCTGTACAGCTCAATCACTTTCATCTCAGTTGCCCAAAATAGTTGCTGCTGGATTCCCCGTCACCCTCAGCATCCTCGCCTGGCTGATAACACACTACTTAAGGAGTTATCAGTCATCCTCCATGCCACACGCTGCGAGGTGCTCCTCCATAAAGACATCCATCCTGAGCTATATCGGACTGAAGTCGGTTCATTTCGAGACACTTTAGTCGGGTGGAAAAGTGAACAAGAGTCTGCATGATTGATTCTGCATCCTATGGCACCAACCACTGGCTACCATGCTGATTAGACCACCAGTCCGTGGGTGAACACGCACGCATGCGCACAAAGTCCAGTCGCACTCACCCATATTTTGTCCGCCACCACAAAGTTTAGGGTGTAAGTACGGGTAGGTAAGACAAAAAAAAAAAAAAAAAAACAAAACCAGAAACGGGTGCGTGTCGCTCGTTGTTGCTCCGTGCAACTGGGCACATGCTAGGGGGGCACTCACAAAGCCACCCGATTATCAAAGCGATGCCACCCGATCATCATTCGCGGTGAGGGTAGAAGTAACTAGATGATAAATGGTTTAATCGTGTCAACAGATAAAACATTCCTTGCAAACTGTCCGATGTGTAGGTCACGATCAGTTGACATGCACCGTGTGAGACGGGGCTAAAGGTCTTCCTTCATTTTCCGACTGTACACCCTGTAGGTGCAGGGATTCAGAGCTGCGTGAGAGGCTCGCCCACAACGCACGCGTGACCTCCACTCCTTCACGCACCCCCCCTACCTCCCCCGCGCGAGCTCAGCCACCTGTAGCTCTTGCCTACCTGTCGACATTGAGACAGGGTGTGTTTGTTGTCAAATCGGTGCATGGGTTTTCCCTCCCCCTCCCCCTCATCCCTAAACACCCCAAGGCACCTTGTCGCGACACCCAGTTACGAACACACCTGCCATCGAACCGGCTAGTCCTGACACCAGGGGGCGCGCACGCTGACGAACCCATGATTGCGCGGGCTTTTAAACTGCGTCACAGGTGAGCTAGCAGTTTGACACGCGCTTTATCTCCTCCCACCCCGAAAAAAAACCCAACCACACACACGAGAATATTTTCTGAGACAACGTGGGGTACGTGTACATCATGGGTGGTAGGGCAGAGCGGGGTACCTCACTGGCGGGCAATCAGCTACACGTCATCAATCCGACACAAAAGACGAGGAACACCTGTTGAATGCACGATGCACGCAGTGCATGATGGATGGATCGATGATGTTGCGGGTGTACAGACAAATGGATGATGACAGATGGATGAATGATGAGTGGAGACAGTTGCAGGGCGTCGGCCTTTAAAGACTATCAGTAAAACAAGACTCAGAAGAAAAATAAACTTGGACAAAACATTTGCCAGATTCAAACCTGCTTATTTCCTTACACTTATTTGACGCATGTTATTTTGTTAGTAATATAATTATCGACACATTTACCGGCATCTTTCTGTAATTTTGTAATGAAGACTATCAGTTGTCAAAACATCTTGATACCGCTTTATCAATGCCTCTCTAGTAGTTGAGCAATGTTTGTTTGAAATAGTTATCCTTTTATGGGTTGACAGTCAGTACACACTGACCAATATCATGTTGGGGTTTTGAAGTTCAATGAATGAATGACTCCATATCAGAGCAAAGATAAAGTTCGGGTTTCCCAGAAAGTTATCTACTGCAGTGTCTCTGTATATCTGCTGACTTCGTTCCGTCCACACCCCTTTGGCATACAAGCCTGATCTGACACACAGGGTCAGCAAAATAAACAAGTTATCATAATCAACAGGATTTTTTGTCTGGTGTTTTATGTTTTGAATCACTACCTGCAATCAGACTCGTTTAAAACTGTATTATTTCCTGATGTGGATGTTTCCTGAAAACCAGGTATGCAGGGTACATACTGGGCCCACTGTCATTTCCTCCTATTTTCCCCGCCTCACCTGCCCACCTACACAAAAATAGAGATGTACCGGGGCGCAGCTATAAAGAAAGGCTTGTGCTTGAAGTGAAGGACTATCTCAGCAATCACATACCTTGACAGCAATCACATACCTTGACAGCAATCACATACTTTGACAGCAATCACATGCCTCTTTGATGATTTGAAGGAAGTCAGCCAAGTTTTACGCCCCAGAGACTAAAATAATATTTATCAAATTTCTAAGTGAAGGGCTCTTCGCTCAAAGCTCCTGCCATCACCTTGCACAGTGAACTTCAGTAACTGGTTTACACACCTAAATCACACCTGTACGTTAATGCAGTGTTTTTATGTGCATTCTTCCTGTCCTCGGTTACAAAAAGGTATCTTTGCTGTGCGAACAGTAAGTGAAATTATGAACACTGTTTATTTTTCAGAATACTGAGAGAGAAAGAGAGAGAAAAACGAACAAGAAAGACAAAGAGACAAGGACATCAAAGAATTGCTCTCACCCCTAACTTTTCATAGCCCCATAAACCTGTTCATCTGCGCGTCCAAGAAGGAATTATTTTGTCATATGTCTGTGCCAGTGCAATGTGACATGATTGCAGGGATCTCCTATAATTTAATTTGAAAGATTTTGTGTAAAAGACACCTGTGTCCACACGTGAAAATGGTTATTTACATATGACAGGATTTGAGGAGCTCATCCTTTTCTATTTCTCTAAAGTCTAAACCATCTGTTCTCAATAAATGGCATCCATAGTTTAAAGTATGTTATGTGCAAATAACATTTGTTTATTGTTGACTATCGAGTGATAATAGCGAAGAAGGAAAAAAAGATGTATGGTTAGCCTTATGGTTAGCCTTTTTTAACAAAAGTTAAAATCCATAACCTCCAGGTTGAATCAAACTGTTTATACACACGAAAACTTTTTGACTACCACTTCCCACAACAGAGATAGGACAGGGGGTAGTAATTGGATTGAAAGTGGAAGAACTCCTCCCTGCAGTACCACCTACTCCAACTCTAGTTCTACTCACTCAAACTCTAATCACCCGAACTTTCCGATCACTTTTTCAGAAAGTAGCTACCTGTCTGTAGTGGTGGGTGGAGTGCAAGGCTGACTGGCTGTGTCATGGCTGTACCAAGCCAAACAAAAATGTTCTTTGCAACATTCAAGCCCTGCTGTATGTACACCACGGACTTCAACAACAAGCAAAACGACGACGGCTACTGTTGTATCGATCTCACCTGAAGGCCTGGCAGCAGACATGACACGAGTGTAACGGACAGCTAAAGGGACTCGACCTTGCTGTATCAAACCTGTTGTACTCACCTGTATTCTACCTTCTCACGCTCGACAAGCCTCGTCCTCACAATCTCAGTTCATTTCTCTCCAGCCGCCCTCCACACTTTTACTGTCTGTGTTTGCTGTCCTCCCAGTGTGATACACACAGTCGTCTTTGTCTCCGCTACCTTGGTCCGCGACAGGTAAAAATATCCCTTATGCTCAGCTCGACCATCCAGGTAGGTAAGCGTATTCCTGCACGACTCGCATACCTGGCGCGGCCAGCTGTCGTCTGTCGCACGTCACCTCGCACACAGGTAGAGGTGGATGGGGCCAAGACGGTGCGAGTGGCTAAAATTAGCTCGCGGGGTCGATGCAGTTACTGGCGGAGTCGTGCGAGGCGACAGTGGACCCACCCGTTTACCGCCGAACCACGTGCTCCGGACTGTAACGAAGCTATTTTTTCTCACTCGGTTCCGCCCACATCTCCATTTATGGGAACGTCACGGATTTCTTCTCCTTCAGTGACTGAAGATTTTTTTTGTTTTGTTTGCTTTTTTTGCTTAAAACACCATCCATCTGGTCAGTTTTGCTATTTGTAAGTCACTATCTGTTAAAGAGTTTTTTTTAATCGTCTCTAATAAATTTCTTTCGAATCGTGTCATCTCGCTCATACCATAGACCCGCCTTTCTTGCCATATAAGGCAGTTTCCGTAGTCTTATCCTTATAAGTAAATTCTCGGGTGTCTAGTCACACATGTTTGTAAGCAATCCATAAAATCACGATCACCTGGACAAGCTGCTGAAGCCCACCCGTCTTGAAATTTAATACAGTACAAGAAGAAGCCCAACCCCTATAACCTTCTCAGGTGTTCGGAGCTGCCAGCTTTTTGCACCCGGAACTTAAGTCCAACCTGTATTACAGTCTTTTTGTTGAAAAATGATACAAGCGTGTGAAAGCCTTTTTTTTTTCAACAATCAGCGTTCTTATTCTAGTCTGATAACAATTTTACATTTGTCTATAAAAGAGACATGCTCGCTATATTTAAGGTAAAATTTTATTTTGAGATCCGTGCCACTACAGCTTGATTGCCTTCTGGGTGATGATGAATTATAAACTGATGTTTCGCTGTTTGAGAGCGTGTCAACGTGGAGCCCTTTAACAAAATGCAGGGTGAAAAGCAGGTCTGATATTATTTGAACTAAGTCCTGGTGGCCGTCCTTAAAGACAATAAACAATGATAATTGACACATAAAAACAAAGGCAGCAGAGGGACCTTCGTGTCTCCATCTCCATCTCGCTTCCTCTCTTCGTCATCAATGGCGCCATTCGCTACTGAGTGTGCGCACTGGAGCACCCAATGAGCTCGGCCAGTACAGGTGACAGGAAATCGTCATTCAGGAAGTCCTGTCCGACACAAACTTCCGGAGACCCACGTGACCCGCACACGAGCGGCCATGATAACAAGCGTATGACGTCACTGTGACGCACAGGACCGTTAGTAAGCTAGCAGAAGGGAAGTGAGACACAGCACTACACTAACGTGCAGTTGGTTAGTCAGGAGTGGGAAAGTCGGAGTTACATTTTAGCTTTAGTGCACACACTGTTCATGTTTCTCTTCCCATGTTCAACCCACGTCACCATCAACTCACACCCGTAACCAACCAACTTCCTGTCACAGAAGTAGTCTTGGATTGGCGCTTGTCAACGTCTGACATCAGCACCGCCTTGTGACACTGCGATACGAGTGTACCGACAGAAGGAATTACAACCAGGAAACACGGAAATCGTCCTTACTTCATGAAACCACAAATTGTTTAGTAACGTTGGATAGGGGGCTGAGCACAAACATCGCTTGTTTCCAAAACAAGTTTCTCTGAAAAGCTGTTTCCAGAGCAAACTTCAAAACTGTTTTTCTTGTTTTTAACAACTCTGATTTGACAAACTATTTTGCAAAGACGGATTTTTGTACTTCGTGCGACCTCGTCTTTACAGAGTATTGCTTTTTTCTCACTGTCAAAGACCGAGTGTATGCAAGCACTCACTTCACCTTGACCCTTGAGGTCACTTGTCATTGCGCCAAGGGTGACGTACCGTCACAGCGTGTTACGTTTCAAGGTGGGGTCACGGGAGAGGTTCAACAGGTGCTAGAACTCTCGAGCACATCAAAGCAATATTATGGTATCATCGTGTTGCAGGATCCTAAAGTGAGCGAAGATACATTTAAAGGTCTACCACAGGGCAAAATGTTTTTTTCCCCTATTGACTGGGAGAGCTCTGTACAAGATGCTATTTCTTCAAATGTGACTGAATGACATTCATCATTCTCGAGATGACACAGACACAGAGTCAGGATTGTGCATGGATGTGTTTATGTCATCTAGACTGCAGCCAATATGACAGTTGGAATTATGTATTATGTTAATTAGGGTATCTGTTGAAAATCGTAACCACACGAATTAGACATTTTCTTCGAATGGTGAAATTTGTAAGCATGTATTAATAGTACTATACCATGAACTCTACACAATTATTAAAAAAACATTGCACCCTACTAGACCTTTAACATCACAGACAGTAACAGGTAACATCAGGTGGGGGAACATTACAAAATCGAAAGCAGGGACACAACGACTACTGTTTTATTACTGCTGTTAGACTGTTGTATAATACCTACCAGGGACTTTTCGCTGTATCACAGGTACACATGTTATATGCTGCTGCTTGTGACCAAGGCTTTGAAGTCTCTGTATTTACAATCATGTAACACATGAGTTCACCAAAACACACATGAACTCATTCTGATTGGTCAGAAGTAACGTAGGGGAGGAGAGCAGTGCCAGCGGACTCCGTGACGTTAGCAACGCCGGAAATAATGGACGACATGCGCAGTGGTTGATGGCCGAAGCCAGTCAAATTTCCAGATAACTTATCCAACTGTTTCACTCTGTAATTTTTTTCATTAAAGTAGTATTCCTAATTATTAAAAAAAACATGTGAGCCGGATGTGTTATTAATCACCTGACTGACGTCAACAGAATGCGTTAAAAGCAATTTGCAGATTTTCTTTTATTAGTAGTGCTATTGGTCGTCAGGAATGTCTTCATTATTTAAACTTTCCGGAAGTGTAAACTAAAATAATTACAATTACATGAAGCGTGTAGTGCTGATACACTCACAACAACAAATCGCTAAATAAAAGTAAATCAGCGAAACCACTACTACAGTACAGTCCTGTGTGTATCTTGTTATCACCTGTGTGTGGACTGGACTGTCGTCTGCTTGGCTGTAGCATGTCCAACCGGTATGATGACTTTCTCCATAAAAAGGAGCCCGTCGAGATACGTGTCGGTTGACAGGGAAGTGTCCTCTTGTTTTATGATGCATTTTAGCCTTTGAAGAATTGAACATTTGAAACGATTGTCAAGGCGAACGATACAATGAAAAGACATTTGTATGCGTACAGCGGCCGAAGGCAGCTTTAAAATCACTAAAGCAGCAGCAAGGTACAGTGTATATGTGTCTCACTCCGACATCCGGTAAGGATCGAAATGCACACAATTCTTGTTTTGGTATCGTGGTCTCTCCAAGCATGGAAACGATCCACCGACATTCAACTTGGTGTTAATGCACAAGGCAGTCTTCTAGTGGCGACCATGTAATAATTCGTATTCGAAAGGGATGTAAATTACCATGACAATTGCCGATGTGTGTATTTTCCGCTGTGAAAGACGATTTTGTCCTGTGGTGGTCCTTTGAAGACAACAAAACAGCTAAAAACTGTGGGCTTCTGGGAAGTAGCCAGCCTAGTATTCGGGTGGGCAAGAGGAGGAGGGGCTGGAGTTACTAGATTTTACCAGAACATCGACGAAACAGCGCGGACTGCTTGCATACTGAAGTTGTGACAGATGGCGGGCCCAGGGAACAAACAATAAATTCTTTCGATTCCTGGTTGACCGTTGAGGACTGGGATGAAGAGACAGGAGCGGATAGATGAGGAGGCAGGAACAGCAGCAGTTGGGGGTTGAGAAGGAAGGCAGACAAAAGCGCAGGGTGCGGCTGCAGCGGTAGGTTCGCATACGTGTGTTGGGGGACGAAGCATGGGGATAGGGGGTGAGGGTTACACGGAACAGGTTTTCTTCCGAGAGGGACGGAGAGCGACAAGTCAAGAACGATTCTCTGCGGACGGGTGCAAGCGAATGAGAGAAGAACACATTAGGAGATGCGTTGTCATTGTTTACTTTGTACGACTACCTGCAATGACACACGCTCAGACTGCTCAGTCTCCCTCCCAGCCACCCACCCGTTCACTCCAGAAAAACTGCCAACACAATTTAACGACAAAAGCTCTGTAAAAGCTGAGCGACTCTTATTTAATTCACAATAACACATTAATTAAAACTGCTCTAGGGTGTGCACAACGATTAAAGAAAGCTTGCAGAATAAAACTTTAACCGAATTAGCTGTACGATGGACCGGCAGACCACGAATATCCCAATATCCATGGTCCAGGTATCATAGGCGAGATTGGCACAGGGGAGATAAGACTAGGCAAAGACTGGCTGGTGAGAGGACTTACCTTCCCCTGCGAAAAACAACATGGCCGACCTACACCTTCAATCAACAAGACTAGCCTGTGGTTGACAGGGTGAAAGGTCATCGAAGCGCTGCATTAGCAGGATAATGACTCTAAGGAGGAACAAAATGCGAACACCTGCAATATAGGTGAGCAAGGGTCAGCAATAACAAGAATGGAGTACTTGTAGGCGGAGCTATGCAAAAACAGTGAGGACACTATGACGTCACTCGACCTCTCCCGCCTGCTCGCTGTCGTCTGCTCGGCCTTTGTCGTCTGCTCACTCCCTAATCCCCAATCTAACCCTAATCCCAAACCCTAAACCTGACCCCCTCCTACCGTGCTCACCTGTCGAAAATGGACCATACTCGCTCTCCCTTCTGACAAGATAACATAGACCGACCTGTGACCCATGACCCAACGTCTTCACCTACATTGAAATTGTGTCAAAAAAACCTGTTCTATTATCGTTAGCCATCAGCAGCAGTGTCTGTAACAAGATGATAGGATTGATAATAATGGGTATTTATAATGAGCAGGATCACGACCAAGACAGACAACATTCGCTGCTTTGATTACTTTGATACATACTCCTAGAAAAGAACTGTATACTACCTGGAACTTAAAATATACAAATTGTATGAAGACAACGTCCGAAACCAAACAAAAAGAAAAAAAATGGATAGCATTGTAAGTGGGAAAGAATGACAAATCTTTATATACGAGGGCAATAATATAAGCAAAGATATGCTTGTTTATATAACATCTAGCCCTCGATCTAAGGAAAGGAAACCGAAACACTACTTAGCTGTAAAGAAAAAATAAGAATATGTACAAAGATGTTGTCTATAATCTGAAGGAGTTTTGATTAGTAACATAGCATCATGTACATATTTCATTGTAAGTAATTGAAGAAAATAAATAAATAGAGAAGAAAAGAATAAATAAAACGAATGGCTGAAGTGATAAAATACTGTTAACAACTTAATTTCTGTGAAGAGTTTGTCATCTAGGGGAAAGACGGCTCACTACACTGTATCAACTGATTAAATATTTACTGTTTTTAAATTTGAAAAAAATATATAGCGTGATGAAAAAAAAAAAAAAAACCCGACGAAGTAGGTCTCTCTATCCAGAGAGTGCCCCAAGATGAGATGTCTAACTGAGCACCATTCAGTTTTACAGGTTAGCCCCATATTCTCCCGTCACAGGTGACTAGTTACGACTGAGCTCATGGGCCACAGTAACCCTCTCCCCCCCTCCCAACAACAACACACTATCCGACTCTCTCCCCCCCCCCCTAGTTTGATATGATCTGTCGGTGGTGTGGTTACATATAGCTCCAGGGGACAGGGATCACATTATCGACTGCCAACGAGGAAGCGAATGATTGACGACAGTCTCTATGTTATAAATCAGTGCCGTGTGCATGATGTGCACGTGATCTTCGCTGTGAACACGAAACTTGATAACTGAAAAGTGTGGTTGTGTGTGTATGAGACAGAGAGAGAGACTTCGTCATTATGACAAGAGGGATGTTCAAGCATAGTATTAACAATTTATTGACATATAAGAATAGACATTTTCATTACCTTTAAATAAGAGTTTTTTTCTGTCTAAAGCATCACAACAGGATAAGAGAGTACAGCAAAGTTCATTTATGTTTGCATTCCAAGCAGATGATCGATGTAACACAGTATTAGATGATCAATGTAACAGTTTTAGATGATCGATGTAACACAGTATTAGATGATCAATGTAGCAGTTTTAGATGATCGATGTAACACAGTATTAGATGATCAATGTAACAGTTTTAGATGATCGATGTAACACAGTATTAGACGATCGATGTAACACAGTACGAGAGAAGCTGTGATTGCGTTTCTTCTTTCCTGATAGATGACCGTAACCTTCGACCTCTACCTACAACGCGCCCCCGGGAAGAGTGCGTAGTTCAAAGAGAGTTTAGAGGATTTTCATGATGCACTGGAATACGGATTGTTTATCCGAGGGTGGATTTGTTGGATTACTAATTGTTAGTTCGTCTGCATCTCATTGGAACGGATTTAAGTTGAACCCATTGCTATACTTGTCTCTTATTTGTGACAAACCTTTATTATATTATGCATGGTTTGTGAATATTTATGTTGATGTGACAAGGACAATGTCACTGTTCTGTCCTTTTGCTTTGTGCGTGCATGTGCATACGTGTGGAGGGGGGTGTTGATGGGTGTATGTTGTTGATAACGGGTTAGTTTACGAAGCTATAACGTAAAGTTGTGGAAACGGTAATAAACTTTGAATACGATGTCTTGAAAATTCCCTTGAGCAAATCATAAATGATTTTTAACCCCTCGGGAAAAGCAATGAAAAAAAGGGGAAATGAACTTATAAGAAGGAAAGAAGAGGGTGGGAACAATTATGATTCTCGCTTTGATGCGTTCTGTGTAAATATTCAGTTTTACAACCAGAACAAATGTTCCAGGGGAGGCGTTTACGTTTCCATGACAACCTAAAGTCATCAAGGCCACCATCTCGTGTTTATAAAGGTGTAGAAAGCTTCCTGCTCTCCTCAGGTTAGAGAAACACTTGCCTACAATTTAATGACCAAGCAGCCAGGGCGCATGTCTATAAACCTTGCTTCATGCTTCTCCATCACTGCCACATTCATTCTCCCCTCCCTCCCGCCTTCCATCCCCTCCACCATGGTCCCCACTGACCCTCAGTCCTTTCCATGTCCACCTTCCCTCCCTCCAATGAGCCCGTTGAGCTGTGGGATGCAGAGACGCCACGCGAACACACGCACGCCCACGTGCGATCGCACACCTGCACGAGACAGCAAAACTTGTCAGGTGTTTCCGCTGTTGAAGTCTCCGTTGGTGTCCATCCTTCGTTCACACTTCACGTGGTCGCCACGACGTGGTGGCTAGCCGAAACCACTTCCGCTTCGCTGAGCTTCAGGACCACAGAGTTCTATGATCTGAGTTCAGGACGGTCCCCTGGCCGCACGGGATGTGTCTTTGTTGAGGTGCCACCATATGGTAGGAGCCGGCGAGGACAAGGTGCGAGTATCACCACAGACGGCCAACAGCTGATGCACGATCCGGGGGTTGCAGTAACACCGGGGGTGAGCACACAACTTCAGCATCACTTGGTAAATTTTTGTTTTGTTTTTGTTTTTTGTTTTTTTGTTTGTTTTTCTCTCGAGCGAAGTATCAAGGTTCAAAACATTTTAATGTTCCAGTCTAACACTAACCATCCATTAGTGTCCAGTTTTGCGACTTCATTTGGCAAAGAGACCGCATACAGACAAGTGTTTGCTGCTCATGTAGGTGATGTAAGCGAGGGCACACGTTCACTCCATTCTCCCTCCCCACATCGGTGTAAAGGTCTCGATTGAGCCCAGGGTCAGCAGCTATAAATCGGAAGAAAAGTTAGCTCAGATACTTGGAGCAAATGAAGCATGAACCACAACCATATGGCACAGACAGGCGCAGACTATGAGAGGCTACAAGAAACCTAAAGGAAACTGTACATTCGTAGCCCCAAAACTTAGACCATATCCACAGTCAACATATCTACCTGCCTATCGGATGTACCTAAGGGTTCAAAATAACGCCGTCTAGGAGACCACTAGACACTTCCTGTCTATAGCCACACTATAGACTGGAAACAAAGCATTCAAAGACACTGCCACATGTATCCTTGGTCCGTAGCTACCTTAGACTTGTTGCTTATATCAATCCTACCTGCTGCTATCAGTTTAGACCCTTAACTGCGGAACTAGTCACGTGTTTAAAAAAAAAATGCCCCAAACCCTTCCCTTTCCCTACAAAAACCCCTCGGACTTTCTGTTACCGAAAATATTCGAGTAACGGTTGTTTTGTTTTTTGGTTTTTTTTTTTTTTTTTGGGGGGGAGGGGAGATGATTTTGCTCGTTTGAAGCATCAGTCATGCTTTTAATTAAGATCAGGTATATGTCAGTTGATGTATGTCAAACGTTGAAATTCGTCTGTTAATGTGAGTATTCTAGTTTCTGTTTAAAGATGTCATTACATTTAAAGTAATTTTCTGTTACATGAAATGGGCCGCCCCAAAAGGATTATGGTAGAGTGCCTAACATATTTATCCGCTGTCTAATTATTATCAATAATCATTCCAGTCTGAAATCCAATAACACTCATTGAAAATGTAAAGATCATAAATAAGGGATAATTTTATGAGCATTCGTGTGGATTGGTGGACAGGGAAGGGTGGGGAAGGGGCGGACGAGGGAGCGATAAGCAGGAGAGGGGGTGGGGGGCGGGATGGCGAGAGGAGAAAGAAGCGGGTGGGAGGGAAGGGGATGCTGTACATGTATGAGGCTGGCAGCGACAGGTTGGCGACAGCTTTATGGGATCACTGACATTAACTACTGTCGGTTGTTGTTTTAACGGTTCGATTATGGTGATGGAGAGGAAGCCTATTGCTGTGTGAGGGCTGAGCTGGCAACAAATTTCAGGAGAGAAGAGAGAAGATTCCAGGTAAGGACATCAGTGGTGTCTTCCTCATCCCTCACACACACTCCTCCACAGAGAGATGACAAGACCGAGCGCATAATGCTCATATAGTTATATATTCAAACATTCGGGAGCAATTTTGCACACAACAACAGCAGCAGCAGCAACGAATACGATCGATTGGGATAATAACAACTGTTTAATTAAACGAGTGGTATAAGCAAAGCCTGTTTCTCGCCCTCTGGCTGAATAGAAGACGACGGTTCCCCAGCGTTCTGTTTGAGACCACTTGTAACTGAAAAGCGGGGACAGGGGTGGGGGAGGGAGTGTATTTTTCCCTGCTTGTGACCACGAGGGGTAAGGGAGCGAGGAAGATAACACAGAAGAATGTGCAACTTGCCGAAATCGCCAACCTTCTGCATTCACAACTCGCAAGACAAGATGGAGACTGAGGACAACGTGCACGAGACACCTGGGATTCCCCCCCAACCATGCTCCCCATCATCCCACAGAATGTGACTAAGACACACACACGTATATCGACAGCGGTGAAAAGGAAAGTTTTATGTTTATTTGATCATGTAACGGCTCTGTATATGTGTACAAATGTATGCACGCATATGTAGTCAGGTTTGTACGATGTGTATTTCATATGCTAATAGTGTGGCTGTTTTTCTGCCACCCGTGTCTACCAGGCAGGAAGGTAAACTGAGATTTCGACAGTCATCCTTCACTTAACGAAGCAAGCACAGGTGTGGAGGTCTCACCTGCACAGGTGGGTTGCTGCCCCTGCTGACGATGGTGGCGGACAGCGGCCATGCGTACCGCTACGGAAACGTCTCGCACACCGCCCTCGTCCTCAGCCGCCCTCCGCCACTTGTGGTATCCATGGCAACAGGAGACGCCAGTTCATACGATTACCTCAGGAAAGAAGGGGCCAAAGCTGCCCCTAGCAGCACTCTACGATGGGGTGGGACTGGCTTCCACTCAGCATCAGTCGCACCTTTCGTCGTTGAAAGACTGAAACTGCTGCTGCTGCTTCTGAAAAGTTCTGTGGTGAGTCTCGGTTGCTAGGCATCCGCTTGGCTGGCAGTTCCTTTTCACAAGATACAAACTTGCTTTCAAACATCACAGTTCTCACCTTAAGCCTTATCGCTATGGTGTAAGGCCCCAGATTTTTCTCCTTAAGGAATATTTATTATTTCTAGTCAATAGCTTTAGTGAAAACTAAGAATTTCAATCAAAAGTGTCATCAGTGTTTGACTATAGCACAACTATTTCAACCTTCAAAAGATCAATCCAGCAAGGTAACCGACTAAATTTTATCTACTTTACTACTAATAACAATAATTTCTGAAGCACACAAAACTCGGACTAACCCCCTCCACGTACACCAGACACGCCGTGTTCACTATATTCCACATTCTCATTGAGGTGAATCGGTCGTAGCTCGCAAGACTGAGGTTGAAGCAGTTGATGATGTTGTCCTCAGCACCGCCTAGTGTACATGGACAAGCACAAGTCCCTCAGTCTCGGGGCCCTGGTCCTGCAGACCTCACTGCTGGCACTGACCATCCGTTACTCGCGTGTCCAGCACGTGGGCGGCTCGCGGTATCTGTCTTCCACCGCCGTCGTCATGTCAGAGGCCATCAAGCTGCTGGCTAGTCTCTACATGTTCTTCGCAACTTCTAGAAGGTATCCACTTTGTGCTGTAACTATTACGGTAAATGACTGGTCATAATAATTATAACAATAAAGGAAAAATATGCAAAACATATAATATTCCATTTATTTAAATTTTTTTTGTGTATTGCTTCCCTGCAGAAGGTCGTCGGTGTTGATGTGGGAAGAGCTACTAGATGCGAAAGAAGCTGTAAAGGTGGCAATACCATCAGGAATCTATACCTTCCAGAACAATCTACAGTTTATAGCAGTTTCTCACCTTGATGCCACTACATTTCAGGTAGGTTCAAACGAGGTCTGGAGCCTGTAATCAACAAAGGTGTGAAGGGACATGAAGTTGAGCCCTGTGTTGATCGACAGGTTTGAGGGGGGTTCAGCATCAGCCCATCAAATGGCAATCGCCACTCTACATGACATTTGCGGATTTTGAAAAGGCTTTTGACTCCGTAGACAGGGAAACCATCTGTAAGTTGATGCAGGACTACGAATTTCCACCAAAGTCCATTGCCATCATCCAGCAGCTGTATGACTTCGAGAGTGGTTCAGCAAGATGTATTTTGAACTGGTCGTTAGTACATTAGACGCCATTTTGGTAGTCCAGCTCTCCACATTAGCTCGCAAGATGTGTTGATCGAATTTTGCTTTCAGTAAGCGACATTCATTCTACCTAATAGAGATCAGGATAGCGATTTAATTAGTGAATCGGTAGCTGCTCCATTCGGGGTACACTACAATGATGCTGCATTGTGCGTTCTAGCCTGTAGCATACTCTTTAGTTTTGGTAAATATTGTACAAACCGAAATTCCCGTCTACACAGACAACTTGTACATGGCATTCTAGTCGAGAGACGTTGACGTTACCTGAGAGTTACAACGAAAGCTCTTGGTGACATCTCAATGGCTTTCTGTCACTTGACACAGGTGACATACCAGCTCAAGATCCTGACAACCGCCATCTTTTCCATCTTATTCCTCAGGCGTCTGCTGGATGCCACACACTGGCTGGCGCTGCTGCTGCTGACTGTGGGCGTCATCTTAGTGCAGGTATGTCACCACCATGTTATCACAGATGGCGATCCGGCAGGGCAGGCAGGACAGTTCCCCCTTTTAATACAAAGATGGTAGCAGGGACTCGAGTTCAGATCGTATTTAAAAACAACAACAAACCTGTTTACACGGCTGACCGTCAAGCGACGGAAGGGGGGGGGGGGAAGGGAAGGGTGAGTCCTCGGGTATTCCCCGCTTCCTCTCCATATTACGAAATCATGCATTGATGGAAAGAACTTTCCTGTAAAATAAACGAAGACCACATATTGAGCCCTGTATAAACAACAACGCAGGCAATTTTCTTTTGTCTGTGTGCTTTTTACACTGACCTCAGCAAAATCTAAACCCACGAACACGCGAGCAAAGTTTTATAAATGTAAGTCTAATTATTCGAAAGAGGTACACGAGTTGAATGATGTTATTATTCACACAGCTTCCCCGAGATGATGTGAACTGCAGGCTGGAAGAGGGCGCAAGATGCGATGTCAAGGACCTCGGTCACAGGGAGGGCATGTCTGCGACGGTGGGGCTTGTGGCGGTCTTTGCCATGTGTGTGAGCAGCGGCTTTGCTGGAGTTTACTTTGAGAAGATACTCAAGACCTCAGTGCAGTCCTTGTGGGCCAAAAATGTCCAGATGGGTGTGTGTTGCTCTCTACCGTCTCCTAATTGTTCTCCCTTCTATACCGAGCTCTACAGAGTTCGTGGCATGTATATGACAAAACAATGCCATAAAATCTGTTAATATGTTGTTGCCATAACACACATTATCATAGCATCTAAAAATATTGGACAGACCCTGTGTGCACTGAAAAAGAATTTGAAGCCAACGTGCAGCCATATTACTACCATGATGTCTATATCAGCCTGCACAAAACATTGACGTCCACCTCTTTAGTTTTGAAATCAAAGAACTAAAGTGGATTAGAAAAGACAAAAAATGCAAACGGACAGTTTCTGAATCATAAATATGGCAGCTTTATGGCTTCAAGCAGAGCCAGCTAGTCTGCTAGTTTCAGATCAGTACAATATATCAAACATCCAAACAGTTGCATAAAAGACAATCGAGTAAAAAAAAATCTTTTCAAAATTCCTTTTATGTCTTCTGTTTTGAAAAGACTTTCAGTTACTGTACAACTTTATGACACACCACAAAATCAAAAACTCCTGATTAAAGTAATATTATTTATCTTGCAGCATTTTTCAGTGTTGTGCTTGGCGTTGCTGCCATATGGATCTTTGATTCTTCTACAGTCTCAGAAAATGGCCTTTTTCAAGGTTACAACATCATCACAGTTATCATCATACTTCAGCAGGTACTAAATGATTTCAAAAAGTTAATAGACATAAAAATTCCACTGTCAGTGAATGTTCACATTTTGTATCACTCTCATTGATGCAGAACTTTCAAGCTTTTCATCACATGCAGCATTTGTCCACAAGAGGCAAAATAGAACACACACACACACACACACACACAAACACACTAATACAGACATCGGTCACAGAATGAGGCTATTTCTTCTCTGCTGACCACCAAATAAAGACAGTGTTGATGTGTCTTAGGCTGCAGTAGGACTGATTGTGTCATTAGTGATCAAGTACGCAGACAACATCCTGAAAGGCTTTGCCTCATCAGTCTCCATAATTTTGACGATGATTATTTCTCATCTCTTCCTGCATGACCTTGTGATTACCGGGTGAGTGATTACTTGTTTCTGTGGTGGGCATAGCAGCATACCTTAGCACACTGTGTAAAGTACACAATAATCTTAAAACCAACCTGAACGGTTTGTGTGTTTTTTCTTTTTCTTTATTTTTTTTTTTTTAAGATATCAGTAGATATAGGCGATATAAACCTAACCTTCAAATTTCAGATTCCAAAACCCATCCGTTAATTATCCACTTCGATCAATGTGCACCGTAACAGTGTACTACGTCATGCTAGTGCACCATTCACAAGGTTGCCAGCAGTCAACACAGATCCGTGTACTACGTCACATTGGTACACCATTCCCATTGCCTGCAGTCAACACCAATCAGAGAGAGAATGAGCTGACAATCTGCATTTCTCGTGGTTCTGAAAAAATTGCTACTTTAGCATGAGAAATGCAGACTTTCAACGTCTAAATAACCCGAACTGTCGCTCTGATTGGTGTTGCCAGGTGGCAATGTTGTGAATGGGGTACTACCATGACGTAGTCCACTGTTAGCGACGCTTGTTGATTGCTAGTGGATAATTAACTGACTGGTTTTGGACGCTGAAATTTACAGGTTAGATTTATATCGCCTATATCGACCAATACCTGCAAAAAAAAAAAAAAGAAAAGAAAAAAAAACCACAAACCATTCAGGTTGGTCTTTAAAGCCATAGTTGAATAGTTGTATTTAAAATGGCTTCATTTCAAATAAAGCTGTCATTAATTTAATCTTGGATCTTATTCTGGATTAGCTTCTTCCATAAATACTTCAGTGACTGTTCATAGAAATTGAAAAGATACATGAAAGAAAACAAATATAATGAAAATAATTTCTTGCAGTTCTTTCTTGGTGGGAACAGCAACAGTAATATGCTCAGTGGTATTATACCATGTGGACAGAAAACATGCAAAGAGAAAATTGGCTACAGTCATATGACGCCACCTATCTATCAGGTACGTAAATTACTATTTCACGTGGACATCCTGAACCCACATGCTCAGCTGCACCAGATCCTTAGAACCAGGGGCGGTGGGAATTGGTGTTTTATGCCAAGCTGCCAACTATGGCTTTATCACAGCAAGGCAGTGAACCCTATAAACAGATGCCCCATGAAGACAAAGAACAGCGTGCCAAGACAACTCTCTTCCTGGAACATTGACTAGAAGTCCAGAAACACTTTTTCAGATAGTATTCTTTGGTGATTTGGTGGCTGGTACCAAAAAAACTCAAAAAAGATGATTATAACATTTTTCACATTAAAATGGATTGTGAGGGTTGCGAGTACTGAATACAGGAAAAAGTAAGGAAAAAAGCAAATTTCCTTGCAGAATGTTGATCGTGTGAGAGTGTTTAAAACAGCAGGCTTAGACCTGGTTACACTTACTCAAACACATTTACTGTACATATCTGTCAATAAAGGTATGATTGTTATATGTATATACTTATATATGTGTATCTGTTTTTTAGTGCCTTGAAAACTACAAAAAAAGAGCTATCATTGCCATCAGAATTCATAAACCTTTTGTTAATAATTCGTCATTTTTGTGATTTTAATGTCCATGGGTACTCTCTCTATATAAATATAAACTTGGAGAAAACATGGTGAAAGTTTGTAGCTATACCCCCTTCATTAATCATGGAAAAGTGCTTAATGTACTTCATAATGAACAAATGCATAAAAGAGTCCTTTTGTGACCTATGGCATAACCCTGGAATAGTAAAAACAGAAAAGCATTTGTCTTCTTCAATTAACAGCTGCCTAAAATGGATTGCTGATACTTAAACAAATTTCCATCTATGATAAAAACACAGATGGTGATCTGTGCAGGGAAAAATATCCCAGAAGCCAAATGTACAAGCTTTTTTTTCATCAATTAGTAATGACATATATTTAAAACACATAAAATGATTATGCTGCTGATTAAACATTGACTATCAGTCTTCCACATCATTATAAAGAATATTTAGGTTTACAACTTATGTTCTGGTATATTAACAATTCAGAACATAACTCTAAAAACATTTTACAAATTATGCCTTTTACAAAACTGAGAGTGTCACTGCATGCAAGTAGTCCATCAGTTGCATCGCTCTTCCACTGTTAATTAGTTTAGCTTCTAGCTTCTGGAACTGATGCAGTGTTGTCAAGAATGTACAATGGTTTGTTTAAAGTAAGTGTTGTTTTGTTTTGAGCAACAGATGAAGATATATCAAATGCTATCATTTAAGTGCTAGAAACAGCAGATTCTTGTTAAATTACAGATATAATGGTTTATTTCATGAAACTCTTATGTCAGATTTATGTTTTGGTCAACTGGCTTTAACTGGGTCAAACTGATTAAGTTTAGACTTCGGTGTTGAAGATGCTTTGACAATTCATTGTAGGTGTTAATATAAGTGGCTGGAGAGACATAGGGTAATGAGATCACAAGTCCAGATTGTATTTGATTGGAACATTTTGCTGTTGTGTTGGGAATACTGAGAGAGTACTTGTTAGAGTAATAAACAATAAACACAGGTATAAGGGAATCAACATTTCACAGTTGCTGTGTTCTCCATGTCTCCATTTATCTTTGTCATGTACAGATACACACATATGTAAATAAGCAACTAAAAAGAAGATGGTGGACACGTATTAGCTGACAAGAAATTAAGAAAGCACCACACAGAAGCAAGATGTAGGGGGAGGGGCAAAAAACAAGAAAGTTATGTACATAAAGACAAAAAGGAAAGATAATGCAGACACAAATCATTCTTGATCCTTGCTCTTTGATAACACTCAGTAACTGACAGTAAAACAGCTTGTGGAGAAAAAGATTCATTCTGCTCTCTGTTGGAAGACATACATGATTATAAGCTTTTGCTTGGTGTCCATGCAATTTCTCTCCCTCTTCACACTCGGTCCCCTTCTTATAAAAAACAAACTACAGAAACATTTTTCTTACAGAACCGTCTCTTTAGCTACAGTCTGAACCAAATGACCTGGTTATAGGAGAAGTACATATCTCCTCACTTTGTGCACATCAACACTTGTCTTGAAAGAAAACTTCCAAAGGAAATGCATCATAATACACAAAAACCACTGTCATTTTGTTGTCTGGGTAGAAAGATGCTATAACAAAATGTTTCTTAAATTACCAATAAATAACTCTTTTTAATAAAGTACAATATATTGACATATAGGACTGCATTCTTTGAGAACAAGCAAAAGACAAATGAAAAACACCACAAATTTTTTCTGACAAATATAAGTCAACAAATGTTACCGAAAATTGCCAAGAATATAAAAAGCAAATACGTAGTTTCCTTTTAAATAGGCATGATCTTTAACACAAGTAAACACATATTATTATTCTCATTATTATTAAAATGATGATTATTTGAGGTTGCCTACTACTGTTACAGTACATACATGCACAGAAACTCACATGCATAACATCGATGAGGTGAACTTCAGTGGATCATCAGGTTTAATGTCCTCTCTTTCTACTTCCCACAATTTTATGATGGACAGGTATGGCTAAAATAATTAAGCAAGAGAGTTATGTAAAAGACAGAGACAAGGCAAGTCAGTCTGAAGATACAAATAATGAAACTGACTGCCCATGTTATGTATTAATATTTGTTCCTGATTGTACAATGATTCCATTTTTTAAAGAAAACTCTCCAGAACCTTTCTTTCTTATTTGGATTCACATTTTCACAACAAGCATGACAGAAAATGATCGAAGAGTAGATGAAAATGAAGACCTGGGAAAGTTAGCTGTGAATGTCCCCTCCTTGATGAAGTTCACCTCTGAAACAAATGGAGGTCACATGGGTCTTGGTTTTAAACAGAATGTAAATACAACACTAGACATTTTAACTGTTGTTTTTGCTGGTAAACTTCAAAGCCTTCATACAATCTATTTGTGCCATAAGACAGAGCTCTTGACTTTTTCAAACGTATGAGCTTAAAAAGCTACATTTCTAACATTCATACAATTTTAACAACTTCTGATTTCATTCTGCAAATTTTAGCAGAAGTGGTTATAAGCAAGTACTCTAAATTCTCCCTGATATTTTAAGACTTTAATTTCCTGATTTTTCCAGGAACTGAAAATCATTTTCCACATTCACATGCTTTTTCCAGTTGTCCCTGACCTGTGTAGACTAAACTAGTGTCAGAGTGGAAGATGATATAAATACACATGTACTCATGGATGCACCTCACACAAACATATACATATGGGGAAATCTACTTTCTCACACTGTAGCAGCACATATAACTTTGCTCACATAAAAATCACATTTAAAAATACCATTTTTGATGTAAAATTCCATATAGCTGTGTTGTCTGGGATAGTACAAAGAAAAAGAAACACGCAGATCATGTTAAACTCCTGTTTTGAAAAAAATCTTCTAGCTGTCAAGTGTTAGAAGGGTTGACAGCTGATTTGTACTGAGCTTCTTTCATCTCTCAAAAGTCTTGGATGGAAGTGCAGCGAATACAAGGCAGGAAGAATGGTATATTAACTTATTTACCAAGGAACCTAACAAATGAAGAAAGCATGCTACTGTATAGTAAATGCTCAGTGTAAACTGGGGTAATGCCAGACTTTGTAATAAAAGTCTTGGCTTCCTACCTGCTGGTTGTGTTGTTGAGAACAGCTCTGAAAGCAGACTTGATGATAGCCAGCGACTTGTCTATGTCTTCAGCTGTCAGGTGAGCACTCACAGAAAGGCGAATGCTGTGTATGATAGAACAAGTCACACCATTGTTTTATCACAACTAGTTCTCTCTAAAAATGCCTTTCTGATCTGCGAACTAACAGTCAGGATTGTGAAGCAATATCTACAAATAAACTTAAAAAAAGAAACCAAAGAACTATTTGACTGCTCATTACAGATGGAAAGAAGAGACAAAGCAAACAGCAGAAACTGGAAAATATTTTTTAAAAACATCTTAGATGAAATACAATATAGAGTTGTTATTTAAATTGTAAACACGTGAAATCTTTATGCTGACCTAGAAATTGGAAAATTGGAAAATTTACCTGGGCTGGGGTAAGAGGTGCTCTTCATTTTCTAGATAGCGTGCCACTGTGATAGCTACACCTTGACTGATGGACTGTACAGTTTGGGGAGAAAACAAAATTAAAAATGAAACACAAGACCAAATGTTCGGTTTGTGGAAATAAAGCGCATCAAGCAGCAAAGACAGTCCCATAAAATTAACCAATCATTTCTAAAATAAATCATGATCCTTATCTAATACCTGACAAATAATATTTTCATATGATCTATAATATATGAAAGAACTAGATCTCAGAATGACTGTACAGTTGTTTTTGAAGAAAACACCTAATAATCCCAATCAAAATGCAAGTATGAAACAACAGTAAATCTTGAAGTAACAACATACCATGTCCTGCACCATTTGCAGCATGCGCAAATCAAGATCACGGTCAGCAGCTGGTTCAGTCAACTGCAGGTGCTGGATGGGTGAAATAGGGTCTCCTCTCACCTCCACACCATCAATTCTGAAATAAAAATGCTAACGCATGGTACAATACAGTGTTGACAAGTGGGTAGCAAACAAAGATGCAAACAAAACCAAACCAGAAAACAAAGTAATTTTATCATGTACCAAGTTACCATCACAAATAATAGGTGAAAAACACCTCAAAGTTATTTTTGAAAAACAAAAGAATGTTCATTATCTAGGGTTGCAAACTGAAATGAAAGCACACATCACGCAAAGATTTACTACTGCTGTTTAAACAACAAGGCTTACTGAGGCAAATACCAACTGACAGCTGAATCTTAAGAACAGTTCTATGCGAACACAAAGCAAATTTTAAAGAAATCTTGCACAACTGTAGCTGCAAAACAGTTATACATTTAATCTCTTTGTCTCTGTAATTTTTTTTCAATGAAAGGCAAGCAAAGCAAAGTTGGTCAATAAAAAAGAAAATTAACAGCAACAACAGCAAAATTTTTTGAAGAAATCTCAACAGATAGCCAATTCAAATGGTGATACAATCATTTAACGATGTCCTAAATTACAATTTACACCTTGTAAACAAAAATTCAGCAGGAAAGAAAAGAACACCACCAGATGATGTGAAAACATTTTTGAAATATGACATTTATATAAAACAGAAGAAAAAGACAATGAACTCTACTTACTGCTTTACAGCTTCATGCACACGCTGACAATTTTCTCTCAGTGTAAGAAGCAGATCTAAAGCAGCCAAGAAAAAGGGTTGCTGGTTATCTTGTCACATCCATGATACAATGTTACAGCAGCTTTTTCACCAATCTGTCATGTTGTGCTCTTATAACATCTTTACCAGACATAGCATTTTCTCTCAGATATGGCGTAGAACAAAAAAAAAAAAAAAAAAAAAAAATGCAATAGGTGCTTCATTATGCTTGCAAGAAAAAAATAAAAATAAAAAAGAGAAATGATGAATCATATCAACTAAAACATGAAGGTGGAGAAAAAGCTTACGAGGGTTTTTTTCCATTAGTTTAAGAGCTGTGGTGGCTGCAACTGCAACCATAGGAGGCTGGGATGCCGAGAAGCAATATCCAGAACCCGAAAGTCTCTGAAAATTACAAAACAAAGTACCCCTGTATATTATAGTATGTTTATAACAGCATCCTGTTAAGACAGAAAGCATGTAGGAAATGATATGCAGCTTGTTAAATGGCTAGTGAAGTTGAATAAAAGTATCTCTGTAAAATGTCTGTGCTACTAATACAAACAACCCCTTGTCAAATGTCAAACAGAGACAAAACTACCTAGGTAAATGAAGTAGAAGATGGGTGCATAAATTGACAATACCTGATGGTCAATGATGAACTTCTTGCCACAGCAAAAACCCCCTATTGAGGCCATCGAGTTTTCCAGGGATGCAGCAATGAGCTCAATGTTATCAATCTGTTGAATGACACATTTAATACAAACTCTTTGGGAGACAGCAGTTAAAATTCTGTGCTACAGCCTGTTTAAAATGTAATAAAACTCTGTTAAGCAGGGGATTGAGAGGGTGGGAATTGGTGTTTTATGCAAAGCCAACAACTAACGCTATGTTACAGAAAGGCAGTCAGCCTTGTAAACAGATGCCATATGCAGAGAAAGACATGCGTTAACTGTTCCCCCCCCCTAGACCAACCACTCTATTAAGCAAAAATGATAAAAGAACAAGCTAATATCATGAATTATCTAATCATATTTCATATATTGTGACAATGAACTGAAGAGAAAGACTATGAGGTTTATCAACTGACAAATGTAAAAGTTCATCTTTACTTGGAGAACATGCCAATACTTTCTTTTTTTTCCCCAAATGTATAATCCACACAAGCAAGCACAAAAAAAAAGCCTTTCAGTTGGTCATCAAAACCTCTGTACCATGCCAAAGTGCTTATTAAACTTTGTGACTGTTTCTTGATATCTTAAACATTTACAAAGCTTTCTAACTCACGGGAATCTCAAAGTGCTCAGTCACACCACGGCCGTTGGCTCCTAACACACCAAATGACAGGCTTTCCTCCAGAAAAATTCGCAACTTGTATTTCCATTTCAGTTCCACCTGCAGACAAAGCAAGTTGTCCTTTCAGTAGGAAAGAAGGACAAAAAGTGTAATCATGTATGCAATCCATCCAACCCCAAAGATCCATTAAAAATAAGCTTTAAAATGGTAAAAGGAATATTTGATTAAGCTTATTTTAGCTGGAAATATTATCAGAATCTAAATATTATCTTCATACTCACCAGTCTAGGCAAAGGACAAATGTCCCCATAGTTTGCATATATACCTTCCACAACCAAGAATTTGCGAGTCACTTTTGCCTTCTTTGGATTCTGTTTAAACAAAAATCAAACCTTTAATTGACAGAAGATCATAAAACCAAGTTAGCACAATCATCCTATACCTAATAAAGGAACAGTAATGTTCATGCACTATATCAGTCCATTTATCTGACTGCTACATAGACGAGAGTTATTTTGTGTCTCCTGCATAAAGGCAGCAAAATATTCTTGGAAATGCTGTTTAGACTAGCAGTATAAAAGGCCATAATCCATAAAGAAAATGTGAATTCCTCACAAATACAATATCTCGACCACAGCTTGTTTGTTCTCCCTTTAAAAATTCAGTTTCCCTAAATGACTGTCAACACAACAATATATCTCGTAATTAACACCTGTTTATAAGTAATTTAATTTTATTACTTTTTTTCCCCACACTTTCCTCTCACAATACTTTTTGTCATACCCTGCGATCTTCCTCTTCCTGCGCTTTCAACAGGGCTTCCAGATGCTCCATGTCATTGTGTCTGAACCACTTGATGGTGCTGCGTGAAGCTATGCAACCTTTCTGTGCAGCAAAGCCGATCCCTTCATCGCTGCAATAAAGAACAAAACCATGTGCATCAATGATGTTTATCATGTCACCAGCATCCATGATCCATCATTAATCCATTCTCCTCTGTCACTAGGATGTATTTAAAAGTTAAGTTTACAATAAACTACTTTGCTTCCTATGCACTAGCATTGCCAGGTAACTGTTGCAGTACTAAGGTATTCAGACTTACGCAAAGATGACATCTCCTCGCTTGGAGTATGCTGGGATAGCACTGGCAATGGCGACAAAGCCATAGGAATACAAAATGGCTTCTTCGGTGTTCATGAATTTAGCAAGCAAGTCCTCCAGTTCCAAATGGACATCTGGATAGCAAGTATAAACACAATTACCAAATGCTTTTATCACAGATTCACAGTGTGGATACATTAACTTAAAGTTGCATGAACTGCTCTATGAAATATGTAAAATACAAAATATATCAAAACAATGTTGCAGCTGTAAGTTGAATTTTCAAAATTCCTGCATCCTCACATAGCTCACCAGCATCTTTATTCCATTCAAAGCAAGAGGGAAATGAAAGTGAGTCATGACTGACAAAGGAAATGTTTTACTAGAAAAGATGCTACTCTCATAATCTATTCTCAGTTCTCATTTTCTGAAAGAATACAAATAACAGACAAATAAATGAGCATCTTGACACATACCCATAGTACCATAAAAGCCCCGAGGGCCACAAGATCCCACACCATACTTCATCAGAGCTTTGACTGCATCCTCCTGCAAATGAGGAAATTATAAAAAAAAAATTTCAGACCGTTCAATTAGCTAAATTTAGCTATTTTTGTAGCTCATAAATTTTTTTAGAAAATGGTTACTTACATTTTATAAAAGAAATTGCCTACCTCTATTTCTTTGTTGCCAATGAAGCCAAGGAAATTAAGTGTTGCCATATTGATGCAATCTTTTCCATTAATATTCACTGTTTTTCCAGCACCTCTACACATGCATGCACACAGAGACACAAATGTTTTTAAATGATTTAGTTGTGTAACAGAGTTATTAAAAAAACCCCAAACAGTCTGTCTTTAAAAGAACTTAATTAGTTAACTAAACAATCAGGTTATGAAAACTTGTAAAAATTTCAAAAAGGAGATTCACCTTTAACTTCAAAAACACTTTCCCTTCATAGAACACTTAAATTCTCTCACATCTGAATGCCTGTTAACTCTATCTTTATGCAACTGACACCAAAAAAACTGGCAAAAAAGTTCTCCAATAAATTAAAGAAACTTTTAAGCTGGTAAATAGTGTACTTTTGTTATACTAACCCACTGATGCAGTATTTCTCCATAGCCTGCAGAACAGGATGGTCATCTGGAACATCGGGTACAAGAGGTTCTGGATTCCAGTCAGCCACTAGTTCTTCTTTCTCCTGAATTTCCAAAATGTATACATGAAAAAAAGCAATTCACAACCTGTTCCATGATTATATAAAACAGACCTTTGCCACTATGTTTATGCCAATTCAAAGCATGTCCTTAGGGATTAAAAGTTAATGTATTTATTATTAATTATAATAATTACATGCAGCATGCTTATAGCTGATGCATGTCATGTCAAAATAAATTTGACCATCATCTGATAGGTTAATGTCCCAAAGCATGACTTTTTTTAATTTTAATGTGGCCTTGCTGTTGTAACTCATTCAGAACATCAGGTTGTTAATGTTGACAGTTTCAACACCTCTTGATTGAGTTAGTAAAGAAGGGTAAGTACCAAATATAAACCTTTAACTTTAACATAGATACTTCTTACAAGTGACATTTTTTTTTCTGTTCAGAAAAGGAATAGGAAACATGACACAAAACTTTCAATTTGTCAGTCTGAGTTTTCCTTTTTCTACCAATAACAATGCTTGAATTTCTTCTACTGGTCTCAACCTCATATAACTCCCCCCCCCCACCCCTTACAATGTAAATTTTATATGATGATTAAAAAAAATACAAACAAAATCAATAGGTTCTATAGTTAACTGAAATACAAACTCCACTAATTATGCCACAGAAAGTAAAATAAGAGGCAAAAAACTGAAGAAAATACCTTTTCAGTAAGTTCAATTTTTTCCGGTTTATAGCTTTTTGAGAAGAAAAGCTTTGCAATTAGTAGGATCAGCAGTGCTTCAAACACCAGGTGATATGCTGGGGCCTGGAAATTCAAAAATGTGGCAATATTTTTCATTTCCAGCATTTATCTCTTCCCCTCAGAGAGAGAGAGAGCTTGTGTGTTTATGTGAGAGAGAGAGAGAGAAAGAAGTGAACAAGAGACAAAACATCATCTTCTTAATGCCACAATCATACATCTCCAAATTAAAAAGAGTTACAAAACAAAAATTAAAACAAGACAATCCTATGTCATATTCTGTTCTAGACCTAAGGATAATGTCATTTTGAACTGCCACATCTACATCAATGAAGATGAATGGTTGTGGCAGCAGCCTTCTAGGAGTAGAATGTTCAGGCCACACCCAAACATCTCGATGTGCTGGCTTCCAGGGTTCATACAAACAACAAGGAAAGTTTAGAGTCGTAAGATAAAAGTGCACAAATAAATGTTTATAACTCTCTGCTTTTACTGTTTTAGCAATACAAGATGGAGATTCAAAAGCTCCATGACATTATTGGGTGACCAGTCACTTCAGCCCTAAACCTTAATGCCCCAGCCATATTAACCCTAACCCTGAGGTGGATAAATCTCTGCCACGATCAAACTGTAGCTCTCAATAACATGCACTAGTTGAGGAAGCGCAGCACCACCGATCCATCTTACTAATCAAAAAAAGGTCACTTAGTGCCACATATCCTGAGTGTAATTTTCACAATGATACACAAACACCATTTTCTCTTTCATAACCTAAAAAAAACAACTTTCATTTATTTTTAATTTTGGTAGTTTGTACTAAATCTGTCGCTACGGGTGTCCTTTTGTTAGGCCTGGGTCAATTCAGCTTTTGGTGTTGTGACAATGTGGTCTTGTGTGAGACAATTTGGTCATAGCAGGGGCTGGATTTGACATGTAAGGTATTCTTCTTCCTGATTGTGCCCTATACCCCCTGTCTTGTCAGAGCAGCGAACTCTGCTGTCCAGTGTAGGTCAGCAGCTGATTTCCTAAACTTGGAGGGGCGTAGGCTGTTGAAAGCATGCGTAGCCTTATTGACGCGACTTTTGATGTTATCGTCCGCTCCACCATCCTTGTTGACAATGCTCCCCAGATAGATGAAGATGTTTCCAGGATGTTTTCTCCCTGACGTTGGATTGCGAGTTCTTGCTTCTTGTTGATTCTCATCTTTTGGTAATATTTGACGTTAATAGCTACTTGTTTCATCGGTGATCGATACGTCCTTTGGACTTGGGACGATTTGACTGTTCAGTCTCGGGACGCACTGAACCTAGCTGGGACAAATACACTTCTGGTGTGGGCAAAGTGACCGGCCCCCATGAATATGACTAACACTATCACCTGACTGGTCCTGAATGATGACAGTGATTCAAAGAACTTAACAGTTTTTCAGCTCACAAGTGAAGTCTATCATGGCTAGGTTTCAAATCCGTAGAGATCTTCAAAGATACAGCTATGAACAAACTAAAAATATTTCTTACTTGTAAGAAACCTTGTATAAGATCGTACATATCCCATGTTGCGGGTAGAAACGCCATTTTGCTGAAAGCCGAACAGACTGGAGAGTTTTCCAGGGGAGAGAACGCATGTTTACTTATGTTCATTTAAAAAAAAAGTTTAAAAAAAAAGTATCCATTTAAGAGATTATTGCTAGCTTTCTCTGTGTTTGTTCAATATCAATTTCTATCATATGAAATAATTAGTATATGTTCAAAGAGCCCACAGTGCAAAAATCGCATCAGTGACTGACGTCTTAGTGTCTCGCGCGAGCAGCGTACATGACAACCGTCATGGCGACGGAGAAAAGTGGAGCCTCCTTGCATGGATGAATCTATTTTGCGACTAACATTTATTGATCATTCTTTTATCGTTTCACATATTAGTGGAACTAGTGAGCATATTAGAACAGTCAACGATACCATTCCTACCAATGGGGCTTATTCAAGGTTTTAATGTGTACTTACTACTATATGTTAATGCTTTTATCTCCTTTCATCTCCCTTTCCACTGTTTTCCACTCGAGATGAAAGGAAAGGGCTGGACATGGGGTCACCTAGAGCGGGGTTCAGCCGATCGACATCAGTGGCGGACTCTGGTCGAGGCCCTATGTGCAACCTGATGCACGAAGAGAATTTACTAACTATATGTTAATGCTAGTATCGTCATGGTCAGGGTCGAATCTACTCATAAGATAAGACTTTTATTTGTCCCAGAGGGCAATTCTGTTGCAGCTCGATTAAAATTAAAATTCATACACAATTGCATGCACAAAGCCATTCATGTCTCATTCATTCATACTTCATCGAATCCATACACTGTCGAATTGATCATCCCATTTCCCTCATAATCGCCCGTTTTATTTTTGACATTGTTGTATGTTCAATCGCAAAAGGAGAGGGAAGTCTTAAATCCTATTAATTCTATATCATTAGCTGCGAAATAAACAAACGTCCGAACATGATCAATAGTATATATATATATGGCAAACACATATATACACTGTAGTCGAAGTGCATTAATTGTGCTAAACCGATGAACCCAATAGTCCAGCGATTTGTACCACATCTAGCAGACGCTAACATCCCCCATAGCACACAGACTATAGAAACAGCGAACGTACGAACAGGCGTTATTACTTATACGGGAAGATGTTGATCGAGAGAGCTGTTAGCAGTTTGAAGGGAGATATATCATATATGACGCTCGAGCGATCAGCTGCTCAATAGCAATTGTATTAGTCACACCTATTCCAAAGAAAGTAAATAACTGTGCCAGAACTATACATGATCATAAACCTCAGCATTCACCCAAGCAACCCAGCCTGTTTAGAGTGATTCTGAAAGTAATCCAGATCGAATCTATGGAACAGCTAGCAAAACAGGTTGACTTTAGACCTGGCATGAGTACAGTTGAACGATTTTCCACTGTCACTTCCTGATAGAAAAATATCTACATCACCAGCGGAATCTCTTTCGCAATTTCATTTAACAGTTTGGCGCGATCGAGGGGTTGTGACATGTGACGCCAAACTTCAACATCGATTGCTGTACAAGAGTTTAACGAGTGCAGCACTTACGGAAAAACCAGACAAGAAGAGTTTAGCTTCACACAACAATGGGTGTCTGTCGTGGGACTTGGTGCGAAGATGCTAACTGTACTGGCAGGAGAGAAGCACTCGCTTCTCTTTCTGATGCCAAAGCATTGACGTTAGTCATTGATGATAGTGATGGAGAAGTGAGAACAATAAGTGAGAATTCAATAGAAGCAGGGGTTAGCCATTTGACAGACGGTAGATGGTACACACAGGTGTCTTCACTACAGTATTATCATTCTATTTTCCAGTTCCTATGTATAATTTGCTTCTTATACTGTGAATCTTAGAACAAGCAACCTGTATGCTTCTATTGAATTTGTTGTCCTTTCTACAAGACTATTGTCTGACCACTATCTTCCGTGACAGCTACTCATCAGATGCTTATATCTAAACACACCGCTTTATAAAATAGTTTAAGAATGCACGATATAATCCGTGGCTGGAAGCAGGGGTACAGAGCTTGCATATTCACTGTTAGTTTTCCACTTGCATGTAATTGTTTCTTCTGTTTACTGTTTCAAACACCTTCCCCCTTCATCCCATGAATTATGTAATATTACAAGAAATTTAGCGTTTAGCACATGCGAACTGCAGATAAAACCAGTAATTGTAAGCACTGTCATACGCTTTACATTAATATGTAAAAATGCAAAACCACAACTACGACAATACAAAAAATACTTCTACTTATCTAACAGATTAATAGCACAGCTAACAAACGTATAATTTACAAGTGAATAACATAAAAATGCTATGATATATGCATATGACAAAAGAGTATTGCTGTTTTAGATTGGAATGAACTTGTCTATAGATAAAAGAAATTTTTAAGTGCTGAAATTCCCAGTGGTATATGATCGAGCCATTGATTAGTACAATTTTTGGATCATTAAGTCTGAATGGTTGAACATTTTCTCATTTATCAATGAACTGCGTGATTTTGCTATTTGAATTATGTTGTTCATTTGGAAATCTTCATCGGTGCCGTCTGTTTCAGATAATGTTTTCTATATAGAATAATAAAATTCTTACTGTTTAACTACAGATATCCTCTACTAGTCTAAAAGATCTATTTTTCATAGTGTTTTGTCCAATTTGCTGCTGGTTGTGCTGAACACTTCTTTTGGTGTAATTTGAAGTGGAATCCCTATCGACATGCCGATGTCATAGTGCCTCATGTTTTTAATGTGGACATGCTTAAGAAGATTCATCAGGCTGAAAGTATTAAAACTTTCAACATAAAATGTGTCTTGGGACAGAATGTAGTCCTCTGGATTGTTATAAATTGAATAACCATGAAGAAAGTTGCTAAGAAGCTTCACAGCTTCGGTCAGTGCTGTCACAGACGGGATATACTGTGACTGCCTACATGGTGAGGTCTGGTCACACTTGTCATGGATATTTTCAATGAGCCAATACCCGTGATCCCTGACCACTGCTGTCTTGCCACTGAGCTGAGGATGCCACATCTTGCCAATGTTTGCTCTGCTACCTTGAGCCAGTGGTTTTTTTCCATACCAGCTTTTATACTTTTGGAAACGTGCCATCTTTCATTTATGTTTCTAACGCCTTTATTTTTCACTGACTTATTAATACATTATGGTCGATGACATGTTCTTAAATTAGGACACCTGACGCATGCATACTTTCATACTTCCCCTCACCCGGGCCGAACCCATTCTTTTCTTACAAACGTGAAAAGTTTGGTCTTTATGTCCTTTGAGCTAGGAGGTCAATCGCAGTCAATCACTCACGTAGCAGATGACAAAAAGTTTTTCATAACTATGTCATGTAAATACATCACGATAAGATATTAGATCGTAGTCTCATCCTTTGGCAGTAAACTGAGTGACTCATTGTGTCAAGAAGAAAGGCATGTTGATGGAGAGCCAAATAGGCCTCTTCTACTGTCTTTGACATTCCCTAATAAATCAGATACTGGGCTGTTAGGAGTCAGTCTTCTGTGTGGGATTTGCAGGGCATGAATTTCATGTCAAGCGTGTAATTCATTCACAGGTGATTCAAGCTGTGTCCTGCTCACGCAGGTGAATGCACCCATCGTAGCTGCTGCAGTCTATTGAGGCACTCCAGTTGCTTGGCAGGCACACGTACGTTTCATATCAACCATGAACTCAAAACTGAAGTTATGGGTTGGACAGGGATACTTGTGGTCACATAATATGAAATCCAGCCAAGACATTGACACCTTCCCCAGATCTTTCATTGCTGTGATTTGCATCTATTGTGTAACAGAATTATGTATGCAAAAGGCAAAAATTGACAAGCACTTTAAAAAAGACACTTTGCACATTCTTTATCATACACAAAAACACCGGGGTAAAAATAATACAGTGATACCTCGGTTCTCGAACATAATTCGTTCCGGGAGGACGGTCGAGAACCAAATTGTTCGAGAACCGAAGCAATGAAACCAATAGGAAATAATGGAAACTGGATTAATTCGTTCCAAGCCCCAGAAAATGCCTATTTACTGGCCTAATTTGTATATAATATGTAGAAAAACAGGAGTCTCAACAAGAAATAAGAAATAAAAGTGTATTTATTAAAACAAAAAAAAAATAAAATGTACTGTACAGTACAGTAAATTGTGTTTCATTTACTGTACCTGTACCAAACTTTATGGCAGGAGGGAATGAATGTGGAGGGAGGAGGGAAGGGGGATGGTTATTGTTTTGAAGGGGAGTCCTCTACAATAAAAACAGAGGGTAACTGCTCTTCGGGTGTTTCTGTTCTCTGTATCTTTTGCTGAGGAGAATCAGAATCTTGCTCTGCAGTTGCTTGTCTGATTTCTTTACGGAAGAATTTGTCAATTGTTTGCTGTTTTTTTCTCCTCTGCACTCACACTGATGACGCAAGCAAGGCGCGCTGGGCCGAAATGAACGCCATTCGGCTCAACTCGGACGTTCGGATGTTCGAGTTCCAAATATTTGTTCGGATTCCAAGACAAAATTTTCTCGAATTTCCTGGTCGAATACCGATTTGGTCGAAAGTCAAGGCGTTCGAGAACCGAGGTATCACTGTACTCGTCTTAAAAGACATCTGATGAGAGATTTATTTCTATAAATAGCAATAGTCACTTCATGTTGTTGACCATTAATAGCCATCATACAGAAGAGATAAACTTTTTAAAAATTGCACAGGTACACTATTCACTACAATCATACGTAAGACCTATTACACCAATACTTTGGTGAACTGAAAATATATCTCCTTAAAAAGTCTTAAACAGCATAAAATGCTTAATTAAAATTAACAAAGATTGTCATTCTTCCAACACCAACAGGGTGAAAAACATGCAAACAAATATAACTCTCAGAGCCACAGATATTTCTTTTTTCAGCATGGCTCATTCTTTAATTCATTTAAGTGAAACAAGCAGGGTAGACACAAAACTATGTAACTTTTCAAATATGCAGCCTACACTCTCATAAACTGAAACAGTCCCTTTTACAGACCTTTCTTCTATTGAAAAGACTAAAACAATCTTTTTCCATAAAATCAAAAGATTTTCTCCTCTGGTGAAACATAAATTAGGTCATTTTAAGCTGCAACATTTCAAAGTTTGAGAAAGCAGGGGCAGCACTAAAAAATATCCTGTCTGATCATTTGTTACTTTTTCCTAAGCACCATGAAATTATCTGAGGCTGGAGCACTGAAAGACATAAGTCTTGCCATTGTAAATGCCATCACCTCAGCCATTTTTTTAACTGTACAACCAAAATATGCTATTAAAAAAGTAAAATGTTGTACAATAGCATTTTCCACTTACTGTTTCAAATTTGGCTAGGAAAAACTGAACAAAGAAATTATAAAGTCATGAGCATAGCAGTGGTTGGTCATATGTGACTTATTATGTAAGAGGCTTTGGAAAGTGAAAAATATGCTTTCCATAAGCGATGAAAAGATTCTGGACTGACGCAAATGTTGAAGGTAAACAATAATATTCATTGAGTAAAAACTACAAATTTTAAAAGTATATTCTATAGATTTTTAAATCCCACCTTTTTTTTTTTTGGTGAGGCACAAAAGAGGGTGTGACTATGTAGGTTAAACAAACATCAGTGGTATAATAAATGTAAAAGGGTTCAAGGGAGGCAACCTTTAACTAAGGACAGGTGCAGAAAACAGTTCTTTAAGAAGAATATGATCTTGATCAAAAGGGTGTCACAATACAATGGCTGAAAAACCTGTGCTCCAAAACCTTAAAATAAATTCAGAAAGGAAATGATAAATATCATCACTAAAGAATGAGTGACTTTCATTTTCTATTCAAAACATACAAAAAGTTACCTTATTTTGGTCATGGACTGAAACAAACTTAACCAGACTTTGGCTAAGCAATTGAAATAGGCAAAGCAAAACCAGGCTCAAATCACAAAAGAGTGAACAAAAAAAAAAAACCAACAACAAAAAAACAAAACAAACAGGTTTACATTTGAAATGATGAAAATGATAAAATGTGACCATACATTTTGTAGTAATCTTCTATTTTAACAAAACCTTTATCACATGCGAGCATGCATGTGCATGCATACACACACACTCCCTACATCATCTACTGATATAGTTAATATTTCACAGTTAGCAAGGGCAGCTACTGCCTGCCCTACGGATCACACGGTAACAACAAAATTTGCAACAGTATACAGATTCTTAAAAATCTGCAGAAACTGCGTGGTATATATATATAACAAAGGGAAACTCACATGGGAAAATATCACCAAGATTTTATTATCACCATCAAGATACACAAAATATCAGGTTACCCCCTTTTGTTCAGTGACAAATGTATGGTGCATAACATGCATTTGTGGCCAGGGAGGGGGCTGTGGGGGCACAAAACCTTTAAGTACACATCCTTGACTCTACGTAAGCTTATCAACTTATCAAAAACAGAAAAATATGCAAGAGAAGAAAGGGGAGGGAAAAATAAAAATTCAACCAACTGTTAGCATTTAAGACTTTGGCACTGACTAGATTTATCTCTTCAGGTACTCATATTATTATTTCTATGCCATATATTTTTAGACATGCACTTACACAGAACACACAAATGGTATGTACATGCTAATCATATACAAATAATACACTGCTTATGGATGAAACGGTATCATTATTCATGACAAAAGTAACATGCTCTTCATGACATCAGTGCAGGATCAAAGCAGGTAAAATGCTGCCTTTCTAGTGACAGTTCAAATACATACACTTGCTGATTGTTAAAATACTTAAATACAAATTTGTTTCAGTAATTTTCATTTAATTATAGCATGTCATTCTTGTAACTGCAAACACACAACTTATATACTGAAGAATGGATTTGCCACAATTTCTGAATCTGACAGGCAATCTTGCAATTAAAAAAATATTCAATGCAGTTTTGTCAGCCATGATGACTTGATGGACCTCTCATTCCTGCATACATTTTACTGCATCCTTACCTGCTAATGTTACTGAAGGCAATCTACACTCTGTCAAAATCAATGAGGTTGAAAAATCAAAGACACACCACTGAGGTGTGGGGGAAGAAGGTGAGTGGGTCTATAATCCACAAAAAGACTCTCTGTACAAGCGGTTGGGAATGATATCAAGTTGGCCCACATGTTTAACAATGGGCTGGAACCAAAATTTGGCATGGGAAAAGATGCGTGAAACATGCAACACATCAAACATGAACAACATAGTCATCTTACCACAAGTAACGTTCTGCAGTCATCTCAATACAATAACATCCTCCACCCAAATATCAGAATGTTAGTGGAAGGTCTCGCTGAAAGTTTGTCATAACATTTCCTGACAACAAAGAGAATCCTAGATAATGCCATCTCAGCTAAATGATATCCAGCTAACCTAAGTCCCCTTAACTTTAGATGTACGTCAAGATTTTAAGAGACTACACAAATCCCTTCTGCCATTTGTAAAAACAGCAGAGACTTGAACACATATGCCTGTCTTTTAACATTCTTATGAAAGACCCAGAAACTGTGGCCTTACAAGGCCCTAGCCAATCAGCCTTTGACAAGGACTGAAAGTACTATTAAATACCATTTAGTTCTAATAATGAATGAAAGTCATTATGATCATAAGTAGAGAGAGCATGAACATTTTTAACTTGTGGCCATTAGGACATGTTTTCTATGAATATCTTTAGTCAAGGTAAAAGTAAAAAACCCCTAAACATTTTTTACGTAAATGAGAAGAGAGTCCTTTAAAAAAGTGCATGAAACAGCAAACAGAAGAAACTGTGCAAATGTTAAGTACACTTTTGCACTTAGCATATTAAATGACTGTTTTTGGACTCGGATGAAACACATTTTAAAAACATTAACTGCAGAACTCTAGATAGAATGTGCATACAAGCAACAATGTGGAAGAGAAATGAATTGTGTAGTGAACAGAAAATGTGAATTCAATGGCAAAACATAGCCAACGTTTCATAAATAAACAAAGAAGTAGAGCTGTTAAACACTTTGAAAAGAAATAGTGGTCTTAAGTTTGTGAAACTTCGACAACAAAGTCAATTTTTCCCTGATGTTTCCAACACCCTCTAACCTCAAAGAAACTCTTAAAAGTGCTTCTCCAATTCGCCGTGAGTTCCATAGATTTTTAGTGTTGATTGTTGACTGACTACAAATGAGCAGGTACTGTCAGCAGGAATTAAAATCTTTAAGTCTTTAATGAATGGTACAGAACACCTACATCCATAAATTTTAACAAAAACATCTTCAAGTACACTCTTTTCAGCAGCACTACCCTTGAAAAGTTAATTGTGCAAATACAAGACTGATTGTGAATGTAACCAGCCTGGAAAAAAATCAATCTCAGCATATTATTATTTACAATATGCAAAGAAATTTAGCACATAAAGTGCTTTAGATCCTGAGACCTGACGAAAGCAAATAGTGTGAGGCTGTTTCATGCAAAATGCCTGGACACTTGCCCAAAACCCTCTGTACAGACCACATCTAAAGAGCTTGGGATCATATTTAGTGCAAAATAATTAAGACTATATACGGTAGTTCTAAATTCTTGTAGAAATGCAGCCAGTGATTGCTGACTAAGATCATCAAGGTTAAACTAGAATCACAAAACAGCATGACCTTATTACATTCAACTTCTGTCTGTAAAATAAAAGTATGTGGAAGAAACAGCCCAATTATAGAGGATAAAATATCCAACCATATCTGCTCTATGTGAATGAAGAAAGTTCAACACATCAGTACATGTAATAATATCCTGTTCTACTAAAGAAGAATAGGAAGCAAATGCCATGGAAGGTCAGTCTAATTCTAAGACCACTTGCCCTGCCTAACCCAATGAAGTTCCTTTAAAAAAAGACACAAAAAATCTCTTGTATGTGTCTATGAAATCCACTTCCAAATTCTTCTTCATATCACACCAAAAACTATGTATTCTTTAATACATTTTTTTGATGAAGAATTTAAACCACCACTTAGCATATGAATTAAGTTACACATTCTGGACTGGAAAGAAATTTTGATCATGAATGTCAACCAGTTAATGCATAGTGTTATGAAAGCAGCATTTTGAAATGCAGTTTTTGCTTTGTCTAAACAAAACAGCACAATGTAAAAAAAAAAATCACAGAAGCCATAAACTGCTGCAAAGGTTATATCTTGTGATTCTTCATCGGAAGCTGATCTCAAATAACTGAAATAAACTATTGGCATGAACTACTCATTTTATTTTTACAAGTACACCTTTTTCAAAGAAGTAAAACACTAAATCGAGAACAGCACAATGTTCAAGGGATACGCAGAGGTTTAACTTTCAGTCTGGAGCAGAATAGCTTAAACGGTTCAAAAGGCAAGACATATCAACAAATCTAACAGTAAATTCTATCACATTTCCATTCTTGTCAATACTCACAGTAGTGAAATGGTAAATAGAGAACAATCTTTGGAAGGAGTGTTTCTGCCAGAAACTCGGCAACAAACTACAGATACTCAAAACTAATAGCAGCAAAGTGCAATGCACAATATTTGCTCCAGTCAGGACATGATCATTAAGTAAAACCAGTATCAACATCAAATATTTCAATCACACATCATTAGAGATGGAGAACAATCTTTTTCACAGACAAGAAAACAGCTATGTACAAGTCTAATAATGCATTACATAATGTGCTTTTAAAAGTAAATAATTTAGATAGGATTTTTATGTATGAATTATACATACAATAACTTTGTATTAAAAAAAAATCATTTATCAATATTGCTATATGCAACCATTGTTAAGGCTCTAACTTCACCATTGAGTTCAATGCCCCTACACCCTTATTCATCAACAGTATTAACAAAAATAATCCCATTCATGTTGATTTGTATAAATCTGCCACTTTCACATATTTCTTCCTTCTTTCCAATTTTAAACTTTTTTTGGGTTCAGAATACTAACAAATATTAATATTAAAGATGGATTGTTGCAACATCTGGTCTTTTGCTATTTCACCCCCTTATTCATACCACTCACATACACATTTCAGATTGATGTTTGTGTCTGTAGTGGTAATATTGTGAATTGATGGAATATGGGATGCGCCTCAAGTTCTGCATTCTGATAATAGTATGCTTGTTATATACTGGGCTGATAAACTTCCTACTTGAAATAGCATAATATTTTTAAAAAAAACGAATAACTTAAGCCTGACTGAAGTTTTTACATGACTTGGTTCACCTACTTTTTTCACCTGAAAATGGTTGATCACCCTAGAGTGACCATATAATTCCCTGAATACATTTGACTATTCCTTGGGACCTGTTGGCTACTTTATAATCCAATTAAAATGGCTTGGTTGGTGAACAATTTGCATAGCAATGATGGGGGAGCAAGATGATCAGACACTTTAGTCATTGTTTATTCTTCTATAAAGCTTTTGGTGCTAGGAAGACAAAGAGTGTGTCAGGCATTCACAAGGTCACTGAACTTTGTAATATGTTTTGAATATACATTAACACGTTGAAGCAACCATAAATTCAACAAATCTGTCAATGAAAAATCAACAGTTTACGCTCACAACTGAAACAGGGTTGGGGTGTGATAACATTTTCAAAAACATTTATTTCCCTTTTGTATCCTATCAGCTGTTTTCAACCAGAATTGCACAAATAATTGCACAAATAAACAGCCAACATTTTGCTGTTGTCTGGTCCTCAGCAACAATTTTTATTTTTGTTTGCTGTTAAAAATGGTCCAGTAAATATTTTACATTTTGAGAAATAACATTTGGTCCTATTACACTGTTAGCATTAAAAGCGTATTTTGGTTTGGTCAAAAATTTTATACAGCTGATGGAGGTTCTGCATAACTGGGTGAATATCTCTGGACAGCTAGCTGTCTGAGAGACTAAGTCTTAGCCCCTCATGAAGCTGTAGGCTGTCATGCTTTCGGCAAAACCATTTAGCAATTTAACATCTGGAATTTCAGTAAAAAACAAAAACAAAAAAATAGACTTTAAATAAATGTGTTAGTTATATTTGTCTGATGTTGATTTTTAATCCAGTAATTAGCGCTTTGGCATCATTCTTAAAGTTAATGCAGTAAAATTCTTCTACACGCAGTCCAGAGATATACATCGATGGTGTAACATCTGCTATATATTGGAGCCAAAGAAACTGCTTTCATGCTATGATGACCGTAGTGTACAAAGTTAAATGTGTGAAGCATTATCGGATATGCATAGCATAATTTTTTTCCAAATACAATTAAGGAATTTTTGCTTTTTAACATGATAAAAATTGCTCTAGCAGCAGTCAGCTTGTGGAAACAATGAACAATGCTATATATCTTAACATTTATTCAACATTATTTTACAAATTTGTGTCAGAGTTCCCTTCCTAGATGTGTAACTTCAGCAAGGACAGTTCTATTAACAGCTGTGTGTACTTGAACAGGTGCTCCAATAAGCCACATGTATGTACATACAAACCAGCACAGTGGGGGAATATTTGTGAAAGGTATATGCCAAATACAAATTAAATGCAGACTTCGACATATCTACTGCAGAAGACACTTATCTGAATTAACAAAAACATGGAACAAAACATTTTCAGTCCACTGTGTGCACATGTAAACATTGGTTAGGGATTTGTGCATTGCAGGTGCAACTTTAAACTCAAGTACTCTTAAGTATAACTGGGAAAATCTACAGAAACAGCAATGAAAACTTTTTTATATGTAGTTCTGGTTCTTTCTTTCTGTTTAAGGTAATGTATTAATAACCAACAGCTTAAAAGCAAACACAGCAGATTCTGGTTAGTTGGGAGTACTGGTTATTTGGGAAGAAGGTTAAAGAACAAAAAACCAAGTTGAACCCCCACCAAATAAAATCGCTCTACTTATTAGCAACATGCTACTTAATCAGGCAACACCTGCTTAATCGTAGGATCTGTAGGCTATGAGATGGAGGTCATTAAGACATGTCTTTATCATCCAATCATTACAAAGATCTAAACATTGTGGGAGACCTTGTTGATGGTGCAGTAAATTTAAAATTTGAGAGGCTCATGTCAAAATGTCAGCCACTGAAAAATCTGTCTTATGGTAATGATCTATGATTATTTAGAATTCAAGAAAGTGCATTATGATCTATTCAAAACACTCCACCAATACACACATTACACAGCGGAAATAATTTTTTTACTTTGTGTTTTACAGCCAGCAACTAAGGCTGTATGAGGGCTGAGCAGGTGGCCCTGTAAATAAGGGACATATGCAAAGAACAGAGTGCTCGAAATAATAACCAAGGCACCTGATCATCATGGAACTGGTGACAAATGCATATATTCCCCTTCCCCACCCATCCACCCGAACCGAACACCACAGCTGGAATTACGCGTGTTTACATGTTTGGCTGAAACTGCTCCAATATATCGGCAACTCACATCATTGTCATTAGATGGCTTGCATTAACCAAAATCCACTAGTTTCTTTTAAAAGCACTAAATTATATATCGTGCAAGGTTAGCGTTCATCATGACAAGTTTTGTAACCTGTGAATACTTTGTAAGAACACTTCCATAAAAAACGTTTACTACATTTATCTTTATGGTTTTCCAGTTACCTTCACAACAACTCCAAAAGACCTGACATTAGGCATGATAGTGCAAAAATTACTTTAAAGCAGGATAAAAATGTATCTTAACAGCAACTTGGGAATCCCATGTATAAAAAGGGGAAAATTAACCTTGAACACTGTTGTTGCTGGCATATCTGAACACTTGACATACAATTCTTAGAACATTTGCTGAACATTATACAAATTTTCTTAGAACAAGGTAATAAAGAACTAAAACAATAAGTCATAGAAATCTTATGTTGCAATCTTTACACTGCTTTTCTCTGCATTTTCGTAACAATTGGACTAGCAGGACATGGACATATGCTGTGAATTGGCTTAACAAAGGAATCTTGTCATATGAATGAGATATATAATGCAGTTATGTGATATTCCTGAAGGTAACTCTTTTAAAAAATGACAGAAAGTCAAAATTTTGGTAATCTAGGCTCTAGCAAACATTGTAGCATATCCAGGACACATTTTTCCTTCATGTTTGACAATACAGTCAAGGACCATTTTGTATAATGTACAACTTCTGAATTGTATCACAGTTATCAATATTTAATACACCTAAAAGGGTTGTTTGTGTAATTCCTGCAAGGTAATATGCCAAGCATTTAAAAGCAGCCCATTTACTGTAGCTTTCAAGAGAAAGATTTTTGTGGATACATGCAAACGTAAAACATCTTATCTCCTTATTGTCAGCACCATGACTGTGTATTTCACTAAAATGAGCAGTCTTCAGGAATTCAGTGAGAAGGAAAGGAAAAAACAGCAAAGCTCTTGTCATCCATATTTGTGAACTGCATAAAGATCATGTGGTCCTAATTCCATAGAGAAAAATGTTCTCATGATTCTGCGATATTTACACAGAATATCTCTTACAGATGTACAGTGACACAAAATGCATAAGCATGCAAATGTGCAGTTTTTAAAAAATACTGACTGATACTACAAGTTTTTCCCAAAATGATAAATTGTAGACTTATGTGACTTATCTGTTTTGCTTTTGCCCAAACGCAGAAATTTTGATATTATCAATCAATACGTATTTTAAACAAAAATTTAAAAAGATTCAGAATATACTTCATATGCACAAACTCCTTGAAATGTCATTTCTAATTACCAAATGATCTGGAATATGTAAGCCCCTAAAATAACTGAATCAATCAAAACATACTTTCCCTCACCAGATATCTTACATTACTTAGGCTTCTAAAAACAATCTTCTATTTTTATGACCACATACTGACATGAAAGAAAAACTGAGACAACTACCTCTAAGTTTTGGGGTAGACAAGCAATCTGGAACAGCGGGGCTCCTGCTCCATTCACTCCCAATATATCAAACAAACCTTATTAATATGGTCATATAATGCTACAGTTACAACACACGCTCCACATACAAAATCTCTACATGCCATACGGGGAGACTGGATGAGATGTGCAATTCTGTGCTGCATAGACTGCACACCTTATATATAGATGTAAATTTAGCATAAAGCACATCTGGCCTAGCACGGATTTTTCTATAAAGTGAAGATGTGACACACATATAACAATTGGATGACTTGGCTTGGAAAGGGTACAATAACAAATAACAAACCTGAAGGTATAACAGAAAACTCACAATGCTCCTTCAGCCAAGACTGCTCAATGAAAGAAGTATTGTTGGGATGCACACTCTGACAGTAAAAGATCATCTTAAAAGTTAATCCAATGTCCAGAACCTATGTATAGGGAATAATAAAAAAGATGAATCATTCAAAAAGAAACTCAATCTAGTGCAGACTGACTTGCAAGCTAACTTCAGGCACAGTTTCTACTGCATGAAACATAACCATGGGAATTAATTTGCTATCATCAATTTGATTGCTATACTGCAAAACAGGAAGTAATGCACACATGAAAAAAACTCACCAATTCTTGCTGAGTGACTTTCAGCACAGTCACTACTGCTCCTCATGATGCTTAAGAATTTCAACCAAGGTGATGCACTTTACAAAAGCAATAGCACCAGGTTTGCCGCTGACCTGAGGCTGTCAAACATGCTTTCAAAAATACTGTCGACTTGACGCTATCTACTTATTTAAAATATTCTCTACATTTATACCATTAAATATGGGCCTACTAAAAACCAACTAAAAGTCATCTTCGATCATTCATGATACTTCTACCTACTAAATTATCAGTAATTATTTTGCCAATTCACAGATCACTTTTACTCAACAGTCCCTCAACCTTTCCAGTCTTGCACTACACAGTGCACTTATACAAAGAATGCAAAACAGTTACAAACATTTCTTTTAAACATTGCCAATTTGTTTTTATCACAAATACAATAAATATGCAAGCATTTGCACAGGTAAGAATTACAAACAAAACAGTTGTCACAAAACCTTCTGAGGAAACCACCTTCCTCATTCTTTCTTGCTTGGCTTGAGCATGTTAGCAGCAATAATTTTCTCCAACATTAATTCTAGCTCTTCAGAAGTATGAAAGAGATTGTCTGAAAGAGAAACGGTAATATCTGGTAAAAGTAACTGAAGCATAATACAAACTTTGTCCTGAAACTCCTCCAAAGAATGCTGGGGAGACTGGCACACAACCACCTGGGGCAGATACACAGGTATTTCTCCTTCCTCATTTCTGTCTGCCAGACTGAGAGTTTCTATCAAACAACTAAGGTCTGCAGAATCTTTGTTGTTCTCTTCCAACTCAGAGCGTTGCAGTGAACCAATGATGTCATCTATGGCTTCTAGAAATTTTTGAGATTCTGGTGCAATATTCTGTAGATCTGGAGCGAGACGTGGAAAGAGAGTGCACACCAAGCTATGTGTGCGTGTCTGAAGTCGCGAAAGCTTCACAGAAAAGAGCACAAAGTCACGCTGAACAGGTGAAAGATCAAAGAATGGATCACCTAAGTGCACAGTGTTGCGCCGTCTTCTTTTGTGTTTGGGGCTGGGATTTCGGCAGCATGAGCATGCACCACCCAAACCTGCCTTCTGCCTCTTTCCTCGACTTCCGAAGTCTTCTCTTTCCTTCAGCCCATCTTGCTGGTGTTTACTAGGGTCATGCAGCCTAGACTCTCCACCACCCTGTTCAGGTTCGCTGTCCCTTTTCCGTTTGCGCAAACCTACAGGAAATTCTGGACTGTCAACAGTGTGTCGTCTCCTGGCAACAGGCTTGGGCTCCAGAAGAAACTCTTGTTTGGGTTCTTGCTTTGGAGGCTTTTTCTCATCAACGGCAGACTCAGAGACTGACTTTGGCTCTTTGGAGGGATGCATCTGGTCAGTGGAAAGTGTCTTTTGCTCAACCAGAAGTTGTGGCATGTCACTTCTTAGATCCGGCTGAGGCGACCGAGGATTTGACAAAGTTCTTTTGGCTCTAAGCTTGAGCACTATGCCTGATTCGGATGGTTTGGCCTCATATTTTGTGAGGCAAGGGGGTGACATAGCTTCTTTCTTTCTAGCACTAGATGAACGTTTTCTGCGTGAAGAGTGCCTTCTTCTAGAATCACCTTTGGTCCCTTTTCTGTATACCTTCATGGGTAAAATAAGAACAGGTGGGCTTTCATCGTAACTGAAATCCTCTAGCAAGCCTTTGCTTTGGTTGTGAAGCTTGTCCTCTACCTCATATTTCACAAGGAGAGGAGGGGTCTCAGCAGGTTCAGATTTTATCATGAACGAGCCTTGCCCAATTTCTGGATCAAGCTTTGGGGAACATATTAGGTCTCCTTCACCTTGCAGCTCTAACTCTGGCAGGCTAAGCATAGGAGGACTCTCACAGATCTGATTTCCAGTCCCCTCTAAATCCAGACTTTCATTCTGGTTTGTGCAGATGGGCATTCTTTCCAAATGTGGCAGTGAATCACAGCTGAGAAGCCTGTTCTTCCTGACTAGATGACGTGATGTTAGAGAATTCTTGCTGCTATGACTAGAACGAGATTTTTTGGAGGGGAGGAAAGGAAGGTCAGGAGGAGAGGTCAGGGAACGGCACTGGCAAATACAGTGACCAGTCCCCCATTCTGTCAAGTGGTGACCACCATCCTCATTGTCAGCCATCACAGGACACATACGCTCCTCAATCTCTCCTTGACTGGCAGGTGAAATAGCACTGGGAGAAGCTAGGCACATTGAGGTACTGTCACACTCCCCAACACCTTCGTCAGTTATACGTACAGTAACCTCACCTGAATGACCCAAGCCATGCTTAGTCTTTGCGTGTGCCACGGATAGATTGACCCTACTCAGCTCCTCTTTACTTCGACCCTTCGGGGATTTTCTAACATTTGGAACATCAAGAATTTCAGATGTGGAGTCAGGCTCTACAAGGTCTCGCTCTGGACTCAAAACACAGCTCTTACGCAACTCTCGACTGAGAATACTGCTAGAATCTCTCCTAGATGTTTGCATCATGTGTTCATCTCTGAAATTTGGATGAAGAAGTACATCTCCTATACAGCTCGGGGATGCCGGCAAGGAATTGTCAGAATTAATGCTTTCTTGATCTAGAGTCAAATGAACCGGAGATAAAGAAGAGTCCATTTCTTTGGCAGTGGCTCTAGACACAAATTTTCTACGATTTATCACCGGTAAACTTTTGCCCATTTTAAGATGCTGCTTACTGCACACATTTTTTACAAAACTCTCATCACCCTCCTGGAGCTGGCTAGACTTCGTATGCACATGGCTTGGTTCTTGGATACAGCTGAAAGCTTTGCTCCGCGCCTTCCGACATGATCTGGACTTGCGGGATATTATCCGTTCACAACCTTTCCTCAAGTCACCTCCAACTGACTTCTGCAATGGGGGTGGAGGAGGAGAAGGCCCAAGTTCACTGCCATGTTCTGGTATTTGTTTGGAAGGAAGATCGACCATCTTCTGTAAAATGGGCATCTCGTTCATGTCCTCCTCTTCCCAAGCCTCCCTGTCGAGATGCATCTTTCCCTCACCACCATCTTGTTGACTGCCCGACAGCAAATCCTCTACCCTCTCACCATCCTCTTCATCAAAATTGCCTTCTTCATCTTCTTCTCGATGAGTGAGCCAGTTTTTAAAAACAGACTCAAAGTCAGAGGACATGTTTGTTGTCTTTCAGAGGTTTTGCACTCTACCACCCACGTGTGATTGAGTCAAGCAGCACTATAGGAATTGAATAGTCCAAATTAGGAGGTGAATCTCCATATTTCTTGTAAGTCCTAGTTTTCTGTCCTCACTCTTCCCTGTAAAATAGAAAAATCCACTTAATGTAAATTACATACATTTAAAAGGTGGGGGAGGGAAAAAAGACAAAGAGAATTTAGGGATGAAGAAAAATTTAAAAGACCAAAGAACAGGAAGAGACAGATATCCAGTAAAAGAGTAAAATACCACAGAACTCTGAAAAACTCTTGTACTTATAGTTAAATTATGTCATATCTGAGGTGGGGACAGGCATTAGCAGGTCGTAGTCATGCCAAATGCAAACTATTTGGAAGAAACATTGAAGTAGGCAGAAAGGGCAAATATAATGATTATTCTTTTCATTATTTATTGGATGTAAATATCTCTGGTCCCCTGTCACCTCTGTTAGAAACAAATTTCAATTGGGCCTCTCACAATATATATCCAATGGTGGACTGGTGAAGGAAGGGTTTCCTGGATTAGAATGTTAATCACCGATCAGGGTAAAAAGAGGTACCCACTACTCTGCTGGAAAGTAGTTATTTTTACTAATGAACACAGACCACCTGAATTTGTTTTATACACATAACGATGTAGACTGGTACAAATGAGGAAAGGATTTACCTGTACAAACAAAATGTTTACCACAACTGGGACTCTCTGTGCATCATTTCACATATGCAGGACAGGGGTACAAGGGCTTTGTATATGTATATCATGAACTGCTCAGTTACCAACACTGCTATTCAAACACATGTGTGACATTGAGACGGAATCAATTTCTCTTCATCTTTTGCTGCCTCCCCTTCTCTCATTTAAATTTATTATTAAATAGGTGATCTGTGGGTTTGAATGAGACAGTGCATAGTCTCTTACAACCATATCGCAGGAACCAGGGGATGAGTGGTGTAAAGCAAAGCCTTAGACCATGCTGCAAAAATACCCCTACATTAATATAGACTGTTATTTTTTAAAAAAATAATAAACTGGCTCTTTGTCTTACACTTCCTGGGTGGTTCCAGATAGTTCTTAGCCTCATGGCATATGCACAAAACCCAAGAACACAATCATGAAATGTGCAGTATATACTTAGTCATTATCTGTGTGATAATGATAACAAAGAAAGAGCCAAGGTTATATACATTTATAGCAAACTGCAGTGACTTATGGATTAAATAAAAACTTGGCTTTGAGGACAATTGATTTAACTAAGACAGCCCTTCCTGCATCAACTATACACAGAAAGGGACATCACCATGACAACAAAAAGCAATTGTCTCAGGGCATGCACTCACTATTAATATTACAGCAGAATTTGCTTTGCTAATTTACACAGCTTTGTAGACATCAGAACAGCTACTGCCACAGTCTCAACTTTACTATCACCAATGCACATCCAAGCGACCGAATAGCTTAGCAACTTCATTTAAGAACACATCTAAATCTACACTTGTGTAGATTTAGATGTGCTCTTAAGCATATACATATACAAATTCAATCTTCCAGGTGCTGGAATTAATTTTTTACTTTATTAAATGTGCTCTACTGTTCGAGGCTTTTTCCTGGAGAATAAATAAAAGCATAAACAATTAACTATTCATCTTTAAGCACATCTGTTTCACACTCCACACCCCCACCTCCATTCTCAACCCATTTCCTTTTAGACCCCTTCATATAGCTGTAATGATTTTTCTAAACTAGCAGTAAATGAAGTAAGGGTAAAAAGTTCTAAGACTTTTTAAAAAAAATGGACTACAAGGGTAGTTTATTTTCTGCTGAACTTGAAAGCTGATTTGTCAAGACTTCTCAATATGGGATCAAATTATGAAAATCTTCTACCTGCAGACTGAACTTAAACATAAAAATGTCATGACACTATAAAACTGACAGATCTTGCCTTGGCATCAGAGACATTTTAAACATGTTTGTTTTGTTTAGTCCTTGTTACTCCTCGAGGAGGATAGGGCCGCAAACATGACAGACAGACACGATTAAATGTATTCTTCAAACACTTTTAAAAGCTATAAATTTGAAACTCTTATAGGTAAGGGATAAAGATTACATGGTATATATAAATATAAGATTCAGGGATCCCACCAAAAAACAAGAAAGCACTAAGGACCTCTATGACCATTCATTTAAATGATTCTATCAACAGGCCATCTGAATTACAGCATCATAGCTGCATATAATGAACTGAGTGACATTTACATTTGATCAACTTCATTTTAAACCATCAGGAGCTCCAGCCACATATTATGTTAATTCTCAAACTATAAGTTCCCAATTCTGAACTTGGTCCTAACCAGGTTAAGTTGGAGCCAAAATTTATACTAATCTGGTGTGACGTTATGATTTACTTGCTTGATCATTATGTAAGTCAATGAGTGCCACATATCTGATGACAAGGAAACTGTTGCCTCAACATTAAGAATGTGAGATCCACCTCTGTCCAAAAGAATAAAACACTGCATTGCCAGACATACTTCATGGATAGAAATAACAATAGTTCCTAAATACCTTTATTAAAAAAAATCTAACCTTCATTCCATCTTTTTTTTTTTTGTAATAATCATGAGTTTTTCTTGGTAAAATTACTTATGTAAAATTACATGCTAAAATGTTACTTTATGAATGAATTACATATTCTCAGGTTGCCCAGGTAAAGGCCTGTGATAGAAAAGAAATGTACATTAAGAAACAGAAATAGGCATGCAATTATAACTATAAATTTTTAAATGGCAAAAAGATTACCACTTTTGCCTACAAATGTTTCAGACATATTTAATAAAATAATATTATTATACATTGAGCCTCACATGGTTTCTGTGGAAATAATAAAAATATGAATGTGGGTGAAGGATGATTTCATCATGTGTGTCCCACACACATGTGGGTACACCCTTTCTCTCTTATATAACACTCACACATGGAAACATCTGCCTAATAGTTAAAAGGTAATAAAATTGGTGACAATCATATTACCTTGATTCATTGTAATCAAAATATGTAATCTAGAAAATGTTTTGGCTTGACTTGCCTGACATTTTTTGGTCTGAAATTCAATGGATTATTTTACTGGTGCCAATATTTTTTCTGAATTTTAAGTGGATTAGCATCAAAATATAATTTAATAAAATATCGTTAACATACTTATTGTCACCACAGCTACTTAAAATGATATATCTTTTCGCTGTAAAGAGTTAAAAAATTAGTTTAAGATGCTTCAAACTGTTAGTTTAAACTCATTAGTTCAACTACTCACCTCTGTGACACATATAATTACAACACAGCAAGGTTTAGAAATGGAATTCCCCTTCTTAAACCCTACTCTTGCGCAACAGCATGTTCACTACTAACTCTATTAATATCTCTTCCCGCTCTGGTTGAAATGCCACACGAATCATGTGGCTATAAAAATCCCACGAATAAAATGCTTCTGTGACGCTGAGGCTGCCAGTGCAAACTGATTATGACAGCAAAAGTAAACCAGCCTGTTATCAATGAATTTGTAGCTAATTTTTAAACTGCGTATCAAGCTGACCTACACAGAAATGGTCAAGCTCTTGCTTCGTGGAAACGCCGATGTTCGAAAAATCAATGTCACTAGGCGTGCATCCCATTGATGATAGCCAGTAACAGGCTCACGCAGTGAGTCACTGAATCAGGAAGTAGGCCGCTTGGTGTAAAATGTAAACAACTGACCTGATTAATACAAGCCAACTCAGCAATTAAACTTTCACTGATAGCACAGCACTAGACCAGGAGATCCATTTAAGATAAGAATGACCCAAAATTCGAGGACAGCTATGTTGGACACCATACTTGGCCTGAGGGTTGAGGCAGAAACTGGAGACTGTGTCAGCAACCTGCTCTGTGAAGATCTAACCACAATTTTTAGAATACAGATACCAGTTTATTTAAACATTTCAAATGAAACAATAACACTGTAAAGCTAAAAAAGCAAATAGGGAAAAATGTAGGGCACTCACATCGCTTAAACTCCAGTGACATAATACAACCTGGTTTTAAAGCCAACTGTAAACAAGCGAAGCGTCGGGAAAACTGAAGGCACAGCAGTACGTCGTCACTCAGCGCCACCTACAGGTCAAAAACTGTTCCCTTCCGGTTCAACTATGTTAGATAACTCTCAAGGACAAACGAGGGGAGCAGAAAGCGATTAGAGGTGGACAAAAATGCTTTATGATTTTACGGACGAAAAGCAAGCACAAGAGTACTTAAAAAATGTTAATATAGAATATCAATTTCAGTGTTACCACGAGAAAAGACCAGATGGTGAGAATTGTATGTGTAATGTTCGGCAATGTTCTTTACTTCCCCCCCCCCCTCCCCGTAAGTGGAAAAATAAACCCATCGATCTTTATACCTCTCGTTAATAAAGAACTGTCATTGTCATTGTAGTGATATCCGTCTTACCTGTTGGTCATGTACTCGAATACAGTACAAAACATCTGTATTAATCCTTTTCAGAAAATTGTGTCTGCCATTACATCAGACATTACATAATATCTCAAGAATGACATTACAGTATTTGGAAAAGCAAAGGTTCCGAGCAAGTAATAAGTACCATTCTGTTGAAAGGTGTTTTGGTCCCAATAGAAAGCGGCTCGCGTCACTCAAACCACCCCTCTAACTACAGCTTTAGTCTGTCCACCCTAAGTATGAGAGAAGTACCATTTTGCCACAAGGTATTTTGGTCCTGCTGAAAAGGGTCTCATGTCACTCAGCCCCCACCTTCTATGTAAACTTCAGTTCTCACCACCCTGATTATAAGAGAAGTACCAATTTGCTGCAAGGTGTCTTGGTCCTGTTGGAAAGCGGCTCACCTCACTCAACCCCCTTTTTCCGCACCCCAGGGTGCTGTCTTAGTAGACTAGGTATGTTAGAATAGATAAAGTAGTTGTATGTGTAAATTATGTCAATAAATATGTTTTTGAACTTATTTACCTGTGTGAATGTGTCAGTCCGAATGAATGCTAGCTTGTCAAATGTAAGTCCTTGTGTGAATGAGGTGAACATGTATCACTAGCGTGAGAGAGATAACATGATTAGACATTATAGTTTTATGAGTGAGGCTAGCATAATTGTAGGATTTAACTGAGATTTCCATGTTCAGAAAAACCTGTTTGAATGAATGCAGGTGTTTTAGTAAGGTAATCCAGTGTTCTATGTTGCAAGGATGTCACCGTCTTGCTGACTTCTTGGAAGCTGTCAAGAAAGAGTTTGAGATGGCAGCAACTATCTTCAAAACTAATTGTGATAACAACAAGTATGGGCACAGTTGTTTTAAATATGGCAACTACAAAATGGTGGGAAGAGGTATATTACTGTGTGATTTAAAGTTCGTTATGTGAAAGTCATTCTGTTTTTTTATTATTGTTAGTTAAATTATAGTTCTTTATATAAATTTCAAGACATGGGGTTTTCGATCATTTATCAGGGGAGATGCATTCCAGTACCACCCACGATAACTGAAAATCTTTTTTTTGAAATTTTTTTTTTGTTGCTTTAGAAGCCCAAGCACGTGTGCTTATTTTCCTTTGTCTCCCCCAACTCCCCAAGCATCTGATAAAATTTTCCCTTTCTAGTGTTATTGTTAACATATATATGTAATTACAACTTGATGTTGAGAGGGTGGTGGTTGTCCTTGTAGTAGCATCAAAAGCAGCGACAAAGATACATCTTCTATATTTATCACTGCAACTAACACTGAGTCATCTCGATATCTCTGAAGGTGGAGGTAAAGATATTTACCAAGGGCTAGACTACTACCTGAAGGGTTGTGAGCAGGAATACATCCCAGCTTGCTACAATGCTGGTCGATTGTTACAGAGTGAACAACTTGGCTCTTTTCACAATCCAGCCAAAGCTCTTCACCTTCTTCAGCATGCTTGTGACCAAAAACATGCAGCAAGCTGTTACCAGGTAGTGATCAGTAAGCTTATTTGTATGCATGTGTGTTTGCAGGTGTACATGGCTGCATAATTATAGTTTGTTCATGTGTTGGTAAATAAATGGAAAAATGTATGACAATAACAGAAAAATATCTGTTCGTACATGTATTAATTTAGTTGTCATGCCATTGAGAAATAAATATAAAGGTATGAACCTCTAAAGAGAAATGGTTGCGCTTTTGAATCCAGTAGTTCTTTGCCGAGAACAGTAGAACATTTTTTAAATAACTGCATGTCCAGCTGTTGGTCTGTACCATATGCTTAGACCCTACTGAAATTTTCCTTTTAGTGCACCAGGATTGAATTCATTTTGCCCTAAAACATCATTAATCATTTAAATAAACCTGCAACAACTTCCACAAACATGCATATCTTCTCTTTCATAAAATTTACAATTTGCTCTCTGACTCATGCTTTTAAATGTTACGAATATATAGATCTCTACTGATGGGAGGGTTGGTCCAAGAGGTCCCTTAATTATCAACAAGGCAGTGAAATTCATTGGCCACGAGTTTAAAATCTAGCATCTCATGTAATTTATTTCTGGATGTAACTCTTGCTTGACATGCTGGACATATAAAAGTAATAATAATAATAACGAATATTTATATTGCTTTTTCAATGATTTGCTCATTGCACAATGATATAGTCTTACCTGCTTACTTTGCATAAAAAAGGGAGTGCATTTAGGAAATATGCTTTTTTGTATCTTATCCTTTTAGCAAAATCCTTGCTATATCTTTCCATGTTTTTCTGGGGTTTTTTTTAATTGTATTTTGCAGCACACATGGGAATAATATTTAAGAATATAGAACTGCAACAGTCAGATTTTATGATATGTTTACCTTCAACAAATGGATGATCACTGTTTGGGGAAAAAATAACTTTGGTCTTGATTGTCTCCAGATTAGTGGATGGTTTATCAAGGGAGTGACTGGGATACCAAAGGACATGACAAAGGCTTTTGACTATTCTAAAAAAGCTTGTGACCTTGGAGACTGTTACAGCTGTTCTAACCTCAGCCAAATGTATAAGAAAGGCGAAGGTGTTGAGAAAGATGCAAAGCTGGCTGAACAATACAGGCGGAGAGCAAAAGAATTGTATGAAGAAATGGTAGAAGTTCGCAGAAACTTAGAACTTAATCAGTAATAAAAATGTTGTCTGAATGGTGTGTGTATGTAAGTGTGAATATGTGTATAGGCAACTATTTGTTTGTAAACTGTATGTGTGGGTGAAAGGGAGAGGCTCTTGAGAATCTGATTCAAACATAATTCATATGTTAGATCACCACTGAAAAAAAAAATGCAAGAGAGCTTGAATAAAAGTGTATCAGCATTTTCATTTATTTAGAAAGTAACTGATCTTATAAAAAGAATAAATTGATATGTAATACTGAAAAGTAATAATACTGTTCTGGCTGCCTAGTTAAGAGAATAGCTTTTAAGTTTTAACTGGCTTGCATGGTTGATTCTCTTGTCTCATATGTTGTGTTTTTGGGCTTGACAAGACTTGTGTGAGTGTTTTAATTAGATAATTCACCGGAAAAAAAAAACTATAGATATCAATCAGCAAGGATCATCTATGTTTGGAAGAAAGTTGTTATAAGGCTTTTTATGGTGTTCTTATAAGAAATAAAATAATTTAACAACTATATAACAGCCAAAGGTTGCACAAATTCAGATGAAAAATCATTGCATTATTTTACATGTTTTTACCTTTTGGGAAACACATAGAAAACATTTGCAAGATTGGTCTGTAATTCTAACCATGAAAATGCTAGGAGACCTATTTTCTAATGGGAGATCATTTTAAAAAAAAAATCACTAACTGTACCATGGATTTTTTGCGTCTCACATTATTGTCAACAGAGGCTTAACATGTAAGTGCCCTGAGGTCTTTTTTAAACCCTAGACATGAGATATTGGATTAGGAAAATTTTGTTAAATGGGTCACAGAGGACTCCAGAAAAAGCAAGCTTAAAAGTTGGCACAAGCAAAATATATTAACCCATTGGATCTGAGTTATTTACTAAATAATCCTGACCACTGTTCAGTTAATAAGCACTCATTAAAGGCCTCATGATGACTACAGTCAACACTATAGTATGTTCTTGATTTCAGAAAGCAATTATGTAATACTGAACTTGCAGCGCAGGCTTTTAGGAAAAAGTACAAACAAGATCATGAGCCAGCAGCTTTCAAAAGTATTAGACCGTAAGAAATTTCCTCCATGGCTTTTAGCGTATTATCGCCCAGTTGTCTTTTTCCAACCCTTTCTGAACAGTGACTGGCCTGTAATTGGCTTCTGAAAGAAACAAACAAAAAAAAACCCGTAATTAAAAATTGCAAGCTTATTGTCTAATTAATACAGTAACTACGTTATGCATGTAACTTCATTTACATGTGTCTTTTGTGGGGAAAAAATAACTTTTTACAACAAAAAAAAAAACCGCTTCGCCGAACTAAAAGAGAGGTAACTGCGATGTGGAATTTCATTGCATAATACTTATTGCTTCCCCTTAGCTATGGCACTTGGGCGAAATGGCTTAACGCTACGTAATGTTATCAGAGGGAATTTTGTGATAGAGTAAAACTTTTCTTTTTAAATTTCATTTATGTTTCCAATTGTATTTTTTATTAACCTTAAAAAAAAAAATCAGTATTTTGATCATGGAAGGGCCAAACCCGGAAAAATGTCTTGGGGTTGATTGTGCGAAGAATCGGTCAAGAATTAATCTAGGAAACTTAAATTGAACAACGGTTCGAGACTCTGCAACGGACTTACGTGGTACAGAGGGCGGAGGCAGTATGACGGACCTAAAGGAATCGAGCAGGGGTACGTGGTCGTCACTTGTACTGTGGCCGGTGTGGGAGGGCAAGATCAGATGACCGCCGGGCACATGGTCGAGTTTAAGTACATCATTGGCCGATATTTGTCCTGAAAATAAATATAGACTTGGAAAACACGCCCGATGAAGATTTGCAATTGTATCTACAAGAGGTAAGTGTGTGTCAGTGTGTGCGTGCATTAGTTTTCGACTGCATCTGTAGATTTATGTTAAAGTGTTTGAAAAAAAAAGTGTAACAAGACAACAAACTAAACACGCGTTGATGTCTACCATCTTCGCCTTAGTTAACTCCTCAGTTACCGTCAACAAAGACGATACGTTTGCCTCCTGCTTGCAAGACTTCCTTGACGTGGCGCCAACTGCCACCTGCTCGCCCATGACGTAATCTGCACGTAGACAGCACGCACATTCACGTAGCCGAAAGTAATATATTAATATATATATGTTGACGCTGAACGATCGATGGACATATGCCAAGGCACACACTATAAACAGGAAAAAGAAGCATGCTAACTTATATATGTGTCTCCTGCATAATAAGGGAGCCTTCGAAAGGCTGCTCTAAAGTCAACAAATATGGAGGGACGTTTGGCAAAGTGTTCACATGACGTCACGTGACCAAACTTGGGCGCACGTTCGCACATATTTGTTTACTTAAGAAGGGCCTTTTGGGGAACACATACTGTCAAAGAAGTAAGTATGGCAACATTTTACAAGACGCGAAACAATGGTCGCATATTGAAATACGAGTGTATGTGGGGTAGTCAGCTCAGACAGGTGAGACAGCAGCACAACACACCTACTGTCAAGCTCACCATCAGCCTTACTGTCATGTGTCGGTCTCACGCGAAGCTATAGCCGTGTCGAAGCCAAGCATACCTGGGTGGCCCGAAGACGGGGAAATCTTCTGCTGGCCCATGGCGCTTGACTGCCAAGAAGGAGTTGTAGAAGTCGTCGTAGCCACAACCGCTGGCGTAGCGTGCGTGCACGGGGACATTCTCGTCGAGCTGTGAGGTCAGAGAGGTCACATGCAATAGAGACTTAAGCTCTTACATCTTGCTTTTACCCTCCCTCCTCGCAGAATGGTGTATTCTTCTCTTACATGTTAAACAAATCAGTAAGAGAGAGAGAGGCCTTAATTGTGTTTGAGAAAAACGAATCTGAAGTGTCATAAACTTTGATATTATGTTTTTTATGTTGCACTTCATCTCATACAATAGATATTATGCTCCACTGCTGAAACTGAATTTCCTTTTGTATTTATTTGCCTGAAATACGCTGGTTACGTAAACAGTATACACATACAACTATTAAAACTATTTATAAATACCCTTCATTTTAGATTGTCATTTGTTACGCACTGCGGCTGCGCGAGCTGCGGACTGCATGTCAGCACCCAGGAACCCGTTAGCACCCAGAGTCTGGTGTTGCTGATGACTACTCCTCCGTGAGCCCCGAATGGTGTAGTCAGTACAGTTTCTCCTCGGCAGAAGGCTGGCTTGGAGCATCGAGCTGCGATGGCGACCTTTGCCGTATCTTAGCCACTCCGACATGGCGCCATACGAGGTTCTGGAAACACAGGAAGGGGTGAGGGTGGGAGTGGGGGGAATCAGCTCAATGCTTGCTTCAAAGACGACGAAAGATTGATAAGGACAAAGCGAAGGGGATCAGAAAGGCGTTAATGGCAGTGACGTCAGAGATGATGTTGACTGATGTACAGCATTAGTGATGATACCTTTACAACTGTCTGCAGCGAGGAAAGGAACGACGAACACAACAATCAAAGTAAGAAACACAAGATACATAATGGTAAGAGGGGTATCGACAGGTAGCAGCGAGCTTTAGTCGCAACAGTTTATTAATTCCTTTCTTCAGCTTCACTTGGACAAGCTTCAGTTTTTTTTTTTTACCCAATAGACTGGATATTTCTTCCCCCACCAAAAAAAAAAATAAAATTTTAATGACAAAGCTCGACTGGTTTCAGAAAACATGGTTAGTCATCAGTTTTGAGGTCTGAAAGGGGCTAATGTGACAGTGTAGACTGTCGTCAGAACAAAGGATGGGAACATGGGCCATTGTTCTCTCCCCATCCCCGTTTTCCCCTCCATATCTCCCCTCCTCCATCTTCTCGCCTCATTTTAGACATACATATTTCCGTCAGTCGCGCTCACACTCTCTCTGTCTTATTTACTCTCTCTCACACACACTTTCTCTATCTCATGTCGCGCGCACACACAGACACAATGACTGTCTCATTCGGACTCTTCCACACACACATACACATACACTTTTTCTCTTATTTTCGGTCACATAAACAGTGAGGGAATGAGCGTATGAGAGCAATAGAGAAAAAAAAAAAGGACTGAAAGAGAGAGAGGAAATGAAAGCGAGACTATGAAATGATAATAATATTAATGGTGATGGGTGAGATTGGAAGAGATATATTAATTACATTGTCTGTTACCTAACGTTTTGTTATTACTGGTCAGCGCAGAGAGTGAGACCTACACTGGTCGTGATGCTGCGCGACACAAGAGCAAACATTATTATAGGGAGAGAGAAAGAGAGAGATTACGAATTCTTGATAATGACTTGCAATGTTCAAGTAATTACTATTATATTCTTAATGCTTCTCTAGGATGGCGAAAAGAAAAAAAACCGCTTATCTTTTGAAAAAATATTGAAATCTCTCTCAGACACAAGGTATACACTTGCTCAGATACAGTGTACACGTGTGCACAACCTGAGTAGACAGGTTGTTAGTATCTGCGACTATAAATCAAGGAGGGGCAGTCTGTCTCAGATACACTTTCTTGGTCAGCTTCAGACAAGAAACTGCAGGCGGTAATAACAATGTTTACCAAGCCAAAGCTTATAGCCATGATGATAAATGGGAAAAAGGTCCTTCCGTACACTGGTGGCTGAAACCTGAGGACTGCTCGACCTCTGTGACCCTAACCGAGGCACTGATAGTCAATTTTAAGATGAGATGAGGTAGAGAGAGAGAAAAACAAGGCAAGTAACAGCTAGCTACCTCCATCACCACAGACGATGGGCAGCAGACATATCCCCCTCCCCCTCTCTCGCCCTCTGTAGAAAAGTGCTTTATGAACGGCGAGATTATAATGAGATTATGAGGTGAGTGGTTGTTGATAACACACGGTTGCACCAAGTCGGCTCTGCAAAGCAGCCAGTGTGTTTTTTCTTGTTAGGTCATTAGTTCACTTGTAAAAATCTACATGGCTGTCAACACACACATTGCTCCGTGTAAACTGCTGAGTAGACCGTTGGGGGAGGGTGCAAAAGCAAGGTACTGTAGACTGACCGACCCATCCTAGCAGTGGAAATAAACTAAAAACAAATCAAACTTACTTCAGCCGCGTGTCTGGTCTGTTGGGGCGATAAATAGCCTTTCTGTAATCTAGAGCCATAGTGACAGGAACCGGACACTGCTTTCCTGACAGATACAACCGAGAGTTGGCGCACACCTGTACCACACCAGTGCGCTACCGTGGAGACAGTCATTGCTACCTGTTCGTTGGTGACAGCGGCGCTCGGCATGGGGTGGCCTGGTCATGATTGCATGCCAAAGCGCGTGTTGACAAGCATGTACAAAATGTGTAATGCCTCAGCAAAGGAAATGTTTTGCCTGACCTTAACTCAGCTAACGCAGCATGAAGTCGTGACCTGACCCCTGGCGTCATGCACTGATCCACTCAGGTTTCAAAATAAACATCAACCATCCTCTCCTTGATGAATGTCATGCTGCTTTGACTGGTCTGTTAGCTCAGCCTCACCTTAACCTGTAGTTTACAGTATCAATGTTCAATAGAATTAGGAAGATAGTACCTGAACACTATTTAGTATTTACTAATCGAAAGGAGACATCAGCTATAGTACAAAATATGGCCCATGAAAAAGGCAAGTTAAAATTTTCAAACCCAAACTAAAATAAAACATTCGAGTGAAACAAATTTTTATTTGTGTAATAATCCTGTGTTTGCATACGACCCTGCCCCAGTTCCCAAGGGCGGTCCGGTAGTTCAACAGTTAGCGCCTGTCACCAACACACTGAAGGTTGGCTGTCCTGGGTTCACCTCTCGTCTAGGGCACGCTGTTCTTTCTCTGCACGTGACATCTGTTTACAGGGCTGGCTGCTTGCCGTGATATATCCTTAGTTGCTGGCTCCACGTAAAACCCCAATACCCCCTCACTCCAGTTCCCAATCATCACCATCACCACCTTAAGTAAAAAAAAAAAGTAGCAGGTTAATTAATTTGCTGTTTTGTGTTCAAGCTATGAAGTGTGGTCACAACATGGCGCGTAGGCCGCGTCCATTCGTGTTGCTAGGGAAGTAAGCTTTCCGAGCACTCACTGCTGCTGTCGCTAGGGGTGTAAGGTTAGTTTCCGTGTGGTTAACTGTCGCTAAGGGTGTAAGGTTAGTTTCTGCTAGGAGTGAAAGGGAACCCACCATGGATGTGTAATACAAGTTCGGGAACCCACCAACCCCGGGGTTACAAAATGGGTTCAACGTACATGTAGGGGTTTTCCAGTTGTGTGAATACTGTGGCGGTTGTTATGAGCAGCTGGGACACTGTAGCTGTCCTGCTCAGGGCCGCCGAGAGCCAGCCCGGGCCCCGGGACAGACCTCTCCGGGCCCCTTGTACTTGTAATCGTAAATTATTTTCCCAGTATATAATGTATGTTTACAATTCGAATCTCAATATCTACACTCAAACTCAACTTCTGCATGTGTAATGCTTGGGTGTTCTGTCCTTAGACCTTTCTTTAAAAGAAAAAGAAAAGGAGAAGAAAAAAAATCCACTGACCAAGGCCGGGCCCCCCCCGGGTACACCAGACCCCCATGTCCCCCCCTCTCGTCAGGCCTGGTCCTGCTGCATCCATGCTATAGGGCCAATCGATTACAGATGGAGTAATTTTATTCTCATGTCAAATGTTTATTAACGGTGTTTACATAACATCAGCTGCCGTGTAGGGATGTAACAGTCAAACTTCAGGTCCTCCATCGGGACAGTCGCAACGCTGATACAACGGCAGTCGCAGCCTTCTGATGCTGTTTGACAGTCACGCATCGACAACTAACAGAAATTATAAATATTTTATCCAAGTATCGTTTCAATTAAAAAAAATATTTTGGAAAAGACGAGCAAAGAGTTGACTGTATGAGAACTCGCACAAAGATAAAGTACATGAATCCATACTTAGGACATGACTGTTGATTATGTCTTGACTGATAATTGACTATTTTATACCTCGTCATAAACTCTTCAATCGTTGGACGTTACGATGTAACAGAAAGAAATTCTTAAATCCCCAATGATGATAACACTCTAATTGATATTTTACACCAACGACTCAATGAAATTCGTAAAACATCGCGAATTATGGTGCTACAAGAGCTTTCTTCACATCCCTCGTCTACACTCCACACCATCGGCAACTGATACTCAGGTAGCCACCCAAACAACGGAGCAGTTAGAGAAGAGAGTGAGCTACTTTCAGTCGTTAAAATGTGTGATGTGTGTTCGAGTCCTGCTTGTGCCAAATGTTTCATCAAATTCCTTGTTGCATCAATTGATGTTTCCCGCCATTTTAAGTACAGGTAGCTTTATTATCATACAGATACAAATTCAAATTTACTTGTTCTTGCATTTTTTAAAACTATAAAGGCGAAAGAAATAAAAACCGAAAGTAATATCAGGTTATCAGGGTTCAATGTTGTTATTTACCACATTTAACACACGATGAAGTTCTAGTTAAGCAGGGCTTAGAAGAAGAAAAGATGACATGTTCGTCACACCCGCTGGTGGAGACGGGGGAGTAGCAGGGGTATCTGCACCTCCAAGTGGACAGCTCCTCCCCTCACTTGTTCCCGATCAGTCTACCCACTCAGAGTCACACATCTTTATTTCAGTCAAGTTTCCACTTTCCCTCCATACGTGCTTCTGTGCCATGTGTTGTTGGACAGTAGTCTGGAGTAAACTAAAGAACGAACAAGTCAACAGAAGGGAAATGAAAACAAACACTAGGGGTAAAATCGATGACACTAAGGGGAAGCCATTTCTCCTTCTGTAAGTTGACTCAAGTGTTGAAGTGGCCACCGGCGAAATCTTGAGTCGCTTCCCCTTACGTTAATTCTGCTGGTTCCGAAGAACGTATGAAATTGTTGTGAGAGAGAAAGAAAATGGAGAGATAAAGAGAGAGAAAGAGAGAGACCCAGAAGTATCCCACTGCTTGTAGGGAAGAGGTGTAGCGGGAAGCGCTTGTTTTCAAGTGAGAATTTGGAGTAGCGGATTCGTATCTACGCTCCCGCAATTTTTTTTTTTTTTTTTTTTTTTGGATGGGGTGATCTTTACGGGGCATGAGTATATGTTTAGTTCCTTGGCATTATCTCTTTCTCTTTCAGTCAACAATTTATTTTTTATCATAGGGACCCGAAATCGACTTATGACTCCACCCACACATTTTTCTTTTCGTACTACCACTGTGAGCATCATGTGTTCACTCCTCTCTTCCACTGGTGATCTCTCCTATCTTGCTGCACTCGTTCCTCTCATTCGCTCCTTCTCTCCTTGTTAAGATTGTCCGCAATCGGCAAGATGGCGAGTGCAGGGACAGTCTGTATAAACACGAAAACACTTGGCAAACACTAGGCCTTTCTTCCCCTGATGAAAGAGTGAGCTCCCCTGCGCCGCTAGAGGGCGCCCTGACGGCACGTGCGACACGCCGTGTTTGGCCTCTGACGCATCGCCGTCAATAGCCACCAGTGCTGTCTGCAGCGACGTGCAGTTGTCATAGAGAAGCAGTCTCTCACAGACCTCGGCACTATAAACGGGTACGGATGACTGGACAAATAATCCTCCTGCTGGGAGGGGGCATGTCCGTGTGGGTGCAGGAATGGCTTTAGCGTTCTGCGGGATTATTTTTTGTGTCCCACTAATGGGTTTACGAGGAGGCAGCCAGGCGTTGTTGGGTGGGGTGCCTGCGTAACCAAGGGACCCGAGGTTGTGAACCAAAATTTACGACGGAACAAGTCGTTTGATTGTTTTAAAAGCCAAACAAACAAAAATCTCGTGCTATCCACCGTGGAACACTGTGCATGCAGTTTTCGTGTCCATTCACCGGCAACTTCCAATGAGTGACACGCCTGTTAAAAAAAAAAAAACAACAACGAAAAACTAAGTGGAAATGAAGTGTATAATCAAAGAAAAAAAAGGAGAAAACAGTTACGGGTGCCTATACAACTGTGTGTGGGTGTGTAATGAACCGACCGAGCAGGTTCTGTTATCATCAGTCAAACGAGAATTCAAAACTCTTTCGCAGACTCCCCCCCCCCCTACCCTCCGATTCAAAAACAAAACAAGCGTTGATAATGTGGATTTTATGACAGAATGACATCACACGCGCACACCAGACATCGATCCTACAGGTTTCATTCTCCTCACTTCTCGCAGGTCGAGACGATACTCACATTTCTCTGGCAAATGGCCAGTTGCTACCCGCCATTCCAGCAGCCTCGTTTCTAAAGTGATTTGCTGGCCTTGATTCGCAGTTCTCTCTCTCTCCGCACGTTAATGACAATTTGAGGCTGGCACCGGTGCCTTTGTGTCAGGCTCGTGGTGGCCGCCATGGCTCTGTGGTTGTTTTGTCTGCTGCGAGCTGTTGCATGTTCACTTTTGTGCTGAATACTCTTTTGAAGGGCAAAGCCGGTTGTGGAGAGCTAGCTTGCCGCGCAATTAAAAATAGTTAAATAAATAAATGAATAGGTCGACATGGTCCAGCTGGAAATTCAGAAAACAAACTGATCAGTGCGGTCGAGAGCTAGTGATATGGCCATTGTACCTGACAAAACTTCTGTAGTTAGAGATCAGCCAAACTGCTCAGAGCTCATAGAAAGACTGAGAAAAAATGGAGCAAAGATATAATGGAAAACAACGATTTTTTTTCAAATCCAGCTGAATGCAATTGAAAAAATTATGGTACACGAAGAACATTAATTCTAATGCATTCACATTATCAAGACTGCTAAGGTCGTGATTATCGGTCCACAGAAAAAAAGCAGTGTATAGAAAAGGACATTTGCAAGAGCAAAAATCATTGTTTCTTCTACATTTCCCGCTTACATTTAATAAAAAAATTCAATATTTAATTCTAAAACCACTTAGTACATAAACAGACATTACTGACATCATCATCATCATCATCAGCAGCAGCAGCAGCAGGATTGTCCTCATGAACACCCACACCCACACCGACACCACCACGTGCGAAGACTGGTGTCCTGAGGTCGTCGGTGAAGATTTCCAGACACTGTCCTGCCATCTGTCTCTGGTCTCTGAGTATAGTAGAGAGTCAAAGGTCAGACTTGCTTATTCCTTTCCAACGCCTTCATCTTTCTTTGTCCTCTATTCTCATTCTCCCCACCGAGGCAGTGAGCCTTAGCATAAAGGCTCTTCTGCTATCAGGAGGGTCCACCACACAGATGAAGGACATTTACCAAACGCACCTAATGGGTCTGTCTGACTGAGCGGTAGCTGGTTCGCTTCTTTACGATGAGAAGAAACAAATCACATGACACATCCTTTCCTTCCTTCTTCTTCGTGCGAATATATTCACAATTGAATTTTAAAAAAAAATAGGAACTAAATCCTTGCGGACTTAGGATTGAAAAACTAACTGTTAGTAAAAACTGTTTTTCTCAGTTGCTGTGTTTCGTTCTTCACGCATCTGGAAGTCTAGCATCCCCGGAAGTAACTTCACCAGACGACGTAATCTAATTTTAGACAGCGTCCAGGAACATTGGGGATTAGACATGGCGCCGTGGGACCTGGGTAGTGACTTGCCTGCTGACGTACACGTGAGCGGAAATGGACTTCGACTTGAGGATTCTGTTCCTGTCGCGTGGCGACATGCCATGTCATCGTGTCCTGTCTGCCCACACTGTCGAGCGAGGCCCCGGGGATCACATGACCTTTGCAAACTCATTCGTGACTCGAGATCGAGATATGTTGGTTTGCATAGTAAGTGGCCAAAATTATAATAATAATAACGATACAACCTTAACAAGGATGGTAATCGATCGAAATTCAGAAGGATGCGCCATTAATGCACGTGACTCGTATCGTCAAAGCCGCTGGTTCCGCTTTGATCAAGCTATTTTTAGAAACATTCGAATGTCTCTGTGTATTAACATTTCTCGTCTTCCTCGTGCAGTAATTGAAAACCGGTAGTTGACATCGTTGGACATTACAAACAGGATAATAATTAAATCCTGGCACGTGGATGTGGGACAGTCAAACTGAGCATCTTCAGTGCAGGAAAACCCGGTGTGGAGTGTAACATATGACCTGGCGCTAGATGGCAGGATGGCTGGGTGGCTGACAATACCGATATTTTAAACAGTATTAACTGACGATTGCCATCTATACAGGCATCCCAGTGATGTGTTGTGCACCTGGCCTCAGGAAGGTTGCCAACATAAAAAGAACTGCGCCGTTACTTTTCCTATTCCGACTTTTTCCCAAACCCAAAACTTTTTATGTTAGAAAAATGATTTTAAAACAGGCTGCATTGCTTCGCCAGTGTTTCTACAATCAAGTGGAAAATAAAATCAAACTGTTTTGAAGAAACAGTCTTGTTCTCTCTGTGCATTGTCAAGGAGCTTTAGGGGTTTTTTTTCCCTAGAAGTGAGAATAAAGGAAAGGGGAACCGAGACTGTATTTCCGGCCTCCTGCAAGCCCAGTATCAGAATTTCGTTCCAGAAAACACGGCGCGAGAAGAATGAAGTATGTCCTCCACAACCTCTTCGCCTTTCACACACACATTTACCCGGGCTGATACGCTGGTCAGTGAAAGAGCAGACACCTTCGGGTACTCGAGATCAAAAGGTGCTTCCATCCCGAGACTAACACCCGGACGATAACGAGTTCCATATCCTGTAAGCACGTGCTTGAAGGCGCCGGTTGTTTCCCCTTGACCCGGTTACAGACCTTTGTAGAAGCCAGACTTTCTTGCTACCCTCCCTCTGTTCCCCCCCTCGGCACCACCGGCTCCAGCCTTTGTATCTCGTGGTTTCTAAGACTTTTTTCAAGTGGTTCTCGGATCTTTTTGTATGAGAAGTCGCTGGACAGGTAAGTGAGCAGGGATCAAAGGCCAACCCTACCCGGACAAATGTGGACCAATTTTTACAAAAATAACTTTCAAAAAGCGCTGCTAAAAAGAAAAAAAAAAACCCTCCGAGGTAAGTTGTGTTCGTGTGTGTGTGTATGTGAGTGAATGATTGTAAGGCTGATACAAAGGTTCACACCTGTTTAAGGTGTGTCTCGTGTACATGCGGGTGTCACTGTAGAGAACTTCAGTCTTATTTATTTATTATTATTATTGATCATGGGGTTTTCTCACAAGCGTGTGAGGGTTGTTGTTGAAGTTTCCCTTATCGCTCTGTCTATCGGGGGCTGGTGGGGAGGGAGGATTGCAAAGGCCACACCATGCAAACAGGTGCCACATGGAGAGGAAGAGCAGCATATCAGAGATGAGATCTGAACTCAGGGCACCCAATCCTCACTGTATTAATGAAAGGCGCGAACCGTTGCGCAATGGGCCCGCCGAGCCGCCCTGTCTGTCGGAATCGAGCGTCTGTTATCAAGGGCTTTATTACACTCGTACGAATAACCCTCCCAGTGTCAACATTATCAACCGCTCATTACACATTTACGATTGCTGCTTCTGACTAACCAAATATTGCCAGACAAACCGCTAGCCAGATCTGGACAAACAGTTACTGCCCTTTAAGGGAGTTAATGAGGCCGCTCATCTGGTCTGTCCGCTTGGTGGCGCTACTGCGGCCCATGATTTGAAGCAAAAATATTTGTTGAGTCTGGTGTGATCACAATAACAGTGTTACTAGTATTTTGATTAATAGCAGATAGCCTGTATGGCGCGAGGATTGGGCTTTTGTACTTTCATTCTGGTCAGCAGGAAGAATACGAATATAAATGCGCGCCATTCAGAGGATCGCATGTTTCTGTTCTTTGTAATCAAGCTGGGATATGAGAGATTTTTGTGAAACATATTAGCGGGAACAGGATTCCTAGGTCGACATCACAGTGGAACATTCAAGATGATGATAATTTGTTATCTATAGTAGACGTATCGGGTCCACTTTGATATGAAATATTCACAGAAGACCAGTACAGTGTTGGTTTTTGTCCTCGCCAAAGAAATACCCCAATGACATCACACTGACTGACCCCCGTGTCGTGGCCTTTAACATTTGTGACTTTGTAAAGCACCCTGAACGACATACGCCTACCTTCATGTAAGATTTTCCTTGGCATACAGTATTTTTTACTGTTTCAGGAAAATATCCAACAACATCTGTTTTAAGCAATTTTTTCCATGACAAAGATATTTTAATTTTATCAAATGTAGTTTCATAGTCAATAAATACACAATAAAGTAGATTCTTTTTGTTTGAGAACAAATATATTATACGATGTAATGTAAATAAATGATCAAGTGTTGGTTACCCAGTCCTGAATCCAACTTGCTCTTAATCAAGTTTATTATCGCCATCTGAAAATCTTGTGTTTAATAAAGATGTAAACAGTTTATCAAAGTAGTTTGAAATAGTAATCCTTCGGTAGTTAGCTGGAGAGCTTTTTGTTTGAACAACAGAATTATTTCACTAATGCATCACTGTGTTGGGACCTCTCCAGTTTTCAACATGACATTAAATAGGTTAACAAACACTTCTGTCATATGTTACCTGCTGTTTTCAGAAATTCATTTATTCAGACCACACCAGCAGGGTTACCTGTTCCCAGGTCCTCCAGCTTGTAAATACATCAAATCAACCACTTAACCCTTTGCTAATTGCAGCAAAGTTCGTGCATGGGCGCTGCAGCTTGTAAACTCAATTTAATTCAATAGTTATAATTTAGAGGCCAGTGTTTTTAAACATCATCTAGACTTTGTTTGTTGTAGAACATTCTTTAGTCATCGCGAGAACAGGTTCGCGTTTTTCACCACCGGAAGCGCACTTTCAAAGACACGCGACTACAAGAAGGGTCGAGATTTCGAGAATAAAAATGCACGCGCTGTTCCCACCTCGAGCTCGCATGCACGTGCACACACAAGTATCCTTTGCACGCGACTCGAAAGACACGACAAATGTTGATCCAATAATCTCGACCGGTCCAGGGACTTTCCAAATATCCCAGTTGTTTACTAAAGCCAGCGGTAAACATATTTCTGACAGAAGCTGCTATGACAGCAAACACTTTCTGGGGCTCGCATCGAAAATGAACCCCCTCTACTGCGGCAATGTCTGGTCACGTGACGTGCATTCTGCATACGACAGAGAGAGAGAGATTCAGCACGAGAGATGCTTAAACCCTTTGCACTTAGAAAGTTTCATGTCCACGTGATCCAGCATTTAACAGTTGTCAGCAGACCACGGTAGCTTCTTTTTTAATAACACTCAGGGGAATTTTCTGCACAGGCAAATGAGATGAGGGGAAAATGAAAAAAATGAAGGAAAGAAGAGAGAAAGGAAAGGTCAGACAGAAGCTGAAATTCGTAAAGAACAAACCCGAATAATGCCAAATAGAAACAGCAGAAGAGCCAAAATAAATAATTACTTATAATTAAACCAGGCGAGATTGTTTTAGCACCGAGACCGACACATGGCGGCTGATATGTCAGGCCTTCGGTGACACTTGACCTCAGGCTCGAATGGTTTAACTGAACTCCTCAAAATAGTTTTTGACTACTGTGGTTGAAAATTAATGAAAGGTATAATCACTATAGTTTAAAAATACTGTAATACTCTTGTGTTTTAGATATTTTATCAAAATAATTCCAAACAATTCCATAATTGTAAAATGGAAATCGCTTTGCACGAAAACTTGCCGTCTAATGGTCTTCACAAAGCTGTCATTAGTCGCCAAGAAATCCCATAATAGTAAATAGTTTTCTCTAGAATAGGTTCACAGACACTCAGACGAATGATGTAAAACCTCGCCAGGTGTCTTCTGTGGCTAAAATTAGAACCCAAGAAGGACTGCAAGGAAAGGACACTTAAGTCCACTCGAGTACCAGGATGTAGGTTACTTCATAAATAAGCATAGAAACAGACAGCAAGTAATCTCATTGTGCTCTTTCCTGACTCTGTCACGTGACCCGGATGTGAGGTCACTGGAACACGCGGTTTGGTGCGTTCAGCTGGTGTCACACCAGACTGGGGCATCGGGAAATCTCGAAATGAAAGTGTCGTGGACGTCCAGCGGCAGTGACTGGAGTGGGAAGGTGTCGTTAGAAAACGATTTTTTAAAAACAAAAACTTTGACAAAGTGTCCCACGGAATATTTCCCATTAAAAACATTCATTGACATAATTTTTTTTTTTCACGAATTCTTAAATGTTAGAAGAAACCAAGAAGAAATAGAAAACGAAGGAGATGAAGTGAGATAAAGGAGATGAAGGTCTTTATGGTTGCCTGTCAAACGGCTCGGAAATAATTAGCTTTAATAAGAGCTTTTAGACGATGTAGCGGGCTTAATTCTAATATCGGAACATCCATTGCTGTTAGTGGGATATTGGACATTATTCTGATCATTATTCTACTTTATTCTGATCGCTACGGTGTGCACGTGCAATGACAACGGGTGCACGACAGCTGTAGCTGATGGTGGGAGCCAGTCTGTCTGATTAAGATTTCTGACCTTATGGCCTTAAGGTGTTTTAAGGTGTTTGGCAAACATATTTTCCTTCGATCTGTTTTTCTAAAACAGCCTGGTTTTCTCTATTTGCCATCGGGTACCATAGTGTGTTTCGCAAACTTGTTTGACAGCCTGTTTCCCTCGTGTTTTGGGTTTCTAGAACATGCTGTATTCTCGCTTTTAACCAATGGACGCTATGGCCTTTTGCTCGCTTCGAAATTTAAGCGAGGGTTTGACCCCATACTTCACTCAAGATTTTCAGGTTCTGTAGGACACACAAGACCATAAAGGACAAAACTTAAATTATATTTGTAGCTTTTATAAAAGCTTTTTCCGAAACAAGTTTTGAAATTTATTTATTATCGTTTCGGGAGACATCGTTTTGACAAACATATTTGTGGCATTGTGTATTTGTTCATCGTGTGACATTGTGTTTACAGCTTGATGATGAACAGTGACGACAACTCTATTTTCTGTCCAATGTTGTCGTTGACTGTTTTGTAGCTAAGACCCACGCTAGAGCGCTGGCGCCATCTGGCCAACTATTTTGCATTGGCAGCGCTCCTCTGCCGGTATGAATGCTGCTAGTCAAGGGGACCTTTGACCTTCCGCCCGACAGTGTTGACAGCGCGTCTGCTAAACAATAACAATAACCCAAGATTTGTATAGCGCTTACTCACACTCCGAACAAGGAGACATGGACAACATACGAGTGAGAGAAACAACACATGAACGACAGAAAGATAAACAACAGTACTGATGAATAAAGAAAGACAAATAAAAAGCTCAGAAAGGATCCAAGTAACAAGGATTGAGAGTAGCAGGATTTTTGCGAAAGGGGGACGAGTAGGGAAGTAGTAATAACCACAAAATGGTGGAAGGGTTTGACAAAGGACGAGCATTGTTTGGACTGTTGTGCGGAGTCATGCTCACGGAAGGGGCTCGTTTTCAGGGCATGTTTAAAGGATTTGATGGTGGGTAGGAAAGAGTTCCATTGTTTTGCTGCACAGGAAGTAAAAATCTTGTGACCATATGTTGTTGTTATTATTGCTATTTTTGTTGTTCTGGTGATAAGAGTAGTAAGGACACGGTGGTTAGACGATGAGAGGAATGGTCTGGCTGGGAAGTAAGAAAAGAAAAGTTCAGAGAGATAGGACAGGAGCCAACAAGGAAATTAAAACAGAGCACGGACAGTTTGTACTGGATGCCAGAACGGATGGGTAGTCCTGAACAACAGGAAAGATGGAGAGGGAGAATAGGAGAGGTCGTCTGAAATAGGACCAACCCTGCGAGTGTGCTGTTCTTGACCATGAACAATCAAGATTGGTGAAAAGCTGCCAGCATCACAAATCATCTGCCTCGCTGTCTTTCATTCGATTTGTCATGCACAGCATCGCATGTCATCTGCTTGTTAGGGTCTCCTCATTAATAATGTCAAAACTGAGTATTTGCACACAGCCACCACAACTGTTCCTATGGATGAAGGTGTCACTGGACAAAAGCGACACAGGTAGGCAAGAATAGATGAACACAGCTAACAGTTAAAACAAATCAATTCAACTGCCATTCATCCCCGGGAGGAGGGATGATGATGGGGAGGGACAACCATCGTCGTTGACACTAAGGCAGTTTTTCAGTTTTCTGTCCTCTACACCAACTGAAGGCAAAGCAGATTTTCTGTTGTTTGTAGTTGTGGCTCAGAAAAACTAGACATGAGAAGTTGATTTAGATGTTGATGTAGAAAAGCATAAAAATGGCGGATTTAGCTTAGCCATCGAGCAGAACTGTGCCCAATGCTCCATACCTCTGATGAAAAGCGGCAGCAGGTGCAGAACACCTGTCTCTACCATAACATCGAGGTAAGGGAGAGGGGAGGAGAACACAAAGTGCCAGCCAGCCCAGGCTTGAATCGAGCAACTAAATGAGAAAGTAACAAAGTGGAAACAGCTCCGACCTGACATTTTCTGTCAGCAAGTCGGGGAGACACACTCACTGGTGACCATTATCTTCTGGTCTGAATCATGGCGGTGGCTGTCATGACATGACATCAGCTCCGACATCTTCATGCATGTGCAAAGCAGTGAATCTCGTTAACTCGCTACATTAAATCACAGAGCAGATTATAGGAGGAAGAATATAACTCTACCGGCCAATAAAATAAAACAGTTGAAAGGATGAAAGGAATGACTGTAGAGCACTGTTAATGTGCTTCACCGACCAGCGTAGAGATAACTTCTGGAATAGGACTTTTTTGTCTGCGCAATGATTTGTACGAAATCCATAATTACATTGCTGACATCAGAGCCAATTATTAGAGATGAAAACGGTTCACTGTAGCAAAACAAATATTCGTCTGAATAAAATTGAAATAGAAAAACGGATTCTGGGGACTAGCTTTAACACCTCACTCTCTACCTGAAAACGTGAGGGAGCGATGTTTACCTTTCACCACACTAATGATCTATTGGCTGTTGCCTTCAACATATAAGACCGTTGAATATGTTCCTGATGTAGGAGTTTTTGATATACATGTATTTTGTGCGAGGGTGATGTCTGAAATCTTTTCATCGATGAACGAAAGCCGTTATTGTCTTTGCTAGAGTTTTTCCTTCGTCCATAAACGACTTCTCCAAATATTCACAGCAAGTCTGATATTGGAGACCACAATGCGGCAAATATTATCTTAACAAGGACATATGGAGGAGAAAATCTCAATGATCTTTTAAAAACCTGAAATAGAATGCAGAGGCAGAATGAAGCAAAGGTCACCGAAAGCAGATCGCAGCAGGAGTCAGATGATAAAACCACGAAAAATGGAGCAGAAGGATGGAAAAGGTCAACATCTCCATGGTGTTAAAATGTAATTAAAACAAACTTTTATGTTTCAGAGATATATGCCAACGAGGTCTTGCGGAAAAAAAATCTCTCGCCTTCACAAAATAGTTGATGACAGAGCTGCCGGGACTGGCGGGCAAGCAGCTCGCAGTCTCGTGCCAAAGCCTCGGCCAGCCAATCAGGGGCCGCGCTGCCAATGATGTCGATCTCGCCTGCGAGGACAGGAGCGCGAGAGACCAATTCTGGCGTTTTATAGAGGATGCTCGTAATCATCATGTGCAGCAGAATTGTGAAAATTAGCTCCACATGCGCACGAAGTCTCCTCCCCACCCCACGCACGCACGCACGCAAGGGGATGGAAGGAAGGAGGAAGAGAATGGTTGCTGGTTTCGATGTTTTGCTTCGTTACTAGTTGATGTTTTTTTCTATCTCATGGTGAGTTATTTTACTCCCTGTTTTAAAAATAAATTACTTGTGTTAAGAGGGGAGATACGAAACCCTACTTTACAAGCCCTGTTACCAGACAGGTCCCCTTTCAGAAAAAGAAGAAAGGGATGAGAATCTAGAGGAATGTATCTTCGCATTAAATCAAAAATCATGTATTAGAATAGAGCATACGTTTACCTATAATCAGTTTTCAAAGTTGTCAGCTGACGGAATCAAAGAAGAGAAGACAAAGGGACGATCAGATGTATTTTCGGTACGTCCTCCAGTTGCCCGGATGTACATGTATGCAGTTTATGTACTGGCATATGATGTGATATAAAAATAAATAAGCTTATTTTAATACTATTACATTCAGGTCATCGAGGCACGTAAGCACTTTATCTACTTACTCTCTTGACACTCCTCAAGTCACTTCCCACACAGTTGACCTCACAATAAATGAGGTCAGGGTTAGGGTCTATACATCAAGCTATCAATTCATGTTTACATCTGTCTCATTTCTATACTCCTCATGACTCACAAGTTACAGTCGACTTCTCGCCTACATGGCCTCGTGCGAGGTGGGAGCGTCTTCTGTTTCCGTATTGTTTTCTGCTAAACTGCGCATGTCTGTGTCATTGAAACGAACCCACAATGCCCTGCCTGGTTCAAATGTAGGCTGACGCCAGCTAAACTCTCCTCAGAGAAATAGAAGAGATAAGGGGGGAAAAAAGGAAACCTGATGAGGATTGAAGGGAGATAATGCTGTCCAAAATGATCTGAAGGATGCCGGAAGTGACCAGTGTCACGTGATGTGTGCTGCAGTTTGGGCTTTGATTTCACGATTTTTCGTATTTTATTTCTAGTTATCGATTTCGCGGTGATTCCTAGATTTCATTAATTTATTTTATTAGAACATTGACCAGTGAAGTAAACCCATAAGTCTTTGGACAAAGCCCCTCATTCCTAAAAAAAAAACACACACAAAAAAAAAAAAACAACACAAAACCAAACAAACTGCACAAAAGAAAAACAAAACTGAAACATGTGCAATAATTTGGAAACTAGGAGCTGCTCGAAGGCACACCCGATCACCTGCACACCCACCCTTCCTCTCCCATACGCAGAAGTTCAATTCAAAGCACGCGCAACAACACCCTCACGCAAAGACACGCGAGAAGGATGAGCGGGGCGCATGCGTCATGACCTACCCCCCACCCCAAATAAAAAAGGTCGCCGTCCATCACCTTCCTCATCCTCTGCTGCAGAGTCTTCACTCGCACGCTTGTCAGGCGTGACCAAGCACACGCATTCTTTAATTCCTTCCTTCAATCCCGGCAAGCCTCAGCAGAGAGGAAGTGCAGGCAGTCAGTGATTTTGCACTTACAAAAAAAAAAAAAGCAGCGACGACAAAAAGTTTTGAGACGAATCACCAGATGACGGGCAGGAGAAAGATGCTTCGATCAGTGGGGCGATGTCACCCCTGGCTGTCACCATCTCCGCTCGTGCTGTCCTCGGTGGGCTAATGCACTCATCTCGCACGCGCTGCCAACATCCGCAACCTGCAGCGCGCGCTTCCACGTCAGGAGATGCTAGAAATGTTGAATAATGTACTGCGTAAGGGGCTGCTAGGGGAAAAAATAATGAAACGGATATTTGAAGCTTAATATTACACACCAGTGAACTCCTTTTAAATTAAAAAAAAAATACTTAGACTGTAGCAAAATTTAATTATTTTTATATCTCGTCAGTCTGGTTGAAAATGTTACATCATTATCATGTAACGACTTTCCGTTTATTATTCCTCATCGACATTATCAATGTCATTGACGAGGCAGTAATAAAAGTACTTAGACAAATTTTGACAGACGATCGAAGTGGAGAGGGAGGAAGAAGGGATGAAGGGAAAGAGGAAGGTGAGGAAGGAGAAGGAAAATCCTAATAATGAATCCTACAACTGCACAAAAATTTAGGACACCGGAATTGATTTCGAAGCTGACATTCAATTAACTCTTTAAAAACGTAACGCTGCGGAGGAATTGTTAGGGAAAGAAAGACCAGATGGTCGAAATATTCAAGTGCTGTGTTTTCTTTTGTTTTTAAATCGAGTTAACAACCTCGATGGAAACCTCTTCGTTTGCTTGCACCAGCCCTTACCTTTTAAAAAGTTCCTAACACATTCAACGATTTTTTTCTCCAAAACTGAGCCAGTCAGCTCTCTATTTTTTTCCTGCTTTCTATCAGCATTATTTCTTTGTTATCCGGAATGAACAAATGAAGATTCGCTCGTGTAATCCCTCCACATCCTGATGGCCAGCAAGCCTCGAGGAACAGACAACTAGGCATGTGATAATACAAATAATTATACACAATATCGTTGCCTCCACCTGACAGAAAGTCATACACAAATATGTCGTCTTGCACGGATGAAGTTTTGTGATGAAGTTCATCACTCAGCTGGCAGAGCTGCATTTGCAAAATGTCTCTAAATAAAATTGTGAATCCATTATCGAGAGGGAGAACCACATTTTTGCTTCATCTCTCGCTCTCAATCCGATCCTCATCTCATGCGACTAATAGAGAGTTAAAGAGCTCCTACTACGGGAGGCTGCAATGTCGGCGCAGCTGTGGGTTTTTCTTGCCAACCACGTTCTCTCCAATCATTTCCGACGCCGAGCTCCAACAAGGGCGCTCTAATTGTGTGCATCAATCACCGTGCAGTCTTGTCTCCATTTCCAGAGAGAGAAAGTCGCTTTGTTCACTGCTCTACCGTTGCCGTGCGCTTCATTGGATCCGGTTGCGTACCATCCCCTCTTTATTACCACCTGCTGTTGTAAAGAACAATATAAATGCCTACACAGAATGCCTCCCCTTAACAGACATCAGCTACTTAAAAGCGTCTTAAAGCTCCTTTTAAAACGAATCCAACAGAACAGGGGTACAATTACTACATTGACTGCTTTCAGGGTAGGGTACGAGGGTGTGTTGAGTAATCTGGTGTGTAGTTTTCATTTTTGTATGATTTGTTGGGAAAGGAGGACGACATCCCATTTTTTTAAACTTAAATATAGACATTGCTTTTAAACCTTGTCAGTTTTGTATAGACAAACAATGAAACCTTCGTTGGTGACTCAGTTCCTGTTGCAGTAAACCTTATCGAAATAATTTTACGACCTTCAAATGATCACTCTAAACTTCCGGCATTAGTCACTTAGATTAGTATGAAAAGGAATGTTAAACTTTGGCCAAGCCTTTTTCAAGACTTTACCGACCAGTGTCATTAAACATTTGTGTGTATATAATCGACAACTTCAGGGGACGTCAAGCGAGGTCATTGTAATGCCCTCGAATTAGTCCTCACCCGACATCCCAGCATTCAACATCACCTCCAGGTTACGAGTAGCTGTAGTAACATGCTTCTTCTTGCCTGGTAATTTGATGGAGTGGGTCGGTAGATACGGATTAGAGACCATCAAGGGCTGAATCATAATGACATCCATTACATGCTGCAGGTCATCTTTGTGTATGGCGATGTCCGTATAATCTTTGTGTTTGGCGATGTTCGTGCTGTGTTAAGAGAGCGAACTTCCGGGCTTTTGTTCTTCGATCTTCCTGTCTGCCCATCGCCGGCTAGTCCTGGTACACCGCCATGTTCCCAGTGTCGCCCTCCGACAGGACCGTTTGGTAGGAATTGATCTTGGACAGATGAATGCCTGCTGGGTCAGGGGTGGAGTGTTGGTAGGCGGACCAATGGCGAATACTTCCTTCTTCCTCCAACAAAACAAAGAGAATGTATTTATTGCTCAAATATTTTCACGCGTGCAACGCCAAGCTGTGTCCCGAGAGACCTTGACTAGACACCCCTTGTCGAATATATAATTATGTTTGAAAACTGTTTACACAAAGGTCAAAAAGAGGAAGGAAAACAGAGAGAGAAAGAGGAAAATATTGCCAAGCTCATTCATTTGTCTGACAAGTTTAATCTCCATTCAGATTGTTCATGAATACATCGTGAAGGTCTCCACGAATGAACTGTGGTGGAGGTAGTGGTGGAGGGAATATCCATCCAGAGTTGGGGAAATAATATACTGCACCGAACTTTACTGAATCATTAGGAAAATATTGTATCCCTGTAAATTAGAGGTTTAAAGGTCTGCTGCCCCGGATGGTGACCGCTCTGTCACCCTACGGACATCACGGACCGCGGACAGTGAAGAGGGGCGGCATGATGGAACACAATCAAAGCTCTGCCCCATCAGCTACATCATCTCGGGAAGCGAAAGAGAAGACAAATAAATCAAAATATAATCAAAATAAAGAAACGAATGCTCTTTCTGTCGTCTGCAACTGTTTGCTGACCTAATCTTTTTCTTCAATCGCTCAAACCTGGGTTGCTTTGAAAACCTCCTGCCTTCTCGGAAACCGTATCCCCTTTCACACATAACTAGAGTTTCACCTATTGATTTCCGAGAGTCTGGCCCCAGCTTTCAACAAATTGACCGCCCCGACAAAACGGCTTTTCCCCTCCCTCTCTCCCGGCACTCAAACCCTCTGTTTCTCGTATATCAGTCGCTGATCTGGAAGCGATCTCGATGCGATTTCGATGTGATTTACGACCTGACAATCTGACTGGATTTGCGACCCCTTCGCCTCCAAGATGGGCCGTGCCTGCCTTCCCTCCCCTGCCTCTCCCTCATCTCCCCTTCACCTCGCACGGCGCATGTTCCTCGCCCTTTCCTGGCTCGTGGCACGTGCAAGGTTCCCTTGTGTTTGATCATATTGAAACCCTGAGCAAATAGAAGATTTACGACCGCCCTGATAACCTGAGAGATCGATAGTCTCTTCAGTGTGTTTTCGGTTGTTTTTCAGCCCATGTTAAGTGCACGTTCGCCAGCTCGCATTAGCTGCCCCTTGTTATCATTTGGTGCGGCGTGCGAACCCTCGTTTATTGTCGCTTCTTGCGGAGGTGAACCATCGGGGATTTGGCCGAAGACAGCTACAGATTTAGGGCTCATCGACCCGGGGGCTTCCGGACGGAGATGGCCGCGTAAAAGGAGAGTTTAGTGTCCAGCAAGTATTGACAACGGTTGTTTAATCAGGTCATGAATAATATCCCGTGTGCACACACATGACATTTTGTCGTAGAGTCACAACAATTTTTAAATACACCGGAAGCAGACTGGTTGGAGATGAAAAGGCATGATGTGATACAAAGCGGCTTGCATGAAATTTAACGCTTTTTAAAGTCGGAAAGCTTCTCTAGAGGCATTCAGAAGAGGTGGCCATCTGATGCTCTTCGGGTCAGTTGGAGGTAAATTCGTCGCACTGATCTTGGTGGACTGTGATGAAGACACCGTCAATGAACATCAATGTACTACGTCACGCTAGTGCACCATACACAAGGTTGCCAGGAACAGCACAGAAAGTTCCAGGGTGTCAAAGGAAGAAAAAAATCCTTGGACATCTCTGTAAGCAAAGGAAGGCTTTGAAGAAAGAAAGGAAGAGTAAAACCCGAAACAGTTTCGAAATGCTAAGAAGTGAACTTCGCCATCAAAAAGGGAAGTCATGTAGGGAGAAGGGGATCATGAGCCGATGCGGGAAAATAGGGGAGGAAATGGCACAAGGCGACAGCTGAAGGACTACCAACTACTAAGGACCCTCTCCAGGACTTGTCAAAACAAGACATCAGTCATCGAAGACAGAAATGACCACCTTACAGAAAGCAATTCTGTATTCAACCAATGGACTGAATATTGCTATGACCTTTACAACCTCAAGCTAGACAGGTGCTAGCATCCTTCATCGCCAATTAAACAAGGAGACTAGAACTAGTGAACCTGCAGACCTACAAGTCCTACGGGACGAGGTCGAAAGATCAGTAAACAGTCTGGGAGGAAAGTCTGGGAGTTGATAACATTCCAGCTGAGCTGCTGAAGCAGGGTGGGGGAATAAACTACAAAAGCCGCTGCTCTGTAAAAATAGTGTCGGAACACAAAGAGAGGGAGATTGTAGAAGCAAGGTTTTCGCTTAATGACCATCCGGAATGGTTTTTTTTTTCAGATATTGGTAGATATAGGAGATATAAACCTAACCTGTAAATTTCAGCCTACCAAACCCGTCCATTTATTAATTATCCGCTAGCAAAGTACACGATTAGCACCTATGATCAACGAGCGCTGCTGACAGTGTACTACGTCACGCTGACAGTGTACTACGTCACGCTAGTGCACGATAAACAAGGTTGCCAGGGGTCAACACCAAATACAGAGAGAGAATGAGTGACAGTTCAGATTATTCAGACGCTGACAGTCTGCATTTATCGCGCTACAACAGTTTTCACAACCGGAGGAAACTACACAAATAACACCGAACACGTTTGAGCGCAAGGTCAAGGGTCACTAACACATCGGAAGCACATGACGACCGCCTGTCTTCAAACAATAGCTAGTTTACATTTTTTTAAAAGAAAAGTTCCACTAACGTTTGAGTTTAAAGAATATATAGCAAACGTCTGATCACAACTTTGGCCTCTATTAGTCTATGACAACAAACTTCTGCTCACAACTAACGGTTTCATTATAGCGAACGTTTGTAAAGCATCGCAACGTTTGCATTACAAACATTCCCCCGAAGGCCTGTATTACCTACAACCAACACTGTCACACCTCAGGTGTGGATTACAACACTAATGTCTGTATTGCACCAGACTGCTGGCCGCCCCGCGCGAGCCTCGCACGTTGACAGGTGACGCGGCTGCAAAGGTCGAGAAAATCGACGAAAGCAATTAGTCGGATCAGGCCGGGGTTTCCTTTATAATCAGCCTCCAGCCCCAGCGTGCACAGCCTGCAGTTGACACGGTCGTCTTGGCTGGGTGGCTGGGGGTGTGATGGTTGGTGGAGGAGGTGTGTGGGGTGAGAGGGGGAGAGGAGAGAAAGATGGTGGGATGCAACGACTTAGGGTGGCGGAGAAAATAGTTCTTTTATTTGCTTATTGTAACATGAATCCGGAACATATGAGCTCATGTGCATATCTAAGTATAAGAGCAATGATGGCTACCCACAATGAATTTAGCTGTACAGAGCTGCTACATGAAAACATCGCACTTTCCCCCCATTCACATTTTACAACACATTCACAATGTATTACATTTAATTATACAATTATAATCAAGAGAGTAAAGCAAGAATGATAAGCAAGAAGGTGTTGAGAAGAATTTGTGTCAGCAACTAACGCTCCATCATGGCAAGGCAGCCGACCTGTAAACAAGTGTCACATGCAGAAAAAGAACAGCGTGTCCGAAACGAGATTTGAACCCAGGACAGCCAGTCTTTAGGGTACTGATGACAGTAAAAACAGTAAAAGAAATTCGGAGAAATGTGCACATATTGACCGACACACCAAAATAACACTGTCACAGCCGATGACTAATTGTCTGATCATCATTAGAATTAACAGTCTTTTTAGAAATAGAAACTTCTTTGGGAAAATCTGACTTCAAACTATTTAACTTGTGATCCAGTATTTTCACACGCCATTTAATGAAGACAAGTTTCGATGCATCTTTAGAAAGTTAATATTCCTCATAGCAATCCCTGCTGACAAAAATATTTTTCACCGCGAACTAACTGAAGCTGTAAGAGGTTTATGAGGAGATCCGACAGCCGTAATGGGTTTATGAGCAAAATCCCCGTCTGCCGAGAGTGCGGATGATTAAACATCTTTGAAGAGCTGCCGGATCGAAGCCCGTAGGTCACTGAGATCTGAGAACTGACAGTGTGACCTTTCCCAACAACATCTGGGTCGCTGATAGTTCACTCCCTGAACCGTGGATTGCCATTGGTCACATGGTCCGAGATGGTTCCAGAGAGACTGGCGCTGGCAGACGACAGGAACACAAGCAAGGTGAAAAGGTCACATTGCTCGATTGACTGCTAGCATTCTATTTGTTCCTCGTTTCTCTTCGTCGATCTTCATCATTTATTCATTCTGGTCTTCTCGCGGGTTTTTTGTGGGTATGTGGGGAGGGTATGGGGAGGATAACAGGAAAGGGATACAACAACGTGCAAACGCATCCGTAAATAATAAACAAATATCTTACAAACACGCGCGAGCACACACACGCAGAGGCTGAGGAGGGAAGAGAGAAAAGACAATAAAAGAAGGAAAGCGAAGGAAAAGGATAGAAAGAATGGGAGAAGAGAGAGGAGAAAAACGCAATAAAATAGATGACAGAGGAAAGATGGAGATAACGATAAAAGAAAAGTAATGCTGCTAAGCGCTGCAACAGAAAAACTTTGTGCGGAAGCTGAATCGTTTTTAAAAAGGATTTTCAGATTATGGGCGCTGGTGTAAAATCGACAATAATTACAACTTCTCAGCTCTTCAACGACTTCCCTGATCACGTGGGCAAGGTGGGACCTGACCGCGCAGCTGCTTCTGCAAAACCAGGCCTGCTTGGCAGGAATCTCAGACTTTCAGTCAGCTTCATTTTTTTTCAAAAAGTGAAGAGAAACTTTAAGTTTTAAAAAATGTTATTTGCGGACGCTAACTATTCTCTTGCCTTTTGCTCCACGAATGATGTGGACTGCATCATGATATCTTCCAGCATTGATAATACCCTTTGGCCATCATCATCATCATCTGGTTTTATCATCTGCTGGACGTGCTGTGTTGTGGACATCATCATCCAGCTGTACGTTCCTCAGACTCAACCCCTTTCCCCTCACCCCCGATGCCCTCCCACTCACGTGACAGACAGATCCTCCTACTCAGTGATGGTTCCATCCTCTCAGTGTTGCTGGGGATCGAGGCGCGAGCGAGTTGGTCTCTGTAGTCTGGCGGTCGCCTCGCTCAGGTAATATTTCCTCAGGACAAGAGCTCCTCCCAACTGGCTCCCGCTGTCCTCTCGCTGCACGAATAAACAATAAGTTTCTCACCCAACGAGAGACAAACCGAGGCAATAATGCTCTGCGCATGTCAGGACAACAGCAGATACCATGTTTTCACGGACTTCAAAGAGCCGTTTTCTAGTTATTTTGCTATTCGTTTCATTGTTGTTTGGTTTTTTTGTTTTATTGATGTTTAATTTTTGTTGTTTTGCAGTCAGCTTTCTCGTTATTTTGCTGTTCGTTTCCTTGCTGTGTTTCTTGTTTTGTTTTATTTAAGTCGATTTTGTTGTTGATGTGCAGTTCGCTTTTTTGTGTTCCTCAAGGGTGTTTTATTGCTTGTCTTATTGTTTTGCTGTTCGTTTTTTGTTTAATGTTGGGTTGTTTATTTTGCTTGCTGATTTTTGTTTTGTTTTGATGTTCTCTTTGTCTACACAAAACGCTTATTACAGATATACAGTGGAACAGACACAGAATGCAAACACCCCAAAAGAGATTCTTATTTGAAAAAAAAAAAAAACCATCATCGAGAAAAACCCACGAACCCCACCAAACAGAAGGCCGGCCTTGGGCTTACCTGATGTTAAATTACATCCCTCCCCCCAAAAAGCAAACAAACAAACAAACAAACAAACAAACAAACAAACAAACAAACAAACAAACAAAACCACACACACCTCCTCCACTAAAAGCGGCTTTAAAACTACACTGTGAACTGATATTGCAGGCACATCCATTCACCAGTATTTACTATTCACTATTCCCTCTCCTACAAAATCCTGCTACCAGCCTTGGACACACAGTCACAGTGGTCTTTACTGATGGAAGGTAAGAAGAAACAGGTCTGTTGAAGAAGTTTGAGCACTAACTTTTGTGGAGCACTAAACTGCTTTGCTTTCTGTGTGACCGTCTTACGAGTCTGGCCCATGCCCAGGATCCAGCTCCAGGGACCAAACTTAAACCAGATTAGTTCTCACCTGATCGATATGTCGCAAACAGAACTCAAATCCCACAGCCGGCAGCCGCTCAAAAGCGCACGCGAGGAGTTGAAGGAAAATCACGCGGATAGAGCGATAAACTTTCAGCCTGCGTCTCAAGAGTCGAGGGCAGGTGACACCTTTTCTCGTCTGATATCAAACCTCACAGGTGGCTGGGTCTGCACGAGACTTCGTGTCTCCATTCCGTACAGAGGAGATGCCATTAATTTTACAGGATGGATGACCCTATGGACCAACCCACCCCGGCTACTAAACCAAGCGCCTAGTTCAGGGAGAAAGGAGGACGAACACTTATGGCTGCTTGCAAGGAAGGAAGGAATGGATAAGACCTCCACAAGGTCTTCAAAGTCTGAGATTCAAACAGCAAGGGATAAATAGAGTTGACTAGCCTTGTAAATTATTCTGGAGTGCATAGTGCCGATCGTACTAACTTGTCACAGAAGTGGTGACATCTTAATAAGATTAACCTTCCTTGAAAGGAAATCTTTAATTGACATCAAGGAAATGTTCTGTATGCCGGAAGACTTGTGAAGGATGGATATGTAGAGATGGAATTATGGGCATTTTTGGGAAAAGTCGATGTGCGGTGTTCAGGCACGAGTGCGACAGTAAGCAGAGCAAAGCCGGAAGAAACCGAAGAGATGATGAAGGACAGAGTGACAAAGGTCACACGCACACACACACGTGTGAACTCATGGCCATTAAGAGAACTTTATAACTAACATATGACACAGGTGACCCAGTGCAACAGAACTACTTTTTCAGTTTTGTTTTGATGAGTGTCGCGGCTTTGTCCTCGGATTGCCTCGTTCATCTGATCTCTCTTTTGTCCCTCCGGCGATTCCAACCCCATCTTTCGCCTTCCTCACAATTATTTTTTCGTAGTTTCAGCTCACGTGGCCTTTTAATGAATAAATAAAACGAAAGAAATAAAGAAAGCTGTCGTAAAAAGCAGATGTACAACAGTTTCCAGGCCGCTGTGCACTGTTTAAAGGTCGGGTGGGTGAGTGGAGGATAGGGAAATATTTTCTAATGATTAGGTAAAGCTCAGTGCAAGATACTATGTCCCTAAATCTTGGTCAGTACTACAGTTGGGTTCTGGAGATACTCGCCTACAATCATGACCATCCACAGAAAGAGGTCAACAAGGACATCAGTGTTGTAGAGAAATAAGTCTACCTTGTCCAGACTTCAGCCAATGGGAATACTGTGACTACATATTAATTAACCTTATATATGTCAAAACGCGACTTAATAAGTTTTATCTCTTTCTATCAAAATAAAAAAAATATCATAGTTTCAAATATATTACATTTGTTTTGGACAGGCATGACCTTTTTATAGAGAAGGAGAGAGAGAGAGCGGGAGAAGGACAGTGTTGGTACTATCTATCTTTTCTATGGCGATCTCTTGAGGTAAGGGTAGAAAGTATAAAGGTCGCCCCTTAACCTTTGCAAGTTGTTCGGAGGAGAGGTGTCAGGCTTCGCTTTTCTCAGGGACAGTGAGAGTACTGACCATCTCCCCCTCGCTGCCTTACCTTCCCAAACCACCCTTTGGAGTCAGGTCGAGAGGTCGATTCCTCGGTCGAGTGGGGAAAACTTGCTGACTACAACAGCATCGAACCAGCGCGCTTCGAAGTGTGGAAGATTTTTGTTACACCCGGAAGTATATTCATTTATTTCCTTTTTTAACACATTTTGCACACTACCTAGGTGTTTTGAAATTTAAGAGGCACGATGCAGTGAGAAAAGCTCCATTATTTCATGAAAGACCATCTGTTGCGGAAACAAAACATTTGGTACAGGTTTCACCTTCGCTTGTCTAGCAGTTGTCGAGCCCAAGATAAAGATGATGTTCATCGCTTGAACTTGCCCTCATGCTCCAGGGTCATCTCGCACTCGCCAGGTTAAACCTTCTTTGAACACTTTCACATCAGTGACCTCGTGATGCATGCAATGGCTGGTGTCGATTGGTGCGTGGTGTCCTTTCGCCACCAAAAGCTTGTTTCTATGAGGTTTCAATTATTATCATTATAATAAACAGTTATTCGATCAAGCTAATCGAATTATTCATTCACCACTCACTCTGAGAGATCGGAACTGGTTTCGGCGACCTGCTTGTGATAAATGCTGGGCTGTCCCATGTCTGGCATCACCATTAACACCATGTCAGTCTGTTATAGTCGGACCAAACACCACCACAAGGAAGTCGACACACTTCAACATTCAGTACAATTGGGTGCTGAAGATGGATTCACTGAGGGCTGTAGAAGGGCTGAAGAAGAGGAAATTTTGACACCGACTAAATACACAAACCACTGACATAGTCTCAAAAAGCTACACAACCGGAATATGGTTTATTTTAACTAAAACATTTCCTGTTTATTTGATTAAATAATGAAAGAAACAGCCTTGTATTTCAAACTGTGGCACGTTTCAAGTGCTGAGAGGTATAAACTACAAGGTGTTACTCAAGCTTGATTTTTTTACAACACGAAGAATGATATCATTTGCAGTGTTTGTTCCATCGATGATCATTTCTTTCCCCCTGTTCACCCTCATCACCACTCACTACCTCAATTCTGCCTCAGCATGCACACACTCCATTAAAAATGACCTTTTATATGAAGAACAACACAAGGTTAAGGTTACAAACAAGTTCCATACAGGTCACCGTGTCAGTGTGATAACAAAAAAGTTCTACTTTTAGTCTGTTCGACATTAAACGTTCATTTCGTGTGATCATTGATTTTGAGAGTTGACATGTCGAGCCAGCTTGATACATAGAATAAATGTGAATGTGTAAAAATAACTCCAACGACACTGTTTTACAAAATAGTTATAAACATTCTGATAATGTTTATATTTAAAACATTTGTCTATTTAGGTTCTAATTGGGAAGAAAATATAGCATTGGCGAGCAAACCGCAGTTTGCAAGTGAGCTTTAAGATAAAATCACGAAGCAGAACACACCAGGGAGGCTCAGGTGTTGTATATAACACCTAGGTCTTTTTTCTCATCCTTACCAATTCCCTGCAGGCTCCCCCAGTGCTCTCGGTTTCAGTGGATGAATTACAATAGTTAGAGGCGCAGATGGGGACCATGTACACCTGCCTGTCCTGGCGGGTTTGAGACGACCTAGCTCAGGCTCACAACCGAGACTAGGTCGTCTGCTCCTGAGCCTCTCTTTCGCTCGCACGGTCGTCTGCCACCGCGGGCTTGACTCATCCATTCCACCGATCGCTCGCTTGCCTTTACGAGGCGGTCGCACGCACGGCTGAGGCCACTTGTTGGCGAGGGCCACTGTCGTCAGGAGGAGATTTCCAATTGCCAGCGGTCGTATTTAAACCGTTTGTGGATCAGTGTCATGTTGACTTCGGATGCCAACTGTTTGTCGGGAAGCGTAGCCTGTCCGGACGAGCTATAGTGTAGGAACTAACTTTTTAGCTTGGAGCGCTCGATTTCTGCAGGACGGACGAAGATTAACCCCTCGCAGAGGCTCGGTAAAGCCCCTCAGTCACCAGACCACAACAGACGACATTCTTTACTAAGCTCAGGTGAGTATTTTTTTTTTTACCTCAATGTGATTGTTGATAGTAAGTGCAAAGAGATCATACAGCAGAGGGTCGTTGCTCAGGGTGGTGTGGCATAGGGAATGCTGGTTAGGTAGACCGTTATTATTTCTCTGGCGACAGTTTGAGGGTTGTTGTAACAGTTTGACAAGCCTGGTAACCCGCCTTATCGCCGCCTGTGTTTGCGGTGGTGCAGCAAGTTTGTGGTTCGCCAGTCGTGGCCTAGTTAGGAAGCTGTCGCCTGTTAGTCTGTCCTGGACCATCATATACCTGTCAGAGGTGGAAGTCGTGACGGGGACGGGCGGAGTTTGATGGTGGTGGGGGAGGGGTGTAGACAAGCAGAATTATCAACTCTAGCTCTTGTTTTCTGACATCAGAGGCATACAGCTGCATCTTTCCACGTGAAGCTTTGATCCGTTAACCCACGTTGATAAGGTCTTACAGTATCGAGCGAACGCCAGTAGTAAATACAGAGTTGAGGAGTCTGGGTCTTTATCGTGTGCACGGGGACACGAATGTGACAAGATTTATTAGTTGTGAGCTCAGTGTAATAGCGCGAGTACAGACATGTTTTTTTTTTCTGAAGTCGAAGTTACTTTACTCACACACGTGTCGCATATTAGACATAAATCCACCCCGTAAAAAAGATGATGAAGTTAGATATACGCTCTTATACCTACATTCATTAAAAAATCCCACTTTAATACATTTTAGTATTAATAGTATGATTATAAAATGGGAATTGTTATTTTTTGTTTAAAGCTTAGTTGATGTAAATTCATCCCTCTCAGTTTTTCCTCTTAATATTAATAAAGGTAATTAAAAAGCTCCAACTACTGGTACAGGAATTCATGATACACACATAAAAAACTCATACACATACATAAAAAACTTGTGTACAAACACGCATGAATACCTACACATTTTTATGATTGGATGAAAAGATAAGATTTCAGAGACATTTCTTGAAAGAATGGTAGGTTTAACAGTTAGTATGAGTGGGAGTTCATTCCAGATGAATAGACTAGAGACAGAAATAGAAGACACGAAGTGTGCAAAGTCTTGTTCTAGTAATATTTGAAACAATGTTAGCTTCACATGAGATGAATGACAGACTAGATGCTGATGCTGATGATGATGAAGATAAAAATGACGAAGATCATCATGACTTTGATTCATGTGAAGATACTGAAACTTTTTGTAACTATGTGTACTATAGGGAATTTGCTTCTGTGTTGTCAGTCAAATATGTTTTCTGCAGAGCCATACCTGTTGTAAATATGTCAGTATAAATTTATATGTAATATAAGTTGGATAAATAATTAGCTGTAATCTTAAAACATGTTACCGGGTTCCTTTTAAAATCCTCGAATCAAAATATTTGCATTTTCCAAAGAAGCACTTTCTGTGTAAGTTTCCCCCCCAAGAAATATATGTTGTTACAGAAGGAAAGGTCATTAGTTTACCACTTTATTCCTTACAAACCTTCACTTTTATAAAATCTAGCTAAATGTCTTTTTTGTAAAAAGCTTTGTAATACAATAGTTATGAAAGTATCAAACAGTATAATTGTCATGAAGGTAACAGACAATATAATTTTCATGAAAGCAGAATAAAGACCAAATTTTTATCATTTAACAATCATTTGTATCTGTATTGTAACTTTTTACTAAACAAGTTGCCCAAAATTGATAAAATACTCAACATTTGTTTCATAGAACTAGAAGCTTTCTGTAATCAATCTTGTTTATTCAGGATAGACAGGTGATGTAGCTATGTCAGCCTTGATGACTGCATCAGAAGTCCGAACTATAGGGTTAATTGAGTACCAGTGAGATAGACAATTTTTTTAACTGCAATATTTCTACTAGAACTGTTTACTCTTTAAATTTGCTTTATACTCTTTCATGCAATATGCAATGCTTAGGCTGCAGGACTGGGAGAGAGAAAGAGTGAGCGTGTGTGTGAGGGATACAAGTATCTAGAGCAGGGGTGGGCAATTAATTTTCCCAAGGGGCCGGATGAGAAACTGGAATGGTTCTAGAGGGCCGGATGAGAAACTGGGATGGTTCTAGAGGGCCGGACTATATAGTTAACTCAGTTTTACCCAATACTGTATATATAGTATATTTACTGGTGGGCGGCCAGCGGGCGGGCCGGTCAGAGACAGGAGGCGGGCCGGATCCGGCCCGCGGGCCGGCGTTTGCCCAGGTCTGATCTAGAGTAAAAAGTGGACAACAAGTACAACATAGTAGTGACTAGCATTGACTGTGTTACAAGTAGTGTTTCTGAGTAAGGGGCTGATTAATAATAATCATTTGTTTCATTGTCCTTATGTAATGAATTGAAGATTTTAAAGTAAAAGTGATTTTTTTCACGAGTTAACATTCTTTCTTGTTATATCGGAAGCTTGCTAGAGGCTCAGCTATTTTTCTAATAAAAGCTTATTACACAGGATGTATCTTTTGACATGGTGTGCTCTATGCAGGCATTGTGTTACTAGCTGTAGTCTCCTCCATTGCCGAGTTAGATGAGCTGCTGTTCTCAACAGAATTAGATTGTGAGTCATGTCAGACTTTCTTTTCCTTATTAGGAAGTATTCAAACTTCTTTATTTTGCTGTTTTTGACACATTGTCTGTACAGGTATTTTCATTAGTTCAAAAACAACACTTTTTTGGGGCATTCACATGCAGAATGATCACAATTTAATGGCAGCAGGACGAGCCAAACAGTTTAAGAAGTAGCCTATAGATGTGACAGCTGCCTTTTCTGTGTGACACCCCCTTTCCCCTGTCCAAAGTGACACACCAGCTCTAACAGCTAAGACTGACACTGGTACATTACAGAACAATGTTCTCCCGCTGGATGATTAATCCAAATTTCCCTGTAAGGTCAAAAGGAAGATGATTTTTTTAAAAAATCCACATCAGTGATGAGGATTACCCTTAAAAGTTTTCATTCCTGCCATCGTAAGGGTTCTTGTCTTGTCAGATTTCAGTGGCAACACGCTTAGCTGGGAAAAAGAACAAAATTAATTTCAAAAGAAAAATTGACACTGAAAGTAAAATAAAATCGTAAAGGATGACCCATTCTTTTTTTTTCAGTCATCATCCTCGGTGTTCATGATTTATATCAGGAAGATTACCGGAGCTACTGATATCATTACTACTGGCATGTCGTCTTACCATTATTCGTCTTTTTACTATTATTTTTTCCGTCTCTTCCTCCTCGTCTCCTGAGGTGTCACCACCCTACCCAAAACCCCACTCCTCAACGCCTGGCAACTCCCTTAACCCTTTACCCCCCTTAAAAAAATCCCTATTCATGGTTGCGCGTGCTCTGGTTCGATTTCGCCTCGGATTAATTGGAAGCGAGCAGTCAGGCCTTGTGGGTGCACTCTAGGCTCACTTCCTGGGGAGGAATGAAGTGCTAAGTCCCCTCAGAAGGGCCCTGTAACTCAATAAACCAGCGGCATGCCATCACATCAGTGTCGGCACTCTTCCGGCGTGCTCTGGCATTTGTCACCTTGTCCCCTGCCTGACACAGGCCCCAAAGCGCCGAGGACTAACGGTTTCTTGGTGCGAGTGACTGGGTGGTGTGAACAGGTCGCCTTCTCCCTGTGTGGTTGGTAGGTATCGTTCGGTCACCATTTCCCTTGATTGAAAGATTGGTCAGTCATGTCGTGCATGCACAACGACGAGCTTTGACGAGCAAGATCGAGGGAAAGTGAGCGAAGGCGGGTGATAGTTCACGTACCGGTGGTTTGGAAGGAAGAATGGGCGGGGACGATTGAAAATCAGGAGCGAAATCATTGACTTTAAAACGAGTGTTGTGAAGGATACGAGAAACGTGTGGCTGGAAATTGGCATTTACAATGTTGGGGCAAAGGACAGAACAATGCAGGCGCTAGCCGGATGTTGGTGTGCAGTACTCAACAATGAAGTAGACGGGTTAGATCATCCAGTGCCTAGCGACTGTCGAACACCTGTGTCCTGGCTGCAGTCGAGGGCTTACATCCACCGCCATCGCGTGTCCCATGGCCTTATGATGACAGCGCGACGGATAGTACTTGTCGCATGTACCAACAGCCCACCGCTGTCTCTGTCTCTCTAGTAACTCTATGTTGTTGTCAGTGCGAGACAGAGGCTGCCGGGAGCAAACCTGAAAACACCGGCATAGGTGTTTGGCTGGGCCGTGTAAACCAGGCTTTCCCGACAGTGTCACCAGCATCAGTATACACATACAATCATTCCATGTCCCCCTCCCTCCCCGTGACCTATGGCCTCCAGCAGTTACAAACGAGTACAGATTACATGTGGCGATTACTTCCTTTCTTCCTTTTAAATTTATAATAGAAGAAATTTCCAAGACAAAGAGCAGTAGGAGTTTTCTAGTGAAAAGAAAGGAGTGATAACTGTCCATTTAGAGGGCATTGTATTCAAGAGTTTGAAGTAGAACAGTTCTCTACAAAGACAACACGTGACACCCGATGTCGAGTGGACACGATTTATAGCGAAGTATACCCTTAACAGTGCAGGCAGTAAATGATCAGACAAAAAGTTTGTTTCTCTGGCTGAAGAAACTGAGTACCAAGGGGTTAATGGAGGGACAAACGCTGTTTTTGTTCTTTAAAGGTCAGGAGATAGATAACCGAGGAAGATGTGTGCAGTACAACAAGGACACGAGAAATATTTTGAAACTGTATCCAAGCTTTATTTGTAAATCTGTAATATAAGACGATGGGAGTGAAAGCTAATTTATACCAGTTTAGTTTAGACCCCTAACATACACAGGAAGTAAGAATTGTTTTCGAGACAATGGACAGCACGCCGCATTTGTTCCCAATGTTGAAAGTAAACAAGGGAAGGCGGTGAAGAGGGAACGAGTGTGAGGTTGAGGCGAGGGGAGTAGTGCACGCGCTAGTGTGGTGAGGGAAGGGACGAGCAGCAGACAAGCATGGCCTTTGTGCACGCGTTCGACGGTGCGGCTGCTGGCCCCAGCGGTCTGTCGTAGTCGCTGAGTCAGAGCTGATGAGGATGAGCACGCAGTCATCAACCACCGAAATGCAGTTACAGAACCAGCGGCACCATCCTGTCTCCCCTCGTCTCCAGCCCCACCTTACTCTCCCCTCCCCTGCTGTCCACCGGGTTTCGTAATTGATTGACCATGGGAAGTGGTCAGCTGTGTCACCAGAACTGTCTGTTCCCTCCGTGTGGCTCCGAACCGCATCTCCTTGTGCACTGGCACGGAAAATATTGCCACTGTCACATCAACAGAATCCATCGGCTCCCCCATTTCTCTTTGGCAGATCCTGCATCACCTCCTCCCACCCACCCCCATCCAACGCACTCGTCTCCTCCCAACAATCCGTTTTCCGGCTTTCGACAGACTGCCCCACGTTCCACGGTGCCACCTTTTCGTCTTTGCCTGGCGCGAGTTCCTCCCGACTGGCTTGCACGAAGCTCGGGAACTTGAAATATTGGCAAGTCACATCACCCTCAAATCCCGCCTCCAGCCGGCGAATCCCTTCTTAAGCCTCTTTCACCTCTCGCATCCATTGCCGCTTCAGGGAAGATGCACCGCGCATCAGTTTGTGTCCCTCAGCTCGGAATTGCATTTTGCCCGAACAGCTTCTCAGCCGAATGCTTGATTTCCGTTATTTCTTTTTTGTTTTTGTCTCCAAATAGGCTTTTTTTTAGATGGTGATGGTGGTGGTCGTGTGGAGGACAAGGAGGGTTATATTTCCAGTGTTTCACGCTCCAAGTGTATCGTCAGTCTCCTGGCCGTTCACCGATTCCGCTATTCATTGTCGATGCATTTCCAGTTGCCACCACCCCCTTTCATCTATCCGTCAACTCCCCAACAGCAGCATCCGTCTCAGGGCCTGCCTGCTCCCTGTGCACTTCCCCAGCCTTGCACCCACCCTCCTTCCTCAGTTTCTGTTTCCAATTTCTCAGTCTCTCGCCTGACTGCAGAAGGGACAACCCCTTTCCTCGCAGGATCGATGGTTACCGGTAACTATTGAGATGGATTTTGTGGCCAAGGAGAGATTTATAGACTGTGGGCTGTAAGCCGAGAGGGAGAAAGGCCGAGGGGATAAATCCGTAACCTCCCTTTTGATGCCCCGATTAATATTTTATTGAGTGTGCAATTAATTGTTGAACTTGTGTTGATTCCTAACTTCCTTTTTTCAGACTGATTGATCGCTTGCGGAGTTAAACGCAAACTGCAGTGTTGAGAGTGACCACAGAGGGCAGCACAGCCAAAAAATAGTGTAGGGGCACACACACGTCACCGGGCGGGGCACACACACGTCACTGTGCGGGGCACACAAACGTCACTGGGCACATGGCGGATCGCGTTGGGTGATTTCTAGCGGAAGGCAGGATTTGGGGGAATCGAAATTCGATTAGCGACCCTGCAGGTCTTTTGTTTCTCTAATGTGTTTACGTGGAGCAGGCTCCCGCGTGCTGCGACCGTTATGATTAAAAATGGAAAGAAAATTTGATACGCGAGAAAAATCAGGGAAGAGCGGGAATGGAATAGATGGATTGATCCCACCGGATGGGAGCAGTAGAGACGTGGAGATATTACCTGGAAACAACAGAGTGTACTTATATCTACAGAACCTCATTATGGTGTTTTATCATGAGTTTACGTGTCTGGAAGTCGGCAGACCTGTTTTGTTTTTGTTTTTATTTTATTTTTTTTTTTTTTTTTTGGTGCAGTTCAGTGCAGTTCCTGGCAAAATTTTCGCCCATGGTCGACTGCACGAATTTTTTTCTCCTAAGGGGAATATGAATAAAACAGAAAAACATAAATATATCACGTGATTGGTTTAACAAGAAAAGAGATAGGTCCCTTCAGGACCAGTGCACCAGAGTTGGCTAGAGAACTGAACTCCAAACAAATGTACTCAAATTATAGAATGTTGAAAAGTGCATTTTCACTAGAACCTTATTTTAAAATATTTTCTCCCCATGATTATCTTCCCTTAATAAAATTTAAGACATTGAATAATTTTTCAGTGAATAAATGTATGCAAGCTGATCCCTAGAAATGAAAACTTTGTAGAGTTTGTGACATGATGTAGGGATGAATTTCATTATCTTTTTAATTGTAAAAAATTTCTCCCCAATATAAAAATGTTGCTGACCAATGTACAAGAATGTGTATATGTATATTGAATATCTCAGTATCCTTAAAGGGTGACAGATGAATAAAGAATCTTGAATCTTTCTCCTCAGTCTTCTTACCGCCGGGAATAATGGCGGTGTGAACTTTTTGTTCTTGTACCTGCAGCGAGCTTCACCTTTGCCATAAAGCCGATTACAAACGAGAAATCTTTTGCATGAGCGGGCATATTATTGCAGGTCCTGGAGTGAAGATGAAAAGCCCATCACAGTGGTGGGGAATGTTTGAGGAATGCAGTCTCTTGATGCACAAAGACAGCAGCAGCAGCAACAACAATAAAAGCAGCAGCAGTAGTGTTTAAGGTAGAAAAAAAAAAAAGAAAAAAAAAGAAGTTCTATCGTTCGAAAAGACAGTTTCAGTCGAGAAACCAATAAAATATTTGAGAAATCTCATTCAGAAATAATTGAACTGATGACTGCTAACTGCTACAGAGGAATCCTCGTTAGGGACTGTCACGCTCCCTCATTCCCCTTCCCCTCCCGAAACCAAAAAAATCCTTTCTAATGAATCAGTCTAAAGATATTGAGATAAGGATGATTGAAGACAATCTTAAACCAACAATATTTCACAGGAAACCAATCTTGTGCGAAGTGTTTTTCATGAGACTCGAGACAAACGGGGTTTGGGAGGGAGGGGCGAAGGAGGAGAGTGCGGGGCAAGAGTGAGGGGCAAAGGTCGAGAGGTGGGCGGGAGTAAGGAAAGGCAGCATAATCAATTATCGGTAATATGGGGCCAAACTAAGGCCCCGGCAACAAGGGAGGTAAGGGACAGCTGGCGGAGATGCGTTGCTAAGGAACCATTTCATCGTAACTGTGGGAATTCTTCGAGCAGCCGATTGTTGTCTCCTGGCTTTCCGATGGTAACTAGAAATACGACACCCTTCTGATCGACCCCTGTGATCGTTTTCCTGTGCAAGCCTCTATCCAGTGGGGGCCGAGAACATTTTTTTGGCTGCTTCTCACAACGGACAAGGAGATAACTTTGACTTCCCAAGGGTCCTCCTTTTCTTCAGACGGAAGAAGTGAGATGAAGCAGCTGTGTGGGACTTGTTGCTTGTTATTTCTAATGACTATATTTGATGTTAGTCCGTCTGCTCGCTTTCCTGTGTGCTTGTCAAGGTCCTGTGTGTGTGCGTGTGCGATGCGGGAGAGACTGAGAAAGAGAAAGTGCGCATGCACGAATTCTTTATTTGCAAAATGTGCGAAAGAGAAAACATTTTTCTTCAGGCTTCAGAATTTTTTCTTGGTTCCTAGACACAGCCTGCTCGAGGCTGCCAACCCCCCGGTGTCTTACTTTGAAGGCTGCAAGTGAAAGTGAATTTTGTGGTGGTGACAGGTCCGGCGAGGCAATGCGTGATTTGTTCGCATTGTGTTTGTTTTTGGAAGCCTCCCCTACATTGTGCTCTCGGCAGAGAGAAAACTCGTTTATTGCTTTCCATTTTACAAAATGTCGGCATTCGAGAACGATAAATATGCATTCTTTTCCCCTAAACGCTCGATCATTATTCATATTCACACGAGTGACAAATTCTGTTGTTATTGGAAGGAGTTCTCTTCGCTTCTTACTCTTGTGGTCTGTTAAAAAACTTGGACTGTGGATTTTTATAGTAAATAATAATAATAACTTATTTATTGTTATAGCAGAATGTCAGTAATATTAAATTCCTTTTTTGTTGAGTGTTTCGTAGTATCTTATCTTTTTGCCCTTATTACCTTTGTCATGGCCAGACCTCCCAGAGGTCGCATGGGGAGAGAGAGAGAGCTCATTAACTGTTTTCCCCTGCAATTCGTATAAATCTTCCCAGCCGTTAGTGCAAGCGGCGCCTGAGTGATCGTCCCTGACAGAATGGAGTCTTGTCCACCAAAGTCCTAGACAGTTAAAGCTTATGTCTTTACATAAATATCCGGACCATTGATCGAGCTTTTACAAATTTCGCCGAGTCGTAACAATGGTTTTAAAAAATGATGGCCGGTGCCATCTCGCATTTAAGTACGGGTGAGTACGAATGTGTCGCACTGCTGTAGTCGTGGATGCTGCTGCTGCTGAGGATGATGTTGAAGAAGCTTTCAGCTGGTTGTCAGGGCGTGTGCAGCAGCTGCCAGTGGTAGTCCTCCTGTCGCTAGGTGTCTTGGCTGTGTGTTTCACTGCGGACAAATATTGACTAAGGCGACATGAGCGCGAGGGGAAGGGCGCACTTTGTCAACGCGCTCGGCAAAGAGAGGGAGAGCACTGCCGAGCTAACGTTGCGAGGATACGGTCAACACTACACGACTTTCGAGAAGTTACCAAGATATCGACGATGCTCCAGGGCAAGTTTTTCACTGCCTTTCAAGCTTTCTTCCACCACCCCACCCCTCTTAGCTTCCCTAATACGACTGTCTTGACATGGATCGTAAGAGATCTTTTTATGAAAGAAGCGTGTTTGGGTGGATCGGCAGTTGCAGGACTTTTTCGTTGCATTGTCTCGGCTTCTTCTCTTGTCATTGCCTGCCTACGCACTAGTGGGGAATGTCGATGTTTCCTTTACCACCACCACCACCACATCCACCACCACCACCACCCCGTACTGCAGTCGGCCGAGAGTAATGCATCCAACAATGGTTTATTTGAACGCCATAAAGAGCTGCTAATGAAGTCGGACAGAGCTCGATAATAAAGTCTGAACACAGCAGGCTGGCGACACGCATTCTGTTCTCGTGCAACATCATCTGTATCCGGCCCTAAAGGGGAAGTAAATCACGTGCACATTAGCACTATAGAGCGCTGATGAACATTGTTTCCTAGCCCATCATGTTCTATTTTAGAAGTTTTTAAAAAAAAGTGACTACACAAGTAGCTCCCCCCTCCCTTTATCACCAGACTAGTCGTAGTTATGAAGCCATAGTAAGTCGTTGCCAGGGCAACGTAGGGAACTCCAAGAAAAGTGTCTTGCTTCCAAAGTTATAAAGAGGTGTCCAGACCCTTCCTCCCTTGGTGAGAATTAACCACAAGTGAGAACACTTTTCTTTCAGATAAACTGACCAATCAACCCATGCAGCCAAGCACCAAACCAAGTGTGTTTTTAAAGACCCTTTATCTTCCACTTTAAAATATTGTACCCGGCAGAACATTAAAAATCGAACTCTTAACTTGAAGTGAGTAACTCGCATAGCGGACCCTCGTCAGTCTGAGTGTCCACACTTAGCACACAACCCTTGACTGAAACCGGAAACTGAATGCGAGAGCCCTCGCTCCACTAGGGCGATCGAAGGGTCTGTCCAGGTGTCAGCTATGTATTATTGATAAATGCAGAATTACCTGGAGGAAGCGTGTTCGTCTTGCTCGAGATGCTAATCGATGCTAATTTACTTTAGGAAGCCAGAGGTTCTCGAGAAAAGGGCGAGAGGATGCGATAGACTGTCAAGTTAATAATCAGCAGCGAGATTATGCGTTTTCTCTAAATTACCTCTGATCACCTGAAGAAAGTTTTGGAGTGGAAATCGAGTGGGAAAGGAGGCAAAGGTTAAATGTCAAGGTCGCAAAGTTCTCGGTTTCCTTTGTGTTGCTTGAGTCGCCGCATGAAATGAATAACGAAGGTAAAAGATTAATGGACCATGAAGACAAATTTTACCTGAGATTCAGTAGAAGTATTTAAAACAATCGTCAAATGCTGGAAGTCTCCAGAGTAAAGCAGGGTGGGAAACGTAGCATAAGGTGGAAGTGTTGAAAATCTTGGTCTGCATGTAACTAAAAACACACCCAGGAAGAGTCGCCATTACTGGGAAAATACCAGAAGAGAGTGAGGGATAAGTGGGAAGAGGTATCAAGTATCAAGGTGACCAGGTTCATCGGGGTGCTTGGCCACTCAGAGGTTAGCCTGACAAGAAATTCTGCTCTTTTTCGTTGGCATTGTCTCTTATAGTTGCTTCAAAAATTCTTACTAAAAACATTTTGTCTCCGTCTTGTACTTCCCACAATACTTATGTCCACATCCACGACCTGGGCTCAGTTCTAGTGTGGCTATCGCTGCCACGATTATCCCCAGATGTCCACCACCTCCCTTCACCCTTTTTGGTCTAGAAACCTCCACCGCTGCCGAGATGCCCCACAAGTTCTTTCTCATGGTCGTCCGCCCCAGACGAGGCCTCGGTGTCGAGTAGACAAAGTTCGGCGGCGACTTTCTCATTTTCTCCCATCTGGGTCGAGTAATTGTAGGACGGGGCCTGCGGTCCAGCCTGTTGGCTCTCTGTTCGTGGGGCTGTCGGGCAAATGGACCCACTTATTGTAGACCGGGTGTGCTCTGCCACAACAGGAAGAGCTACAATGGACCGCAGCGGGTCACAAGGTCTTTCATTAGCGGAGAGCGAGTGAGGGGTGGGTGGGGACTGAACAGGTCGCGCGGTCTACCTTCAGGAATATTATTTGAAAAGCTGGGTACTTTGCCGAGGTTTTATACATTGTCGTTTGTGAACATAGGCTACACAGGCCGTGTTTGTGGGAGCGTACGTGTGTGTGTACGTGGGTGAGACAGACAGGAGAGAATGATTTTACTAAACACTGTTTGGATTATGGTGAGTGACAGCAGTAATTTTGGGCGAGGGGGACTTGTTCAGTGTAAACACGAATTTGAAAGACGCATTTCTTAGCTGATACTTATCCTAACAGAAAATCTTTGTAACATACCTTCACAGTGACATAAAATGGTTTACAAACTGCTCCATCTTCCGAGACATCACTTCTAGTGAATAATTCAGCTTTATATTGATAAACTAACAAAATGGCGTGTGTGTGTGTGCGCGCTCGCAGGATTAGCACTGATGGTCAACATGTTATTTATAGCTAGCCTCCGAGCTTTGTCGAGCGTTATTACTTTGATGTCTTTTATGTCTCCGGATTAGCAGCTGAAGTTTTCTGTCCTGTGTCCAAGAAGTCGATTGGCTGAGTGTCGTTAGGTACCGGCAGGCACTCTCACTGATTGATTCCAATATGGCGTGCATAGCACCCCTGGCCGACAACAAAATTGTCGTGTGTGCATTGGGTACAGATTTTTTCACAAACTACAAGCATACACGCATTTCTTAGAGTAAGTCATCTCGCCTCGCGCATGCGCACTCAAATTTGTGAATATCTGTGGTTTTCTTTCTTTTTGGCTTGCTATATGTTATTTGTATTTTTTGTAGAAAAACAAGGGATCTAGGAGAATCGTTGGCTGTCCAACATAAAAGGAGGGGGAGGGTGTTTGTTTTCTTGATGTATTTTTTGGTGTAAAACACCTGCTGCGTGAAGAAATAGGGAGTCTCAAGATGGTGGTCTGCATAAGGGATTTAGGGGTTGGGGGGACATCACAAGAAAAAGAATGTTTTTTTGTGGGAAATTCTTGATGAAGTTAATACACAGTACGGAAAGTTCACTGCCGAAGATTCAGCATGGAACATACACCAGGGCCGTGTATACGACTTAGTCTTGATCTCGGGTGGAGGTTGCTTGCTAACGGTAATGCGCGGTTAACGACGTCAGCGGGTACCCATTGTTCTGGTAGTTCACGAGGAAATATCCGCTGAGTGCTGCTTTTAATCTGAGTGATTTCAAAAACACGAGGAGAAGAAAACTCGATTGATTAGGCATATTTTCCGACTGCGCAGTCAAGCGGAACGTGATCAATGTTAACTAAACGTTGTGAGAGAATGACTCACTGTTTCATTAGGATGATGGAGAGTGTTATGGTGGTGAGTGTATGAACTACTGACGATACTGACGAGGAGAGAGAGAGAGTTTGAATACCATGTTGATGATTGTTACCCACTGTACGGTGCTGTATCTACCCGCTGACGTAACTGCTGCACGTTCCTCAGTGCGCTGATGACGATGTCGGTTAAACGTCCGTCAGGGTCCAGTTACTAGAGGCCATAAACCACGCACAAACATATTTTTACTACGAAATCACAAATATTTGCATATTTATTCAGGGCTTCTGCTTACGCAAAAAAATTGCGTACAGTACGCATTAAAAGTTCGGAAGACCCCTCCAATTTTCGTCAATGGGGTCCCCTCCAAAGTTGGGCGAAGAACAGGGACCCCTTAAAAATCTGAAGAAGGGGTCCCTGGGACCCCAAAGAATTTAGCCTTAGCAGAAGCCCTGATTTATATATCTTTAATTTCGTTAATTCACTCACCGATGCCTACACTTATATGCATCTGTTCCACACACACACCACGTGTATTCGAGACAAATGTGCGGAATCAAGATATACTTTGCCAAAACAAACAACAACAATACCAACATCAAAACCGAAACCAAACCATGAAGTGCTTGTTCCTTTGTTCCTTCGTTCCTTCACTCAGGCACACGGTGACAAGTCTCTTCCACCAGTCGGGACGCTGGTGGGTTTTGCGCACGTGTCCGCACCAAGTCTACTCCTGCAACCGCTGACAAGATACACATCCGCGCATGCGCACGACAGCCAACTTTGTTTCAGTTTTTTTTTTTTAATTTAATTTGTTTGTTCTTTTTATTTTTTTTTTTTTAACCTCTACACGTGACTGCCAACGCCGAGAATTCTCGAGTGCGATTTGCATTGTCTCCTCGCGAACATCTTCCTGTTAAAACTTTTTCTGGCCACTTCCTATGTAGTGTTAAAAAGTTTTTACACTGTGGACACTAATTTAGCATAAATTATTGGATGATGATTGATTGTTGAACGATATTAACGAGCGCCGTTTGATTGTGATGACAAAAGCAGTCGTGGTGAACAAGCTACAAAAACTGAATTACGCGTGCTTGCAAAAGGGATAATGATGATGCTGATGACAGTGGCGACGACGATGATGCTAGTGTGTCTAGGGTGTAAGTGGATTCATTCAGTGATTCTACTGAATAGAGTTTGCGTTCCTAAAACCCAGTTAATCAGCGTATAATTATCTCTCTGGTAATTGATAATTTCTACCACTGTTTTTTTTTTCACCTCATTTTCCTCGTTTTATATAAATGTACTTGGTGTCAGTGGATGTTTCATTACAAACAAACACACAACGTGCATCTCTTGAAAAAATGTGGCAAGAAAAAAAAAAAAACAACCCCGTGGAGTATTTCTCAACAAAACCAGCGTTCGTTTATTGCTGAATATTAAGACAGATTACTTCGTAATTCGATCCTTTGTTCCATTTCCGTTTGTTCCAAAGCTCTGACAGCTCAACAAATGCTATCAATAGACAGGAAAAACCCTGGTTGAAATTGTGGGCGCCGGGGAAGATCACCACACACACATTCTTGTTTTCGTTTTCCTCCGCACCTTCATTTGTCTGTAAATCTGTCTTTATGGTATGGTCAGGTGTGTACGCTTTGACAGGCGCATTTATAAAGCGCCTCACACAGGTGCACGAGCACACCCCTTGGTTGGGTGAGCATCAAATACACCTTCACGAACATAAATGTACACAACACATTCACAAACACGAATAAGCATAGAATATATACACACACCTTCAGACATGAGTACATTGCAGGTTAACACGTTCGTGACTACAAAGACTCAGGTGTGGGAGGTGGCGGAGCCCGACAGTCGGGGAAGGTGGTGTTGACAGGACTAAATGTCCACAAATAATTTGCGTAGGAGGGGAAAATCTTTGTGTGGGCAGCACACCCAGTTGTACATTTGCCTATACTGATGTGTGTATGTGCTGGCATGTACTCTCTGTGTGTGAGAGAGAGAGAGAATTGGTGGAGAAATATCACCAAAGGGAATAATGAATAAATGGAATATACTCATCATAACTAGAATAATGTTGAAATCCTCTAATGGTGGACCGATCTATGGATGTGTTTGATCAGTGCGACAGAGTACCACTCAGTTATTGCTGTTCGAAAAGCTGAATTTCGAGGATTTATGGTCAATTAAAGGATCATATTTCCACGCGTCCTTTACAGGTCATTAATTAGTTATACCTTCCTGAGAGAGCGAAAAGCACCCAATCAGGCATGCAGTAGTTGGCAGCTCTGGCAGTCTCATTACAACGAGCGAAGCACGCTGCACGTGGTGGAGGGTGTGTGGGGCTTGGGTGGCAGGAGGGAGAGGATCGGGTACAGAAGAGTGGGATGATGGGACATCGGGTTTCGAGGACCATTGCAACCTGGAATAACTGTCTCAGCAAAGGGATGCGAGTTCCATCGAAGCTGCCGTAGAGTGCATTCCTATACATTGTCGAGGTCGGTGTGTATATTTGATATTCCCTTTTATAACTGTCGTGATAGTTCATTACAGGTTGAAACTGGAACACTCGAATGATGGCGATACCTGACGCCGCCATGTTCCTCACCCGCCAGTCATGTTTTTACACCGTCTCCTAGGCAACTGAGATGCCTTCTCGCATGCTGTCTATGGAGAGAAGTTGTTGAGTGGAGAACGCACGAGCGTCTGCTATCCATCTACTCATTTGTACCAGGCACTAACGGGTGGAACTCTGTGGATTTCCTTCATGCTGCTAACGAGATGTCTGCACCTTAATGGTGGCCGCATCAACTGCTAGTAAAGTTTTAGCATCTCACTGGTATCCGCAGTAAACTGCTAGTATAGTTTTGGCACCTTAGTGTTACCCACATTTAACTACTGGTTTAGTTTTGGCATAGTAATCCGCAGTTAATTGCTAGTATAATCACCTTAGTGTTACCCACATTTAACTGCTAGAATACTTTTTCTACCCTTAACCACAGCTTTTCTGTCTTTTTTCCTTTCTAAAGTAAAACATAAACAACAACAAAGAATCTGGTGACAGTATGGATGTTGAAGATTAATGGTTCACGATAAATGGAAGCCGTTTTCCCCCATCTCTTTTAATTCCCCTTATAAATCAGGCTCACCTTGCTATTGGGGGATCTGAACAATTGTTTACGTCTTAGGCCCAAGTGGGCTTTGAACCTCCAGTCATGTGCACTGTCAGAGTGATGATAAATGCTTCACACAGAGGTTTATTGTTTATTGTATCGTAATGAAGAACAGCAGCAGTGTGAATGTTGGTAGACTGAAGAACATTTTTTTTGATTGCATGATGTCGATGGATGTGAAACTGTCCGCAGGAGTGCGAGCTGGGAGACGATTTCCGTAGATCGCGTGACGACCAGTGTCATTTGAATATTTTTTTTTCTCTTTTAGGCCGAGGGATGCTGTAAAGCCGACAGCTAGAGTTGCGTGCTATACATGATTATATTATTGCTGTTGGACTCTCGCCCGTCCATCGCCCCTCCCCTCTTCTCTTCTCTCTCTTTCTTTTTCGGAGTTGTCTGTATGACATTTCTTTATTGGCCGCACTTTCAGCGAGGACACAAGAAGATATTGTATTCTTCCACACTCACCCTCGCCTTTGTGTGGATGAAGTGTGACCAGTGTCTGTCAGTGGCATCATTAGGCCGCCGTACTCTCAGCCCCTACTCCGTAGCCTCCTCGCCTCACGGAATGATGAGCTCTCAATACTCCAATTAGGGCGGCAGGCTGGCGTGCTGGTAGCTTGAGGATGCCTTGTCTCTTGTCTCCCCTGCAGCTGTACAGAAACCCATTTCCGGTGGCGAGTAAAAAAAGGTCGCGGCTGCTCAGATGCGCCTGACAGTCCTGTCACCAACCGCCACGTTGGCCCTGCTTCTCGCCGCATAGTGTCGCTTCGGTCTGCTGTTGCTGCTGCTGCTGCTGTCCTGGCCTGTCGCACATCTTGTCCTCGCGCCCGTGTGGATGATAACGGCTTTCTTTTGACCGCTGCCGGCGGTCGCGGAAGATGCCAGTTGCATCGCTGAATAGCAATGTAAGAAACCGACTCGATCCGGAAATGAACCGCCTCAGGCCGCTGGGTCTTGGCTGCCTGGCTTTAGCTCGTGTCACGTGGGACAGGGAGGGAGGAGCAAGGAAAGGGGGCGATATCTTCATCTCTTTACAGACACGTACGCTCCATTTCTCCCCTCCCGCACACTCCTTTCTATTTATCCCATGATAAGGTTCTTTGAAATATTGATTTTTGTCTCGCAAGCAATTTGCTCTGTCTTACTAAATACATAAGCTTGAGAATATGTATCAGCCTTGCTCATGTTACCCTATATTTATCAGCTTTCATGTCAGAGCAAGAACGCTTTCAGGAAAGGAGGAGGCGGTGTTTTTTGTAGTGGACACATCTTACTAGAGGACTAAGCTCAGAATGTTTGCTGTCAGCATTAAGAATAAATTTACCATATAAGTATCATCTCTAGATGAAAGAAGTGTTCGAAGAAATCATTTATCAAGTTCTCGCTCTGAGCCCTGCCCGTTGAGCTGGCCGTTCGTCTCCTCCCTCCACTTCGCCCCAACTGTCAATGCATCAGTAGATCGAAGGTTCTGGAACTTTTTTTCTCTTCCTCCTTGCCCGCTTCAAGTCCTCTGGCTCTGAATGGAAGAATACTTGTTGTCGCCTGTCAATGTGCAGAGGAAGGTGTCGCTAACCATCACCATCACCACCGCCACCACTACTATCAGCAGCACCTTACTGTTGACAAGCCACCTTTGGCTGACGGTGGCGCTAAGCTTGTCCAGAATCGACTTCCAGAAGTTCTGGCGGCCCTGCATCCGTGACCATCAGCAGGGGAGGCGACAGTTTTTCAAGTAGTAGTCAGAGTAGGTTGTCGTTCTTTCACGGCCAGTACGTCAGGGACCGACTGGCTTGTCGTCTTCTTCCCCACCCCCTCCCCATTTCCCGAGAGAGGCTATCGACCATGCCTCCCATTTTCTCCACCGCCCCCTTTAATCCCAAACGCGACTCCTCGTGGCATTTAGTTTGGTTGAGCGCCAGGCCGAGGTGAGTTGTTGATCGGATGGACCACTCAGCCAGCTCCAGACCCACACAACGAGGAAGATAGGTCTTCCTCCTCCTGCGAGGTGGTCACCGCAGGTTCAAGGGAGGGCACTTTTCTTCTGGCTCTCTGCCCTTTTCAGCCCCGTGCCCACAATAAACTTGAAACAAACCACATCCTCTTTCCCTTCTGGCATGCAGACAAGTCGTGTCGAATTATCATAGATTTTCAGGTTCCAAGAACAGCTTCATCGCGAGATGCGTCAGTCGCGCAAATGTCACGAGTGCACAGTGCGTGACCTCAGTCTGTCATGCACGTTCAGCAACGGTGAGGATACAATAAATTATTTCTGTTTGTTATTTCTGTGCCTTTATTGGGGGAAAAACTGTTTTAGAGAAAATTACATCAAGATTGTCCAAAATGATGCATTCATTTCGAAGACTGCATGAGGCGACCACAGAATTTCTTCCCCTTCTTTTAAAATTCTAAAAAAACCTTCTCTGGTCTCAAAGATTGTTTCGGAATGCAGCCGGATATTGGATGTCAAAAGGCATTTCGCAGCTTTAGTGGATCGTTAAAAGTCATGGCCGTTGAAGGCGGTAGTGGAACATCCTCAGAAGGGCGCCATTTTCCAAGTGCTGACTCCTCCTGGTGGGTCTTTGGGGAAGTTGAGTCGGGGAGAGAACCCAGTTAGCGCCTCCTGAATACGGTTAGCGACGGACCGCGGTCGTAGGGCCGGCGCACCGGTGCATGCACGGCCGGCGCACACACACGCGCACGCACATAGGCATGCAGACTTGAAAGCGACAGCGACAACTCTCCGTGCGCGCGCGGTCATGCAGTGAATCATCCTGGGGACCCGTAATTGAAGCACCGGCCACACCGTGTGGGCCCATGGCCTATTGATTCCCCCCTCCCTTTACTGTCGCGCTGAAGGAAGCTAAGGGTGGGCCTGAGCGAGACGGGGGATGTGGTGCTGTGGGGGGACGGGAGGCTCAGTGGTGACACCTAGCCATTTGCCTCATTATTCCCGCGGCCCGGGCGGGAGATAAAACCAATCTTGCCCCAGACAGAGAAGGAATTATGACCCTATTTCGCTGGCTGCCAGAGTCTTCCATGTTTTCTTGACGGGGGCCAAACCTCTGGCCTTTTGTAGTGGTCGTGTCTGCAAAACTAGATTTCCTTTCTTCCCCAAGACGGATCGCGAAGAGGAATAATTTACTTACGACTTGTATCTGAGTGTGTTGGCCGTTTTGATGGAAAGGTTGGCCAGCGCCAAGCTCGTGTCTCAAGCAACACACCAGCAGAGGCAGCAGCAGCAGCGACAGATGGGAGCCCACGTGACCTGGGCCGCGTCTCAGGCGGGAGAGTGGAAAGGTGAGAAGGTCTTCTAGACGTGCATTCGTCCTCTTTTCTTGGCTTTCAAGTGGCGATCGAGTGCTTCTTTATCAAGATATTTTCATGCTCCTCCGTTTCGAAGTAACACACTGTGGCGCTTGCACCCCGATAACTATAGCTGCATGTCTCTTTTTGTTTCAAAACTAATCTTTCTTTGACCGCTGGCAGGTGTTTCATGCTAAGCTTACATAGACAAACCTCAGACCAAGACCCATAAGGTATCTCACCGGTATGATAGTCGACTGGTGGACATTAGCCTGAACATTCCGACAGCTATGGTCTAAATGGATTTCTCTGGCAAGTGTTAGCGCACCGTGCAGACACGCCCTCGGTTTGTAACCTGCGACCTCAGATTCCATGTGGGATGTGGTTAGCCTGACCCCCAAGCGCCCCTCGCGCTCCTTATTTAGTTCATTTCCGAAGTGTAAAGAAGTGTAACCGACGGCAGAAGTTCAAGCAGATGTTGCTTTGACAGCATGCACAGCTTGTAGGTACATACATAGGAAACAACCGCTGTTATTTATTAATGTATTAGTAGGTAAGCTGGTCGAGCTGGATCGAGGTCCGACTGATGGTGTTAGTGACAAGGCAAGATATCGGCTAGTCAGCATTGCTGTTGTTATTGTTGCTGATGATGTGTGCTGTGGTGGAATGTGGTCTCTCTCTCCCTCTCTCTCACACACAGACAGGCAAAAGGGATTCAGATTGGTTTTCTTGTCAAAAAGGGTGGGTAAACATTTTCTTTATTTTATTGAGGATTTCTTGGTGCTTTTATTGTGCCGAGGTTACACATAATGCAGCACATCAAGAATATTGAGATATGTTTACAGTATACTTATAGTGTCAGCGATAAATATATCATGTTGAGTTCTGAGTCACTGTTGTACAAATATTAGCTGCTTTTCTGGTTTAAGCTCCAGTGTGATCAAAACCAGGTACAACCCTTGACAGTCAAGCGACTTAAGCTGGTCACGTGACTCAGCAGGACACTTAGTCGAAGACTGTTCCTCAAGGTACCCTGGAGGGCGGTCTACCCCGCGATAGCGAGAGAAAGAACTGACTGGGGAGGACTGGTCATCCTGTGCAGGACCTGCTGACCATCGCCCAAGACAGTGTGAGTGGCGGGCCCTGTCAGCTGCCGCGTCTACCATTGTGCTCCCCCTGACCCTTTCAAGGGACGAAGGAATGAACAAACATCCTTAGATGTTTTTTAATTAAATATCCTTTCTGCCTGCTCTCAGATGTCCTTTCTACTTTCCGTCAGATTTCCGTTCCAACGTGATGTCGAACGCAAAATTTAAAAATTAAGCCTTTTCATTTTAAAGAATAATCCCTGTTCAAAGTTCCGAGGCTCTTTTATTATTTTCCGCAAGAGGAAACCACGTCCTTTTATTTTTATAATAACTTTTAACTACCTTCTAAGAAGGTCGGCGGGTATTTTACCTTTAAGGACTGATATTTTACAAACAAAAAGAAAAAAAAACTTTCAGGTGATGCGCGCAACCCTCCTCTGTGTTCCCTGCACGTCTGCTCACAGCCTCCAGGCCGTAGAAAAACTGGGAAACGCCTCTTTGCAATGTTGAAATAATGGCCTTCCAGTTTGGAGTGAAGAAAAATCAATACTTTTTATAAAGGCAGGCTTTGGGAAAAAAGTCTTCCTCATTCTTTGAAAGAAGGAGATTAAGGGAAAATCTGAACGCTAGAGCGGGCTACATTTTCTGTAAATTAAGGCCTTACGGGGATGTTGGCAGCGGGTTCCTTGATGAAAGTAGCCGACAAAGGCGTTCCACAGGCTTTAAGTGTTAAGAGCCAAAATGTTATGCTGAGGATTACCAACTTCCAACTGACGCGCGCGCACACACACACACACGTGTGCACATATGTACGAGTAAAGAGTACAGACTGGGCTTCATATGTATCTATGCAAACAATTTTGTACATCAGTCTGTGGGGTTTTTTCCCATACCTTTGCATTCTTTTCGACCGTCTGCAGGGCGCGTGCATGCACGGGAAGCTGGATAGTGTCGGAATCCTAACAGTGATGTCTGTGAAGGAATATAAAGTATGTTGTTGACCCATTGTAGGGATGTTTACTCCACAGTTTGATTGTCAATGTACGAGTTCATCCATAGTATACATCTGCGACAGCAATCAATGATGAAGATACAATAGATATTAATTAACATATTTTGACACTGAGAAACTTCTAAAATATGTGGCTGATGTGAAGGCATTACAGTGATATAGATACGGTTGGTTCATTTTTTTTTCGTTCCTGAAGGTCTTCATGAAGATCTGGAAAAATGCACAGAAGGATGTAAAGTGGAGTGTGAAAGTGAAAACTGGTGTAGTTACCCTCAGCAGCTGTAGGGGAAAATACAAATATTAGTGGTAACACTAAAGACAAGAGCACGGTTCATTTCCTTTCTGTTTAGCCAAGCATCATCGTAAAAGCCTAATATTAAGAAAAACCATTTTGAAGATTGTGGCTAAGGTCCATAAGAAATGAGCTGTGTTGTAAATGGATATCCATTGTTCCCCTTCTATCTCTCCAAGACCTTAGTTTGATTACCATCTGCGAGGCGCTGAACTCTTGATTAAAAGAAAGTTTATGAGGCCCGTGAGGTGTGACAAGCATAGCGGAGCGGAAGTCTCAGGCGCAATATCAAGATTGGCAACAGGAAGTGCGTGCTGGGCACAAAAAAGCGGCCCCTGGCAGTAAATCCAAGATTGCGGCTGGAAAATGGCTGCGGTCCTAGCCTTACTCTAAGTTTTGATTTAAAGGGCAATCTCTTTGGCGGTAATGGGATCATGAAAAAAGGAGGAAAAAAGAATAAAAAGTCACAGTTTTTAAGGAGGACAGCGAGGAAGGTGAAATGTACGGTGTAAATTATAGTGGTCTCTTAAGCTGCCGCAAGGCGCAGCGCCTTCCACGATCCTCCATAATTGCTGAAGAGATTTAAGCAGCTGATAGCTGTAGCTTCTTGTTATTTCAAAGATATTTCTCACCCTCCTGTCTTTTAAGAGATTTTTCCTCCCGTATTGCTCTTCGTGTTTTGTCATTGACTGACCATCTTATGAATACTTGTGAATACAACGTCTGTTGGCTGGGAAGTCGTCGTCGTCATCGTCGTCCTCATAAAGAAATAGTTTTTCTGCTTCATTGTCAGATTTGTGGCATTGCCATTTTTTTGGTGGTGATGGTGGGTTGTGGCTTTTTCTGTTTCCTTCTGTGAGCTGTAATTTCCTACAAATAGCATAGCGAAGATGATTAGAACAAGAAGTGACATATCTGGGCTTTACAATAGAAAGAGTGTGAGAGGGCGAAAGCTCTCAGAGTTGGGGTGAGAGAGTTAGACGAGGGCCAGAAGGTGGGGCGGGGGACGACTTAGACACAATGTGGTGAACAGCTCTGTTCAGCCGCGTGATATGCGCGAGACAAACAAACAGTAAAAAGAAAGTAATTGTTATATGACACGACCATGTTTTTATAGTCTCGTGTATTCTCGCAGTAGAGTAAAAGACACATGTTGTGTATTGGCATCTAATTTAAACCACATCCAGACGCACAGCAGCTGCTAGGTGTTATACAGTCCGCTGGATCCATCACGACTCTACACTTGTACTTCCGTCTTCACAACACCTGCGCACTAGGGACTTGGAAGGATACTTAGGACGGTGTATTATTTTACCTGGAGCAAGTATATGTTCAGGCGTTATGTTTAAGGTAATAACAATTCAAAAACTACCAATTGGAAACATGTGAGAAGATTGAAGAGAGGGGTTTATATTGTTCTTATGCTTTGGATTTTAGTTCGACACTTCATTGTATATCGGGATCAGTGTTGGTCACCACCTTCCCACGTCCGGTGTTTGTCTTTCATTGGTTGAAGGACTTCGCACTTTTACGCCGGTTGAAACTGGCAGGTCAGTTCAAGTTTGTTGCAGTTTCTGTTTCGACCTATATTCATATGCTTTTTCTACTTAATCATAAGACAGGCAAGTGAAACTGAGGCACTTCCGAGGGCCACATGGGTCACATTTGTGTTGTCACGAGGGCCGCACACGACAACTAATTTAGAAAAAATTATTGCAGAATATTTTTATTAATTAAACTTAGAAATATACAATGCGGATACAAGTGATTTACGGCTAGCCACATTCACGAATGCAAAGTAATGGAGTAGCAAAGAAAAAAAAAATTAAGCGGTCACATAGACTTGTATGCAGCGGCAACAAATACATTGTACAAAAAGTACCACAGTTCAAAATAAACACTTTACGACTGTTTATAGTGTTTTGTCCTGAGGCTTGACACCTTGTTTTGATGACAATTTTGTGAAATGTGAATTATCTGAAGTTCCGACTTTCATCAGAGATGAGAGGTGTCGATCAGTCAGTCTTGTTGCCTGCGTTTGTTGATTTCTACCTATACCCTGTATTTGTTTTTTGTTTTTTTTTTATACGGTCTGGCGCACATAGATAAATCTCTACACTTCACCGTGGACAGTACATAAGTAACCCTGCAGCGCTGTGCTTGAGACGAGTTGCGCCCTTTCCTGCGCGCGTTTGACCCATGGGACGCGAGGCCACCGGGTACTGTTTGGACATCGCTGACCCTTGTCCTCGCCCTTTGACCCCTTTCTGTAGATGAACGACGCCAGGGCGCAGAAGGCGGCGTTAATGGCTGCTTGTTTGTTGCTTTGATGAAGCGCAGTGACAGATCGCGGCCAGCCTGCCGTGGTGTCGATATTTCGTCAGCTGAAAGGGATTTGACTGATGTTGACACAGGAACCTAACCTAAGCCATTGCTGCTTAGGGCTTTGTGCAAGACCATGCTGCATTTTTTCAGTTTCATTTTATGAAAGAACCTGCTCCTAGTAGCTCTTTCAACCGGAAAATTAAAGAAAAATTGGCCTTCAATATTGATGTGAACTTTTGCATTTCATCAGGGAGGATTGCATAAACCCTAAAAGAACAGATTTTAATGATACTCTGTAATTATAAACCCAAAACTGTCATATTGTAAAATTTTTAACCAGCAAGAACATCAAAAGATCTGTTGGGAAATTGGGTGTAATGTCTTGCTCTAATACCATGAAATAGGATAATTTTAGTCATAATTCAAAAGGTTTTATGTACATGCAAATGAGTATTACAAATCAAACGTTCTTATCCAAGTTCTTGAATGTGTTGAAACATTTCCTTTGATTGCTTAGTTTGGAAATCAAATTGGTAAAAAGACTTTCCATTATCTAAAACCTGCACATGGCTGCTTCATTTGTTCATCCTACCTTTATGCTGCCCACCTTGGACTGATTGCAAACAGAAACAGATGGCCATGTTTGCTTCCTGAGCACAGGGTGTGAGCAGAGGAGGCTTAGTTCTTCACCAAGTGTTCAGACAGCAACATGGCAGCTCAGGCCTGGGAACTAGAAACATCAGTCAAGTTGTCACTAATGTCCACACAAGCTGTTGTACACCTCTGCAAACAGTATTGTCTGCTGCTTGCACAATGATGCATTGTTTGTGTTCACACACAAAAGATGACTGTATTACCAGAGTAAACAGGTGTGAAATTAGTTTTAGACATATAACAATCTAAACAGATTGCCCAAGTCAATTTGTTTTGCTGTTGTGGCGATTGCCCATTAATCACCAAGAAAGCCTGTCTATAACAGGTTGCTTTGAGATGAAGATGTCAGCATGGGGTTTGTAAAGGGAGGTAAAAGAGGTAAAAGCCATCAAGGAAGTGATGTAAGCAATTCATCTTGATCTACAACAGATGTTGGTTACTTTTTATGTGCCTAACAGAGAGCTCTTTAGCCTGCTTCAGTACTAATTAGGCTGTTAACTGTGAACTTAAATGAGTATTTAGAGTTTATTGTGGAGAATGAGTCTCAGACTGTGTTGCTCCTAGAGATCAGTATCATATAAATATGTTAAAGTTAAATTATTGGATTCTTATATCTATGATAAAGTGAGGCACTTTTGTAAGCATCTGCCTTTCATCTTTTACAGGTTAAAATTTCCCCTTGGGTATCTCACATACTAAGGATGTGACACAGAATGCTACACAGCCACAACTGTTGGCTGTCAGGGAGAGAGAACACATCAAAGTTTGAGATATAAAGGAGAAATAAGAAGTATTATCGTGATCAAAGGCTCCCCATGCAGTTCAGAATGTTTTCTCCCTGGAGGACCCTGCAAGGCAGTTGTGTCTTGCTCCTGGTGGCATTCACGTCTTTGTGTTTATCACAGTCAGGTGAGCAAAGGATTAAAATGAGTTGTACATTGCTGTAAATAGTCAAAGATGGGCTTGGCTAGTCCTCAGCAAATCATCTGTGCCAAGGAGATAAATGTGAAGCAAAGCAACCCTTATTTAGTGTAACCTCACAAATCAAAAGCTAGTGTTATTTAGTGGCATGTATTCTCACTTTCACCAGTGGGTAGCTAAACTGATAGTTTTTCCTTCAAGGACACATGGTTGTAAGGATGTTGTTTGTCCTGTCTTCATCAAGTGCTCTTCATTTGAAATGATTTCATGTGCAGATTTTGAGGTGTTGTCTTTGAAATTTGCATTCATAAAATAAATGCATATACATGTTTATGTACATATGATTGCACTTTTATATAGCTAAATATTTAAAATAATGTTAGATATGCATGTTAGATATATATGTTAACTGAATCCCACATTTTTTAATGTCATTTTTACAGGAGAGGGGATGCTTCAAAAAGTGAAGCATTTTTTAATGGTTGATAAAATTTTACTGTTTATAAATATCTGCTTGTGCGAGGCAAAGGGAGTGCACACACATGGATGTACATTTGCACAAAGATAATGTCAGAATTAGCTTCATTATTTTCCCCTTTTCACTTGAGCACTCTTGATCTTTGTAGGTGATGGAGATGATGAAGATGGCTATAATGAGAGGACAGCCTATGCTTGTGAATATGGGATGCTCACTCTAGAATGCCCTGCAGGATCTGTCATCCGAATAAACCGAGCAAACTATGGTCGATTCTCCCTGAAATTGTGCAATCCGCAAGGCCGCACTGAAAACATGGATGTCACATGCCAGAACGTCAAAACCACAGACATTGTGTCCTCAGAGTGAGTTCACTGAGTGCACAACAGTTAACAACCAACTGTAAAATTGTAATCTTTTTATACATTTTGTGTTTACAGCTGCTATTTGTAGCTAGGGAATTAAAGTCTCTGTAAGACTGAAGAACAGGAGAGACACGGGAAACATGGGTTTATGTTTGGAAATTGCTTAGAGTCTTAGTAATTATTACAGATTCAAACACTGGGCCCAGTGCAGCTATAATTACTTTGTTCCCCTTTAAGTCAACACAATATTGATAGGAATTACATAGTAAATTGCCAGCATCCAGCAAGTTAAAGGTATTTTCAAGTGTAACCTTTTCTTGTTTACTATTTTTAATTTGTAGGTGTGATGGTCATCAGCGATGCGAATTTCTAGTAAACAATGACATATTTGAGGACCCTTGTCCTGGTACAAGCAAATACATTGAAGTGCGCCATCACTGCAGTCCAGGTAGTATTTTAAATCCTCCTTAAGTCTTGCATCTGTCCTTCGCATTAGGCCATATTTTGTTATTGCTTTTTTACTTTGCTGGAAACCTTAATGTTTTTTTATTTGTTTTGCCATACTCTAGGAGTGTATGGGTTTTAATTGTTGTCTTTATTATTTAGACAGACGTGGGAATGGAGGATGGTATACTTTTTTCTGTTAGTACAGAGATGAATTATTTTATTGTTATACTGAAAGATGGAGGTCAGCATTCCCATAAAAGTATATGTATTTCGATGGTTAAATATGTAACTTTGAGAAACACTAAATAAATTATCGTATGTCACATTTTAAGACTTTTGAAAGTCACATGAACACTAATGTTTCTTGAAAATGTGAGAGCTCATTTTATTCAAAATATTTGCCAAATGTAAGTTATCACTTTAGTAACATACATCCCTGTTATAATGTTCTTAAGACAGCTAAGCAAATGCAGTAAACATGTTGCTTCTATTTTTATGAAATCATGGTGTGTTAACTGTTATTTACCAGCACATTTGAGTGTATCTATACAACTTTACCAGGTTACCAGAGTGCATGTTTTTCAGCATGACTGGGCTAAGCTCAGTTCAAAATACTTTTTTAAAAAAATCTGAGTACAATTCCTTTGATTCTGGCGAGGAAGCCTTTGAAGAACACTATGCAGAATACGAGGTCAAAACAGTGCTGTCACAATATCTGTGGATGTGCCTGACTAATAGATGGTCCACTCCCAACTCTCTTATTTGATGCACCCTTAAAAACATGAAATTTTGTGATTCAAAGTTTTGACCTTTGTCGGATTATGTGCTCTTATTATGGGAAATAGTATCTTTTATTGAGCTTAGCCTGGTCATTTAAAAAAGAATGCACTCTGGTAGACCTTACACCGTATTTTAGTTCTGAAAGCATTTTACATGTGTGTGACCTTATTCTTTCAATATATTCTTTCTGTCTAGCATGAGTCACAGCATGTTTTTGTTAAAGTGATAACAAGAAAGACATTTTAACAAGTTGAATAATTTTCACCCACTTTGGATTTGCATTTAAAAGTCCGTTTCTGTTTCCATGTCAATCTATAAAATATTTTACCATTTATCATGATGTCAGAACCTCATGCAGATGATAAGTTGCAAAGATGAGCAATACAACAATTCAGTAAATGTGGTGTGAAACCTCAGGCTTTAAACCCTTCATTACCTACTTGATATGATGGCTAGTATTTTATTTTTACTTGTATGTGCTCATGCTTTTTATAGTGTTGCAACACACTTGCTTGGATAAATGACTTTCAGTATGCTGTGACTCCAGCTCAGATGTTTCTCTCTTAATTCTCTTTTGATCCGTAAATCTACTTTGATGGTGTACACCCCATCGCCATAGGTATGGTTGACCATATTTGAAGGAAACTTGAAGATGTTAGCTGTAGATATCTTTCACACTCATTTTAATGACATTGTGGTCAAAACTATTAAACAAAAAGTTATAATTGTTTTAAATGATTGACCAAAAGATTTGATGAAGTACAGGTCCTAGATGTATAAACAAAAAGAAGGGTAACTGTCCACACTCCCCATTCCCTGAAAAGTCCAAAGTAGGGTCACTGCTTGATGAGCAGTTCAAGGCCTGTGCATTTGTGGTGTGTGCTAAAATTGTTCAACATGAGACAAGATATCATAGCACATTCAGATAAAAGCATATGTGCCTTGTGACACCATTGAACAGTGGTGCCGAACCATTTCTCTCCTGAGGGCCTCATCTGACTTTACGTAAAATCTTGTGGGCCAGAACATGGTGGTTTTGCCAGAATCATGATGTTAAAAATGAAATTGCGCTGTGTCAGGTTACAATGAGTGGGCCGGATGAGGCACTTTCGTGGGCCAGATCTGGCCTGGGGGCCGTAGGTTGGCACCCCTGTCATTGATGTTCAATTTTAGATCATGGAACCAAAGTCAGTATAGTCACATTCAAAAGTTGGTACATGACCAAGATAGGCTAGTTCTGTTCTTTTCATATATGGTCAACCACAAAATGTTCACTGAACTTTGCACAAACTGCTTTTGTTTGCATGTTGTATTGTTAGCTGCATGGCACTTGTGTTTATTTTCAGTGCAGAATGTTAATCACGGCTCATCAAGCAGGCCTTCTCTTATACAGATAGACGGCAAACCTCCCTGGTCGGGTGAGTACTGGTTGCACCATGATGCAGGCCAGTTTCAGGGAAGTGGTCTGTTACATGTTAGCAGTCTAACATCCCTTTCAACCACCCCTCTCCCATCAGATCAGCTTTGTATGACAAGTTTCTTGATGATGTAAAATTGATTAGGTAACAGAAGATTACATATATGGTGGTTGAGAGACCTTGCTCACTAGTCTAGAATCTGACATACCTCTCGCTGGATGTGATGCCTGACTACAGAGTTTACCGTTATGGGTTTTCTTCGCCTTGTGTGTATGTGTGCATGTTCTGTTTGTTTTTGTTGTTGGCTTGAGTGTTCATGAAACTTCAAGATCTAGAGATAGATTGACCGGTAGACAAAAGATAGCCAAGCTCTACAAGTATTTCATCAAACGAAATGATGCAAAAGTGTTAAACGTATGTAGCATACTATATTGCCCATGGAATTTTGCTTTGCATTGTGTGTTTTGAAAGTATTCTAGCTGAGTACAGTTTTTCTGCCTGGCTGTTGTGTTTCTGGTTTCATCATGAAAGTGTTGCATCTTTTGATTTTATATATCCTTTATATCTGTTATTTCTGAGTGTCAATGTGTAGAGCAGTAAGCTTTGTTTTCTTGATACAGTCTTGAGAGGAATACTTTCTCTTTATCATTTCCTGATCATGGCAAAATGTAGACTGACTCTTCCTGCATGATTAAGTTTATATGAAACAATTTTCATTTCTTTTTGTGTTAAAGTCTGTATCAGAAAATGAGAGAGCATGCTTCAGGAAGACATAAACGCTGAATTATATGTATTATGAAAAAGATTAAATATCAAAGCAATGTTGGCTTTTTTTTTAGTCCAGTACTATTATCTGCAAAAACATTTGTAAAAAAGCACTGTTTAAATTGAAATTGTGGCTTTTATTAGTTAAGTGTTTTATTATATCATCATCATCCCCGTAGCTGATACCAGCTGATCCCCAAGAAAGCCAGCTTACCCATGGGGTTGGCCCACTGGAATCTGGGATCGGGAGAATCAAATTAGTTGCAGCCATGGGCATGGCAGACCATCTGGTTCAGTACTTGGGCAGCAGTGAGCAGTTTTGTATAGAGCAGGTTGTCCATTCTTTCACGTTTGCCATCCAGTTCTTTTGCTGTCTTACCTTGGGGGTGCCTACCCTCTGTGGATCCAAGGAGGATCGTTTTCAAGAGTTTATTCTTGCACCAAGCAACATGACTTAGCCAGACCCACTTGCACAGTTTGACTGGCGAGTATGGTCTCCTGGAGTCCCACAAGGGTGGTAGCCGCCTTTTGTTTGAAATCATTGAATTTGCACTTTGTGTAGAAGATGTGAAGCTGTCTCTTTAAGCATTTTGTTTTGGATCTGTCATTGCTTCTTAATAAGTAAGGTCCACATTTCACAACTGTACACAGTGATGGGGACTGTGAAGGACCTGTACAGCCTGAGTGGTAAAACTTTACTTTTCATGTCCCATATTCTGTAGGATTTTAATACACTACAAAAATCTTCATTATTCTTTTTTCTTGGATCTTAATTTTTTTTGGTCATTTCTCAGTTTCATCAGTGCCAGTCCCAGAAAATGTCCGTGTGTGCCAAAGGCTATATGAAACTGGTTTCATATCTTGGAGTATGCCTCGAGATGGTGCCAGCACAGTGTACAATAAGTTCAAGCTCAAGCTCAGGAAAGTAAATGGTGAGTTCTCACTGAGTCAAAAAACCAAACCAAAACAAACAAACCAAAAAGAAATCTTAGAGTTACTTCTTACATTATGTTCATATAGAATAGGCAGATGTCAGTTTTGAAGAAAGAATGAATGCCATTGTAATATTTGTAGATGTTGAAGGCCTTATTATTAGAAAATCAAAATACTTTAAAAAAGGTTTTGCCTTACATTGTCAATAAATATTTAAAAATGTCTCCAGAAACAGTAACAGAAGAGAGAGAAATCAATCTTGGAAACCCAGAAAACGGTCGATACATCTATGAACTTGGCTCTGATGTATTAAGCACTGAATTTGCCTTGAAAGCTGCAACTGCTGATGGAGGCTGGGGGGATTACAGCCCTTTTGTCCGGCCAGAAACTTGTAAGCTGTGGTTTTCTTTGCACTGCACCATCTGTGAATAGTTATTAATGTTTCTGATTTAGCCATTATGTTTTTAGATTTATGATATCATACTAGCACTCTGTCCCTTGTTATGACTATGTAGTTCTCTTGTCTTTGTGTTGTTTGTTTGCGATTGATGTTACACATAACTCCAGCTATTGAAACTTTTTTTAAGCATTGCCATTACAATCTAATGTTCACTTTTTTTGGTAAGTTTATTTATGTTTATTAAAGAAAGGCACACACACACATACATGTTTTTATATTAATGCAGTTTTATAAATTTCAGGTCCCATCCCTCCAGAGATTGCGCCTAAGACATCTTCAAGTGAGTAGTAATTAGTTTTATTTCCTATTCTACATCTTGATATTACTTTTTTCCTTTACTCCTTCATGCAGCAGGCTTACATGAGTTTGTGCAAATACACCCTGCCCACCCCCACCTGACCACCAATCCCTACACCCATGCACCTTCACACACAAACTACAAAAAATGGCCCAGTTGACCTGTTCTTGTTAAAAAATATGTTATTTCTCATTTGCATTTCTTATTACCTACCCTGTTTTTTCAGTGTTGTAATTTTAGCAGACTCCATTTGTATTTTTGTTTTCTTGTGATTATTTAAGGGTCCTATGTGCCAGTGCCAAGAAACATTCATGTGTGCCAGCATCACCTATCCTCCAATTCTGTTGTGGACATTTTTTGGGACATGCCTTATGACAGTGCCAATACCATCAGTTACGAGTTTATGCTCAAGTACAGGAGAGTGAATGGCAAGTTTTCACCATTTCACCTTTTCCTTTTTAGCAGCTGTTGCCCATTTTTATAATGGTTCTAAGCAGATGTTCTGTATACTACTGCTGTTAAGCAGATTAAAGAGACTATTTTGTCATTTGCAACCAAGTGAATAACTAAGAGTTCTCAGTCATTTATGTATAGTGCAGAGTTGTCTGTTAATGTATTACTGTTACCAATGAATATCTAAAACACATGAAAGCTTGCTAGAGGCTTACAAAAAACTTGCTTAGAGTTAATTAAAAGCATTCTGCATTATTTTTATGCTAATTTGGTTAAAATTGGGTTATAATTTTCTACATAGAAATCTCTTGTTAAACATGAAACCTTTATGTATTTTCAGTTCTATTTCCTTATTCACTAGCAATAACATTAAACATTTGCTATATTTATCTTATGGTTACAGCTGCAGAAGTAGAAGAGGAGAATATAAGTGCTGTTGATTTGGAGCATGGGGCATATACTTACTCTCTGAGACCAAAAGTACCACATGCACAGTATGAATATGCATTAAAAGCCAGAACTGCCAATGGGGACTGGGGAGAGTACACCACCTATGTTTGGCCGGAATTTTGTGAGTCCATCAGATTATCTTGTTCTTAAATTGATGTAGTGTTCTTAGTCCCAATATGTTATTATAGTTTCTCATGGTGTTTTCCCTTTATTTTTAAGATAGTTGAATGTTTCCTATTCCTATTCCCTACTGCTGTAGGTTATAGACTGTCTACAGTTACATAACTGGAAAGAACAGGATACTGGTAATCTACTTAATTTATGTCAGTTGAAACCACTAATTTTCTAATTTCCGTGAAATTAAAGATAAAGAAACAGTGCATCTGAGCCATTACAACAGTAGAGTGTAGAGGTTTACTAAAGACATCGTAAATATTCAGTGATGCATCTTACAGAGAGAGAAACAGAGGATATGTAACCAATATTATTTAACTTTTGAAATTTTCTTGATTCTTGGTAATACATAAGTCTAGCTTAATACCTGATTGTCACCAAATAAAATTAAAGATAATCTAGTTGTCACGTATGCAGTGAACTAATTTGGCTGAAACCGTTGTATGTGATAAGGGACATTTGATTCAGCTGCTTATTTTCAGGTTCTGGCCCCCAAAAATCACCGATCTTGACTACTACAACTAGAAATTTTGCAAGTAAGTAGGACCAGAGACCTGCCTTGATGTTTAAAATCAGATTTATCAAATTAAGTAAATTATGTGGGGTTTTGCTAGTCCAGGAGTGGGCAAAGTGCAGCCTGCAGCTTCTTTGAACCAGTCCATCTGCCAAAATGTGAAGTGTACAGAGATACCTTGGTTCTCGAACATAATTCGTTCCGGGAGGACGGTTGAGAACCAAATTGTTCGAGAACCGAAGCAATGAAACCCATAGGAAATAATGGAAACTGGATTAATTCGTTCCAAGCCCCAGAAAATGCCTATTTACTGGCCTAATTTGTATATAATATGTAGAAAAACATGAGTCTCAACAAGAAATAAGAAATAAAAGTGTATTTATTAAAACAAAAAAAAAAATAAAATGTACTGTACAGTACAGTAAATTGTGTTTCATTTACTGTACCTGTACCAAACTTTATGGCAGGAGGGAATGAATGTGGAGGGAGGAGGGAAGGGGGATGGTTATTGTTTCCGAAACACGTGTGCCCTGTTCATATTTGGCAATGATTTCTTTCTTCAACTCAATAGTTGTTCTCACAGCTTTTCGCTTACCTTTGTCTGCATTACCACTTCTGGCTTTCTTTGGACCCATGTCTAAGGGTTAAATTCAGTGTACAGTACAGTAATTTGCAATACAGTACAGTACACACAAAGCGTGACTCTCTCTCCACAAAAACGTGACTGTCTCTCTGCACTCACACTGATGACGCAAGCAAGGCTCGCTGGGCCAAATGAACGCCATTCGGCTCAACTCGGCTCATCTCGGACGTTCGGAGGTTCGAGTTCCAAATATTTGTTCGGATTCCAAGACAAAATTTTCTCGAATTTCCTGGTCGAATACTGATTTGGTCGAAAGTCAAGGCGTTCGAGAACCGAGGTATCACTGTACTTGTTTTCATAATTTTCTTATTTACCCTAGGTTGATTTGAAATTCAATTTATCAGATATATATTTACTGTCAGAAATCGGCAGTCCAAAAAAAAAAATAATAAATAACAGGGCTGACATGTCTGATGCAGTCAGGAGGCAGAAGCGGAAGTGGCTGATGGTAATGACTTGCAGCATGACTGGTTTTATTGTTTCAACGCTGTCTGACCACCATTTAATGGTGTTGTGATAGCACAGGGACACGAATATGTTATCAGTAGAGATTGGATGCATTATCCCTGCAAACACACAAGATTTGTCCAGGCTTAGGCAAAGCTTGGGGATACCTGTTGAGCGACCCCCAAGCAGCCCCAAGCAAAAACCAGCACACCCTATGCGTGCACAATGCAATCTGGCCAGGGCTGCTGAGAGCCTGCATTGATATCATTTCAGACTGAAATTTTCTTTTTACTTAAAAGCATAGAAGTTTATGAAGAAATTGTGGAGCAAAAGTTGGTTAAAATGTTAAGACCGGTTTAATGGACAGACTAGTTGCAGGACATCAGTTTAATTTTATGTAACTGCATGAAGTCTGCCAATTTTGTTGATTTAGTATTATTCTCTTTATGGTAAATGCAATGAATATCAATGTTTCATGTTCTTTGAGCTGACCACTTTTTTTTGATGTAAAATTTACAGGCAAGAAGTGTCCAAAGGTGTATCGGGAAAAAATCATGTGGCCGGAGGCAAATCCTCAAGATGTGATCACTGCTGATTGTCCTGATGGCATGAGATCAGGTAACTCCCTTTTGTAATAATGTTGACTTTGATTGCTTATGATTATAACATTTCATGGCTCAAATGTTTTTAAAGTTACGGTGATTTGGAGGAAGTGTTACATTTATCTACTTAGATCTGTAGTTGCAGTAGGCAAGCCGTGTCATGCTGTGAAGAAACTCACTGTAAAGTGATGACATGATGCAGAAGGTAGGGAAAGGGACAAGTGGCCTCTAGTGTCATAAATTATTATTGTGGGAATGTCATCTTGGTGAATAAAGGTGAAAGGGAGAATTACATCAAGATTGTTCCACATTAATGTGTTGAGCTTTGGTTGTGTAGCTTGTTGGCATGGACAGTTATAAGCATTACTGGGTCAAAAGATGAATGATTAGGATAGGGAGTATCTTGATTCACCAGTTCTTGGAGAGATGTCGTTAGGTAAGTTGTGACTTCCTAAGGAAGCTAAAGCATTTAGAGAATGATTTTTGGTGTATGTGGATAGTAGCAAGGTCCATGATGCTAAAGTGATTAACCATGAACCATTGATATACCGTCTGCTGATTGGGTAGAAGGGGTGAGGTCAAGGCACCAACCAACTTGAATAGACGCAGCGGGAGAGGTGTGTTCAAGATCATATTTCAAGTCACTCAAATTTTTATCATTCAAGAATTTATGTTCAAGTCATTTAAGCATTCAGGTGAACCACTTATATAACAGTTCCCTCCCCTCTCACAAAAAGGCAGATTTTTGTACGATTCCAGGTTTTATTTCTCTTTGAAGCAAAATTTTAATTCTTAAGTTTTGTTGCAGGCTATATACACTTTAAATGTCTTCTTGGTGGCATTTGGGATCCAAATGGGCCAGAAATGGATAACTGTAATAGTCATGTAAGTTTATGAAAAAATCAGTTGTGACTATTTTTTGATGAATGTATCTTTTACACTTTGTGTGCTTGATTATAATGTGTAGTTTTTCATGAAATACAATATAAATATTCATTTATGATTGTAAATTGCTACAAAAAAAAAATTGAAAAAAATTAATCATAGGAAAAACTTATAAGGGTAGTTATATTTAAAATTGTTTTTTGGCTGTCATTAAAGTACTTGGAGACAACACCAAAATGGAAGATTGAAGAAAGCACAACTACTGCTTTCACAACCAGTTCTACCATACCTGTCAGCTCCCTTGATAAAGCAGGTACGCTTCTTCAGCAGCTTACTGTTCCTCGTAGACCGGATGCATCTACTGAGGGAGACAGAATGTTCAACACTGTCACATCCTTGCCTGCTCTTTCCCAAAACATGAGCAATGAACTCATGAAGATTACGGACCCCAGGAAGAGAAAGGAAAGAGCTGACCACTTTAAAGAGGTAATGATAAGAATTGTTCTTACATTTATGAGACTAGTGATGGTCAAGTGTTTAATATTAGCTTCATCAGGATGTGAAATGCCAAAGTTAGCATTACAACAACTACACCTCTTTTATTTTCTGTTTCAAAATTGACCCCATTTTCATTCTCATTTAATTTCTAGCTGTATAATAATAATGTTTATATTTAGTTCTTTACCCCACTATCAAAGGTGGGTCATTTGATTTAACTCGTTTTATTGACATGTATTATATCAGCTGTCTTGTTGGCACAACACATTTCATCAACACAAGGTCTAAAATGCATTTCATCTTTATGTGTAGTCCATTGTTAGCATTGGGAGTGAAGTTCTCAACGACAAAACTCGCTGGCAGTCACTTGATACAGCAAAACGCAAATCTGCAGCATCAGCACTCCTCTCTAGTGTGGAGACCACAGGGCTATTAGCAGCTTCAACTATAGATGTTGGCATGATGAATGTAACTCGCAAACCTAACATTTGTAAGTTATTGAATTGAACTTGAGTAAGTTCTTGCACTGATTTTGTTATTGAAGCATCAAAAACATGAAAATGGGAGTATATATTGGTGTTCCATGTGAAGAAATAGTAGGAATTTACTTTGATAAGATTTTGTGCATTTAAATCTCATAACAAACCCTGTGTGCATGAATTAGTTAAAGTTTAAGACAGTAATGTATCAATAATTTTGTTTATCTTCAGACTATACCAACTTTGCAAAATAGTGTTATCTTTCTCTTAGCTTTAGTTTGCAAAAGAAATCTGCATTATAATTCATTTTAACTTACAGAGTGAGTAGAATTTTGTATATTTCTAGCAGTTGTATTTTGTTGTCTGTGTTCAAGACATTCAGACTAGTTGTTACCAACTTCATGCTGACATTCTTTTATTTTCCAGTGATGAAGCTGATGAATGTGGACCTTGCAGGAGAACAAGGAGCCACCCTCAGAGGAGTCCCAGTAGATAATGTTGGGTCAAAGTTCAATGAAATTACCATTCCTATCCTTACACTGAAGCAGATTGGAAGACGTAAAAATAAAAGTAGGGATGATGTGCTCAATTGCTATTGATTTTAGAAAAAGAACTCTGGTTTAAACTGTCATCTCCCCTTACGATGGACAGATGAAGTGTTGCTTATAAACATTTACTTGCTAATCTTTTTTTTGCATTGTGTTGTACCATTTTTTTCCCCTAGTACATGTATGTCCATTCCTGTCAACAACCATCTAACTGACCATAACAAGCGAACTAAGAACCCCAGGTGCAAGTTACATTCATGTCATGCACCCTCCCATTCCCCCATTAAAAAAAAATCCCTGGGTAAAAATTGTTTAGAATTAAATCATTGTGCCTTTATGTGAGTCAAAATTATAGTATGCTTTTATATTATATGCAGGCTGATTTTAAATATTTACTTTCAGGCTTGTTTATTTGCACAGTTTCTAGTGTTCTTTCATGTCATAATGCTCAGTGTATGAGCGTATTCTAAGTGGCACTAAGCTGCCTTATTTTACACTACCTTCAGATAGGAAAAGCATGTCATTGGATGCAGAAAAAAGTGAATGGGGTGATAATTCATAAAAGGAAAAGTCCCTCAATAGATGGAATTCCTTTGCTTTATTGACTTTTTTCCCTACAATTCAGTTGTATTTTGCAAAATTTAAACTTTAGAGATGAAGAATTCCCTCCCTTCATCCTCTGTTTGTTTTTCTTTGTTAGGATCATTGCCAGTGGTGCTTGTTATTCTCAGTAACATAAATGAGTGGCTGGCTCCCTCAGGAGTACCGACCAGTTTCAGTACCCACCTGGATGGCGACAGCAGCAGTTTTATTTATGCTGGTAACACTCACCCACCTGACATTCCACGAAGAAGAGTTAATTCTGAGATCATTTCAGCTTCTGTATCTGATCAACCTGTCAGAAACCTGGATCAGCCGATTGTGTTTTTAGTGGAACATGTGCAGGTAACAGTTGATTAGGAGGAGCAAGTTTTACATTTTAAAAAAAAATTATTTTATTATGGATTGTATTATATTGGGCTGCCTTAATTTAACTTCTTTAAGGGAAAAGTTTTTTGAAGAATTTGGTTTATCTCTTGTCAGTTTTAGTGAAAAGATGGGAAAGATAAGCACTATCAAAACTGTGTCTAGATTTTCTAATAAGTGACATTTTAAGCACATTTTTTAAATGGCAAATTTTCCTTACAAGTGTAAATTTCTTGCACATTTTCAGACAGAAGCAGTTGCTAACCCAAAGTGCAGTTTCTGGGACCCTAGAAACAGGTGAGGTTCATTTTATTGAGTTAGAACACCTGCCTTGACTATTTGATTTGACAAAGAATTTCTAAAGGCCAAACATACACTGGAACATCAGACGAGCTCCCATGACCTAACTGCAACAAGAAGACATAAGTTGAAAAATGATGATAATATTATTTGATATTGATTATGGGTTTTTCTGTCTAAATATGTGCAAAATTAAACATACCTTCTGATCTTGATGAAAGGAAGGAAAATAAATAGTGAGATTGATTTAAAGGGGGATGTATATCTCCATGGTTTGTGGTGTTTTTTGTGTGTACATTATTAAATTTTGGAATGTTTTGCAGTACCTGGTCAGATGAAGGATGTAAAATTCGTTTTACCAACAAAACCCACACAGCCTGTGAATGTAATCATCTCACCAGTTTTGCTGTACTTATGGACATCACAGGGGCTAATGTCATGGTATGCTTTTTGCAGTTTGCTGTTGCATAAAATTATACCATATATAAAACTTGAGCAAAACCATTTTCTGTGGAAATATTCCTAATATCACTTTACTGCAGTGATCATTGAGTAAAATGCCTTTAAAAAAAATATAACAATCCTTTGACACTTTATCCCAGAAGAACTCATGATAATGACATCTTTAGAGGATAAAATATGTAGTGTCGGTCTTCTCAATACACTGAGCAAAAATTCAGTATTTTTTTTATTTAATCATGTGTTTTTCACTTCCCTCCAACATTCAGCTCTGCATCTTACATCCATGGTTATCTTAGAAAGGGATGAAAGGTCGGGTAGAAATCAAAACATAAATTTGCTAGTGTGAACAACAGGTGCTGAATTTATGGGTTAGAAAACTCTTCACATATTTTGCAATCAACATCTATGCTCCTAACAAGGTGTGGTGACTGCTCGATTTAAATGCAAAGTTCATTTGTGTCTTTAATTGTCTACCAGACTTTATTTATTTGTTAATTTCTGTGTCAATCTTACCATGTACATTGTTACTGTGCAAACATCAACATCCAAGATCGTTGATGTATAAAACTGTTGTATTTTTTCAGCTGTCTTCGAAAGCCCGATTTTCCTTAGAAATCATCACCTATGTGGGATGCACCATCTCTGTCTTCTGCCTAGTTATCAGCTGGATTACTTTTGCTGTTTTTAAGTGAGTGATTCTCACTCTTTGAAGTCAATGAGAATGTGTTTTTACTTTTGTGTGCACATATATGTGTTTTTGTAATTTTTTATGTTTTCCAGAGTGCCGTGATTATGCATGCTTGTATGTCTAATCAATTTCCCTATGTGTTTGATTGTGTGTGTGGGTGTGCACATGTGCCAAAAAAAAATTAAACGATTGGGAAGGTCGCCAAATATTATTAACAGAAATGTCTATTTTATTCAGGAGCCTAGATTGTGACAGAAACACGATCCACAAGCACCTGGTATTTTGTCTGATGCTGGCCCAGATAGTGCTGATAGCAGGCATTCAGCAAACGGAACCAAAGGTAAGAAGACTTTCAAGAAAACCTTATGCAGAAGTGGAAAATCATCGTTGTATGTATATGGGTAGGTGGTTGGGTTGATGGGCTTGGTTGTGGTGTGCATACATTCACACATGCCAGTGTGTGTTGTTGCATAGGAATTAATTGCATGTCTATTTCCATGAAGTCTTTGGATTCCACACATGCATGCTCTTTCTCTGTTTCTGTCATATACAGTGTCTTTCTCAGTTTCTCTATCTTAACACTCTCTCACTTTCTCTATTTTTAATCATTTACCAAACTTAAAATCCATATTACTGAATATGTAAGGTGGTGTTTGAATGTGTTTCAAAGCATGCAATATTAATCTGTTTTCAGATCTTGTGCTCTATTATTGCTGGGCTCCTGCATTTCCTGTTCCTGGCATCATTTTCCTGGATGTGTCTGGAAGGTGTTCAGCTGTATGTCATGCTCATTGAAGTGTTTGAGTCGGAGCGTTCTCGTGTCATTTGGTACTATCTCTTTGGATATGGTAAGTGTCATTAGATGATGCAAGATGATACTTTTTAAATCATTTAGCAAAACTGTCCAAAACACTAAGTTAAATATTTCAAAATAAAATCTTTTAATGTGTGGTGGATTAGAGAATTTTTTTTTTTAATACCTTTAGATTTTAAGGATGTAATACCTTCATGAATTTGATGCACAACACTCATCCGCTTATGTCTGCAAGAGGAAGCCTATCAATATTTATTTCCTTTTGTTCCTCTTCTTTTTCAATTTCCATTTCTTAAAAGCAAATTCTGATTTTTCTGTTACAGGCATTCCTACAATAATTGTGTCTGTTTCTGCGGGCATCTATCCCCAAGGTTATGGAACAGATGGACAGTATGTTAAGTTTATATTACTGTACTTTGTCCATTGCACTGATTTTGATGGGAAAAAAGTCTTTTAGTTAGCATATAAGCCAGCATCTGGAACAAATCCATGTTTCGTACGAGTGTCAAGAAAAAATGTTAGAATGTAGAAAAGTCTATTCCTAAGATGGCATTAAACTATTCCTAATATGGCATTACTCATAGCTTAGCATCAGCAGAACAATGTGTGAGAGTACGTTTGCCCCAAATAGGTAAATGTTACCAACTTTCACCACCCTAATCCCATTCTCCATGACCTTATCTGAGAAGATAAGAATTATTCTGACCAACCCAGACAAAGCAGATCAGATATTGGAAAATGTAATTAATTGTTTTCACGTTCATGCTGTCTTAAGTAGAACATAGTTGTCACATTATTCACTAAAGGGAATTTTTGTTGCTGATTTTGACAGCTGCTGGTTAACAACAGAAAGAGGGTTTATCTGGTCCTTTGTTGGTCCAGCTCTTGGGGTCATGGTAGTAAGTATTAGGTTGATATTTGAATATTTCTTTTTCAAACAAAGCCTCTGAAGGGTCTTTTAAAAGACTTATATACTAAAGAGCACTGCTTATCATAAATTTTGAAAAACTTTTTGTTCCATAATAAGAATTATTTATGCTATCACATTAAAAAATTTAATATAATGATTGGAAATTGAGTTTAATTAATGCAATGCTTATTGCAGGTAAACATAATTATGCTTAGCATTGCAATCTACATCATGGTGCGACATTCCTCAGTTTCTCACACAATGCGACACAAATCGGTGCCGCAAAAGATGAGGTAAGGCTCTGGCTTGTCAAAAACTAGTTCTCTTTGTTATTATTTTATTTCTGCATTTAATTTCTTTTGTTATCAAGCAGGTTTTACAATTGAATCTGAATATTTGAATAGTTTTGAAATGAACACTACACAGTTTAGCACTTAAGTGATTGAACACTACACAGTTCAGCACTTAAGTGATTGAACACTACACAGTTCAGCACTTAAGTGACGCAAGAAAATGCATATAGTTTTGTATGTTTTATGATGCTAATGCTAGTAGTAGTGATGAGCCATATAAGCTTTTGGAAGTCACTGTGTGTCTCTTTATGCTTGCATGTATAGCTTATTCATATTACTACCACTTATACAGAGTCTATGTTAACTTGTTCAGCCATACTGCAGCGGTTATGGCAGACACAACAATGAGTTTCTTCCCACCCCTTGCCTTAAAATGGCTTGCTTTTTTCATGGCATTATGGTCCTGGCAATCTTATATTTATGTAACACTTTTTATTTGAATTTATCAGGCATTATAAAAGCCTTATTGGTATTCAATTCAGAAAAAATTGTTCTGATTCAGGTCCATGCGATTGAAGTGCAATGCAGCTATTTTACTTACTAACTACATCTATATATTCCCTATGTACACGACTGTTTCTTAGAAGATTTTCATCTGTTGAGTACCATGAATGATTTGTCATAAATTATTAAGATCTTACTTGTAGATGACATCTTTGTAGATTATAATGTGAGAATACTAACAGAGGGACCAACCAACCAAAGGCTGTTCAGTTAGTTGGTCTATAAGATATTTTCTAGCTACTATCTCAAGCTTACTTTACCACCACTTGAGCTGGTTACCTTCTAATAACACTCACAGATAAGCAGAAATAGATCACCCTAGTTTCAGTTGTTCATGTTAATATCATATAATTACTTAAATTCATTCTGGTTGTGTATGGATTGTGTGTCTGCTGTTCATGCTGCTATAGTGGTTCTGGAAGTTTCTACAGTATGGGTGAGCCAGAAATTAAAAGCCCCAGCCGTCCTGAACTTCCGTAAGCACTGCACAATGTTATGAAATTATGTGGAATTGTTTTGTTGATCTTTGTTCATTTTGGGTTCTCATTTTTTTGTGACCTTTCTTTTATTCTTTAATGAAAATTAAAGCTTTATAATATACTATAAACATTCTAAATCACTTTGTAATATATTCCTTTTGCTTGAAAAAAAAAATCTGTTACTTATGCTTTTTTGGGTAGTAGGTACATTACTATATATTCAGTTCATCAAAACATTGATGATAGCTAGCAGTAGAATATTGAAAATGAAGGGAAATTGGTTAAACTCCGGTACTTGATGGGTGAATGAGTAGTTTAAAAATAACATCCCGTCTGAAGAGACAGAATTCATATTCTCACACATTGCAGTAAGCAGTTCTTGCAATGTTTTAAAATATCATGCTACACTGTCACTGAGAGTTCCCCTTGATGTATGTTGCCTGCGGTGAGCTGTGATATGTGATGTATGTTTTTCTTGAGAAGAACTGGATACAGACGTGATCCCATCTTGTACTCACTCATGCATTTGTCTGTCTCGTATCACGCTTACTCCACAAGGAACCATCACAGTCTGGGTAGCTGCGCTTTGTATAGATGGAGTGGTTGTGATGGGATTGGTGGGGGTGTTGTTGGTCATGGTAGTCGTGGTGGTAGCACCCCCCACCTTTATTCCAGCATTGACCATCTCCATCTCTTGACTTCTGCTGGTACTTCAGTAGAGGAGAGAGTGTAAGCAGTTGTAGTCGCTTGTGCGTTGTTACTGTGCATTTCTTAGCAAACCAGATTACCAAAATTACACCATACTGCTTTCCTTGTTATTGACTAGTTTCTAATAATTTAATTATGTTGGAAAACTTATTCAAAAACCAGCTAACTTGGTTAAATTTAAGAATGGACAGAAAGAATCTTCATTGTGCAAATGGTGAAAGAGACAAAAGACTGTGGTTTAACTTTATTTTAAACATTTATTTCATTTCCTTTTAGCATTTGGTAGGTGCTTGTAGAGAATATTACACTTTTTGCACAGTAACACCTAGAGTGCATTTTGACATTTTAACAACTGACTGAATTGGCAGAGCTTATCATTTCCTGTGGATGTGCCCATCATGCATGCATGCTTGAGTTTGCCTATTGAATTCTTCAATCATGTAGACACATTACTAATAATCACCTGCAGTTTGAGGCTTGAGGGAGGTGTGCAAAGGAAGCCTTGTGCATGTCAGGATGTTATTTTATTTTGTAATCAATAGATGTATGATCATTGTCTCTGTTGGATTTGCACTGATTTTCTTTGTTTTTGGCTGATGACTGCACATTTCTCTTTGTTTGAAGCTTTTAAAGTCCACATGAAATCTTAGACTTTAAGAAGGCCTTCTGAATCAAGTTCTATTTAAGAGTTTGAATTCGCTTTCAAAGACATCAGAACCAGGGATTAATATTTGTAGAAGAACATTCTTCCATTCAGAAATATTGATAAACCACTGTAGGTTGAAAATATCTGTAAATATATTGTGTGCAGTTTCTGACATGTAGACCCTTTCCTTACAGTCACAGTAAACAAACTCTTTCATTACTTATCTATATTCTTTCATTATACCTGTCAGTGCATTCACCTAGAGATAAATTACTATTTTATGGAGTAACCTTTTTAAAAGATAAAATAAGTTTTGTCACTGTTATCCAAGTAGCAGTCGTATCTGAGCTTGATGATAAAAGGATGACACTCTCGTGTGGAAGAGTTTTGTGCTGATGGTAACTAATGTTTTTCTTCAGGACCTGGATAAAAGGGGCGGTGGTGCTTGTGGTGCTTCTGGGACTGACATGGGTATTTGGTGTCATGTACCTGGATCATAGTACTGTGGTGTTCGCCTACATCTTCACGATCTTGAATAGTCTACAGGGCCTGTTCATCTTTATTTTCCATTGCCTCCTTAACGAAAAGGTGACTGATAACACTTTTCATGTGCTTAAGCTGTAATCTTTAACAGCAATAGTTCTAAAAGGTCTCAGAAATACATTGCTAATGATTTTACTTGCTGTTAAAAATTATGTGTACAACTTGTCACAACTTAATAGTTTATTATTTGGAATTATGGTAATGACTGTTAAAGCTCTTGTCCAAATCAACATTCAGTCAAAACATGAATAAACTTTTAGTTGAACATGAGATCAGCATTTCCCTGTGAGATAAGGTTCACTTAATATTAAAAAATGGCTGGCATGAGGGGTTGGTTGGTATTAAAGCTTGATCAAAAGGGAAAATAAATGAACAAAGGAAACAAAAACATTCAAAGTTCATGCTGACAGGTTCAAAAGGAATACAGGCGATTTGTGAGACACTCATCTTGGATGCCCAGCTGCGTGAGAATTCACTATGGAGGCTCATCCTCTGGTTCAGTCTCCAGGGAACCATCCTCTGGAAATGTATGTTACACTAGAACAAGATCATTTTAGTCTGGAGATAATTACAGGAAACTGTGTTTGCTTATTAGTGAATTTGGTTTGAAATTTTATTATTGGTGGTGGCAAAAACAGGAAGAATTTTTTAGGTCCTTGGCATGCTAATAATTGATACCGCTTTTGTGCATGAGTGGCTTCCATGTGTTATGTGCAGGTTGTGGCACGTTTCTTTCGGGGGAAGAAGAAGAACAGCGAGCTTTCCAGCTCCACCAGCAACTCTGCTAAACCCTTTTTGCACAAAGGTAAAAATAACAATGATGGTGGTGTTCATGGTGTTCACAGTGTTCAGTGATAGTGACAGATTGTTTTGAAATGTAACCATAAAGAATGTACATTTAAAAAATAACCTGCTTAATTAGAGTAAGCTTTAGTTTTTAATTTTATTGTTCTTTTTATAACTTTTTAAGTCTCACTGACGCAAAGAAAGTGGTGTTTTTCTTTTGACTTTTTTTGATGTTGGATTTCTTTCTTCCATTTTATTGCCAGTTATTATTATATTTAAAATTTTACTGTAAAGATCAGCTGTAATATATAAGTTTTCAGCACAGTGTAGGAAAAAGATGAGGGCATTGAGTGCATTTATTAATGTGGAATGACAGTTCTGGCATTGACAAATTTTGCTTAAGTGGAAAATATAAAAAAAATTGGATAAAATGCAAGATATTTTCGATTATTCTCATGAAAAAAAAGATGAAATGTATGGAGATTTAAAGTATATGATCATAGTGTAGTTGCAGTTTTTAAACTTAATGCAATTCAGGACAATTGCTAATGTTTGTCAATGCTCATAAACAGAACAGAGACAAAATGTCAGTTCTTCTGATGGAGCCTCTTCCAGCCAGATCACCTCAGAAACTGGCACCAACAACAATAACCGAAAGTCTTCAAGATCATCCAGTTCACAGTCGAATGGTGCTGGTTCCCATCTCCCAAGGACTCAGGAGCTAGACAGTGTGCTGGGAAACTTGTCAGAGGTCCCCGACTGCTCTGTGGTGGACAGCGAGTACGTGTCCGAGTACTGCCGTGAGAATCTACGTGTAACTGCAGAAGCCAAGCGGTATTCTACTGGCTCAGAAGACTCTTCTGGGCGCCCAGGGGGCCGTTTGTATGAAAACTGTCTGCAAGAAGAGCCAGACCGCCTGGCTGCCTTGTCCTTTGAATCTCTGACTAAGCGCCAGTCTCCCTATGTGTCCAGCTCAGAGGTTATTAATGGCTGCAAGGTGATTGCCATTGAAGAAGACACCAGTGATGATGAGGATGTTGATGATGCAGATGTCAGAAGGCTGCGAGCTAGCCTGCCACCTGAGGCCAGGCCGTTGGTCATGCAGTCTGAATCGGAGAAAGTCCTCATCAAGAATGCCATCAACAAGCCACGAGAGCCGGGGAGGCAAGACAGTGCAGCAGCACCTTCCATGTCACCCTCTTTGCGGGATGTCAGGAAGGATGGCAAGGGGGAAGAATTGCAGGGACGAGATGCCCTTCCTCATACAAGTGTACCCAATCTCAAGTTCAAGGCCAGCATGAATACTCAGGGGCCACTGCCACCGATATTGTCATCTCCTGACAAGGACATCGTCACCAGCCTACCTAATCTCACGCGACAGAGTGGCCAGGTACCATGCACCACTCACAATCCCTCTGCCTCCAGCAGTAATGCTGCATCTCCCCAGGGTGTGAAGCGGCACTCCTCAGATGGTCACATGTACTTCAGTCCCTTCCGCTTCTCTGCAACCAGTGATTGCTAGGACTAACTCAGCAAAGAACTGCATGGAGAACTGGAAGCATATTTTATCACATTTTGCCTAGAGTTAGAAACTGTGCCATTACCCCCCATAACTCCCTCATCTTCCCATACCGCTTCCCATTGATATCTTATTTGACGGCTTAAGCAGGGCGAGAGATAGAAGTTTACGAAGCAAGAGAGAGCAAAACCAAGAAGCTGGCAGTCTACATTGTGCTAACTTTTCAAACGCCTTGACTTGAACAAAACTGCTTTGACTAGCTAGAGGTCAAAATTTTCATAAAAAATAATGTCTGACCTACATTCCAATTTATTTTTTTCTATGTGTGTGTATATAGTCATATCTATATGTAGTCTCTTGAATTGACTTGTGTAAACTAGCTTAAGAAGAAGCATTTACAACTTGCGTGTTCATCACCCTTATTGTCATGGGTTACTAAAGACTAAAATTTAGATTATGATGTGCATTTCTTTAACAAATCAGGATATTGAGCCAAACTACTGAATATATTTTAAATAAAATTTTAACTGTATTGAAAATGAATATGAGTGTTTTTGAAACTAAGAAACTGCAGCAATTGCAAGAAGGTGAATGTGCTGGAAACGACCTAAGTTTGATATTAAGCTACTTTATAGCAAGCAAACCCCAACTCTGGAGTTCAGTCAAGTGTAAGACTGATGTGCCTCAATTAAGTGAGCAATTAAGTGAGAGAGTTGTCTAAAATCTTGAAGATAAACACCACTCACCATTATGGGTAAATATGAGGAACATAGTCATGTTCTACATATTTGCTGAGGAATAAAGAGGACAATTAAATTCCTTTGAATATTTTTCTTTCCACCCTGCGATTGCAGCAATAGAAGTATTGGAGAACTAATGAAACATACCATAAATGTGACCCACATGGTCTGACAAGAATGTGTTGACACAAGAATTGACACGATGATCATTCCTACATTCTTTTACTCACCACCTGCCTAGCAGGTCCTTTTTAATAAGTTCTCATTATTCCATTTAAAATCTTCTGTCCACAAAACAATGCTCCCCAAAATTAATATGAACTCATATAGTGTGTATGCTTTACTTCCCACATGAATACTGAATGACAGGGCTGATGGCTGCCTCTAATAGTGCACAAATATGCTCGATGTCACCTGTGTAACATATTTTGGTAGAAATGCAAACATTAAAAAAGCACACGAAGCCAAAAATTTCTTGCATGTACACTGAAATCCTGGTTGATGAAAAGTGACCATTGTTAAAAACTCTGGCCTTTAATGCGCTCAGAAGGCGGAGCCAGAACAATGGATTCTAAAGCACTGTTACAATCAGTGATTTAATGATGCTTTTTGTAATCAGACTCAGTCACTTGAAGTAAAGTGCATGTATGTCCAATTGCTGTGTTTGCTAATTAAAGCATACCAGATTATCGATAGGTTGAAGAAGTGAAGGTAATCATAGAACAGACTTTCCTGGAAGAAATTCTTCAGTTGCAGAGACATTAGAAATGATGCCTCATTTGACTTAATATCTGGCAGTTGGCATGTGGATTAAGAAAAGTGAGTATTTCTATTTTTAGAGTGTGTGTGTGTATTGGGGGTTTGAGGCATGTTATATTCTCTGTTGCTGTATGTGAGATACAAATTTTGCTTTGTTGACATGTATTCTGCACAACAGTTATTATAAAGTTCTGTAATCATAAACTGTTTACTGGTGAACTCTGAGGATCCCTCATTTAATGCCAAATTCTGCAGCAGTAGGCAAAAAATCATTGTTATGTATGATTGGATTGTGATGTAAGAAGTGTTTTTTAAAAGAACGATAGAAAATACCTATATTTTTCATCCATAGACCCTGTTTTTGCATCATGTCATAAAAACCTCCTTTCTGTGCATCCATTCCAGTAAGGAAACACCTGTTTCTTTAATGTATTTAGTACTGTCCTAAATGAAATACTTCTGGATCTCAGCATTTGATGAACATATCTGTAAGTGGTTTCAGTGGCAGAAAGAATTTTCTGTTAGAGAATCCTTGACTCCTTATTCACCCTCAGTCCTTACAAATAATTTTTCTAGTTCTGACAGTAAAATGCTTGGGTAAGTTTGTTGATATACAGAGACAAATACCTTAATTTTTGTACAGGACAATGGGAACACAAGCAAAAGAAATAAATTGTTCATACATGTAGTTACCAGCAATTCAGGGGTTGCAGAGCTTGGATGGTACAGCAGCCAAGTCAGGACATGCTTCGCCTAGTTGTTGTAAATATTTCATGAGATGTGTAATATTTTCAGACTCTATTTTGTGTATCTTTTCGGTGTGCAACAGAAGATGTGAGTGTGTGTAGTGTGTGTATGGAAGCGCCTGCAAGCGCTATATTGTTGTGAGAGAAATACTCGATCCAGTGTTCTACTGTTATGGATTTCTTTCTTTTGTATTAGATTCTAAATGTTGGTGCTTAAACAAGTCCACAAGACTGTTTTAAACTTCCTGGAGTCGTTGTTCTTTGGTTTGAACCTAAAATTGCTTTTTGTAAGTCCGCCACGTTGATCCCTTCCTTCCTGCTTTGAAATACATTCTTCCTCCCTGCGCTTATTTTGAAGGTAGTTCAACCAAACTTCGTTTCTCTTTTATCCATCCACGTCTGGGTAATAGAAAGGAGCAGTATTTTCTAACACCTTTTGCCAATTCCTACTCTAAAAACATGTTTTCCGAATAAGCTTGTCAGTCGCAAACTGTTAGGGCTGAGAAAGTATCAATAGTACATTATCCACTTTTGTTACAGAGCAGAGACCGGGTGCACGGCAGGTTGCGAGGTTGTAGGTGGGTAGTTCACCTGAAGAAGTTTGGTTGATTACCGCGGAGGAAAAATCCGGGTAGTGATCACGTGCAACATGTTGCACCCCAAGGGCGCCTTGTGCGCAGCCTCTAGCATCCAACGGAGGGTGCACCCGGGCGAGGATGGCCATCAAGCTGCTCGAGCTGTCGATTTGTCCACTAGACTTTAGTCAACTGAACACTTAAAGCTCTCGTTCATATCTTAACCACATGTTTTAGTGAGACTGTCAGTTTGCAGTACTTTTACAGACTAAAATTTGTATCAAGTCTCCAAAGTTGTAGGAATGATCCATCGACCCTCACTTCCGGAAAACGTGAGTTTTCTTAGAGAAAATAAGTTTTGTGCTTACTAAGCATCTGTTACTTGTGTCAGTTGATCAGTAATGATTGAATAATGTCTTTTGTACTGGATTAAAAATTTAAGCTTTGTCAATTTGTTCATTATGTCTCAAAGTTTGTAACTACTAAACATGTCGTTAAACGTATTCCTGAAAAAATGTTTTAGAAATTTTTATAGCTCTTTTTAGTGGTGCTGTGAACAAGAGAGTTAATGGTAGAACTAGAAAACTGAAAACCCTGAAGTGCCTAAGAATGTGGACGCAGGCATATGTTTTCGTGGCGGTGAAAACTTTCCTGAAGATGTTTCAAGTGTATTCGACAGACACAGAGTTTGAACAGAATTTTTAAGGCCCTTCTTAACCGGACCAGTATATTGGGCAAACGTTCGACAAAGTCTGGCAAAGTAATTTTTATATAAAAGTTATGTACAAATTTGCCAAACTTGGTCAAACATTTGTCCAAGAGTCATTAAATTAGAAAATAAGTTTCCTGTAAGGACGTCTTTAAGAAAAATTTGCAGTTTATAAAAGACTATTGTTGTCATTGACATACTATTTACATTATTTGTCAACACATTTTTTCGTTATATTTACATCAAGAGGATACGTGGGGTTTTTATAAACAGGTGAAAGTAAAATTAATTAATTTGCTGATGAAAGCTCGTAAAAACCTAAATTCTAAACTTCTAACCTGGCGGTAGACTTTCAGACTCTGTGTGTGCCAAAGGACACGAAGATAAAAACATTGAAATGTAAGCTCTGTGCTTTGGTCCCATCCCGATGTGGACAGATGTTTGACCAGTCTGTGATGCCCAACACTACGGGGTACAGCCACCCCATTGTACTCGGGCCCTCTCTCATTCAACGGTTGTGAACTGTAAATTTTCTACCCACCCACCTTACCCACTTAGATGTGTACAGACACGCTGCACAGGATGGCATTCATTATTATCTATTATCTCCACTTTCTTCTAACAATCTTATTCTCGTCACTATTGTAACCTCTGATTAGTGTAACCTTATAGTAAAGTAAAGCCACCCGACAAGTCTAACCTAGCGGGTAGAATCTCGCAGGGTAGAAAGAGGAAAAAAAAGAAATCTTTCTTCTGTCGCTTGTGCTTTGCGGATGTCAGACCTAAATGATAGTTTCTTGTCCAAGAGTTTTTTTTATGTACATCCTTTGGTATTTGTCACTTAAATCCGTTTGTTTGTTGTTTGTATTTTTGTAGACATTTCAACACGGAAACTTTTACTCCCAAATATTTCATTGCTACCCTATGTCATTGCTCGGAATTGTTTTATTCATTTTACTTTACACATTTCAGTGATGTGTTATTTCTCAGTTTTCAGATCAGACTAAAAACATATCTGAAACATTTACTTAGGAACACACATTTCTTTGTTGAATTCATTTAAATAGTTTTCTTATGAAAATTAGCAGTTATTATAGTAATTGCTATCTGTTAAACAAACTTGTTCTTTACAATATGTAGTTTGGAGATTTTTAAAAATTTAATATCATCGCCTACAAGGTGAAGAAAATTTTGCTTAAGTTGTTCATTTGATGTTCAAACTGTTTTTGACTTCTTAATGCTATAATATAAATTTATCACAATGAAATCTTGACTGTTTGAAAAACTGTAGTCTGCACCATGTAGGATGCACTTGTGACCCTTTGTGAGTTGACAATCTGTGAAATGAGAAACCTTTGACCTTTGGGTGAACTCAGCGCTTCGTGCTGTCAGAGGGAATTTTCAGCTTTGGCTGCACATGCGTGCTACATGAGACAAACTTTAGAACTGATAACTGTTTAACATGTGAAAACCACTTTGCTATTATTTATCTGATTTCGATCTCCAAGCATCTGTATGTGGAGTGCAGATTGTAGGTGGCTTATTTCTAGTTCTTTCCACAGCCATGGAACCGTGTCGTTGTCGCCGTCCCTTGTGGGTAGATTAGGTTGTGATCGACTTCCATAGTTTTATAAGAAAACACCTTTACATGTGCTACTTTCCACATCAACATTTACGGTGCTGGAATCTCAGAGTAATGATGTCGAAATGTTTTCTTTGTTGATGTCCGATATTCATTCGGAGCAGATTCAGAGAAGTTTTGGTGTAAATCTGAGGAATATTCCAGAAGACAGTATTCGTCTTCCTGCTCCTGGACCAGTTGTGTAACTGGTGTGTAAAACTTTTCCTACTTACTGATAAAATTACATAAATATTCTATTTTTAAATAATAAAGGTTGTGATTATTGAATTGCAGGTTGTGAGAATGAGTTTACCGGCTCAAAAAGTTTCTACTTATGAAAAAACATCTGACCATATTCAAGATGGATGTCGCCAATCACTTCAGAATGTTAGTTCCTGTTCACTCAGATTTGCCGAGAGGAAACATCGAGGGCAGCTCACCACTGTAGGAACTTATCCCTGTCATGCTATCTCAGAGTCAAAACCTTTGACCATTTCTATTGTTGTGAGCGACCTACACACTACACATAGTCCTGCCAGCCTGGAAGGGTCTCTCTCGGGTGATCGGATTCTTAACATTTATTATGATAATAATTGTTTTTGAAAGGAAGGAGGATGGAAATTTGCTAGCCTCCACGATCATTCCATTTTTAAAGTTTTGTGTGGTAGATATACGGGGCTATTGAGAGTTGACATGTTTGCTGTCTTTATATTTCATGGGAGGAACTAGTGTGCAGTTGTAGAAAGTTGTAGAAGGTTTTAATGACAGAGAGAGAGAGATGCCTGGTCGATTTTATTTTCGTAAAATTGATGTTAATTTGTAAGGATTTTATGACTGGATAAGCACTATCGAAGGTTGTTCTTTGAAGATGATTTAGAGTCAACTGCGATGTCTAGAACACGACTAGTGACGCCCCAGCACGTGGTCTGGGGGATCTTTCAGTTGAGGATGGGGAGGAGGTGATTAAATAAATATCTGTACTAAAGCTTTATTTTCTTGTTCATTAAGCAGTGTATTGCATTTGATTCTTTAGCTTCACGGTCGAGTGGTCTGACAAGTAACACACACTTGTACTCGGTGAAAGACTTATTATTTCAATACTTTTCAGGTGATGGTTGGGAAGCAAGCGGCAATCGCCACATACCGGTCGTGGATAATCTGCTTGCTTCTTGGTGATTATATGTTACTAAAGGCTCGTACTGCCTTTCATTGCAGTACACAGCTTTGTCCCTGTAGTGGAATGCCGGTAAACAAACTACTGTATTGTGTGATAGATGATGCTGATGGTGTGGTAGTGGATGCTGAGTGGCTGTTGTTTTTTTTTCCGAAACCTTTGCACGAAGAACAGAGGCTTTGTGTGTATCATTGTTCTGCTGTGTGCCATTAGACCATTGGATTCCACATTGCAATGGGCGTGTCTCTCCCTGGCGCTATGCTTGAGTTATATTACGATGTACAGCGAAGATAATTCATTACTGTAATGTTATTACCTTAAGTTCACGCTGTAACATGTGACAGTATTTCTTTGTTTGATTCCAAATGTAGTAATAAAGTTATTGCTAACGAAAAGTCTCGTTATGTGTTGCAGTTGGTTGGTGTTGATGATAAAGTTTCTGTCACATTAGGATGTAGAATTTTTCTTTTGCACTCCTCGGTATTTATAGTATTCTCTAACAGAAGTTTACATCACCCGCGATACACTATTTGTCATTGCGTAGAATATCTCGTAGAAAATAAATGGTTTTCGTCCTATAAGGGTTAAATCGTGCAAAATGTACTTCACAGTTTAGTCGAGTGCAGCACACCTAGACAGGTCACTGGGGCAAACAAGTTTCTATCTTGTGAAGAATTTTTTGTTGTGACTTTTTGGGCCGGAAATTCAAATTCAAATCCTCAAATGGTCATTGGGCTATTTGAACAAGGGACCGGTGAAGGCGGGGAAGATCACAGCTAACGGAAGGCATGGGAGGATAGTTAATTATACTTCTCCATGTTAGCTACAGCTCCACAGCAGTCTTGAACTCTTTCATGGGCTGATAATTTCAATGTTTGAACGCTGGCATCCCGAGAACAGAGCGGAGTGACTGGCCTAGTGTGTCCTTAGTTCAAGCTGTTTGTTAGGTACACTCAGTTTGAGTAGTTTCACAATTAAAAACTGACTTAATTAAATCTCTCTCTTAAGATGGTAGAATCACGAACTAATGAATAATACAAATGACAGCGGTACCTTGAAAAGCCAGGTGACACAGGACTGCATGTGAAGTCGTCATCTAGGGGAGAGAGCTCTCCTAATGCCTGCATTACTCACAAATGCATTACTCTCCCTTGTGCCACAGTTACTTTTGGCCCACTTCTTTCATTAATTATCGAAAATCATCGGGATCTGTGTGAGCTTAAAAATCATGTTCATGGTGACAAACGAGTGTTTTAACCCCTACACTACTGCTCGACCTTTCCTTCCTAGGGAAGGCGTCTGAACCTGGAGGCGCTGAGTTCGATATTTGTGTGGTGCAGCTTTCTTCGATCGATCCGGCTGTCTCTAATAGGTACCTGGTTCCATACATGGGTTTGGGGAAAGGGTTTGTTTGTTAGTGTTTTAGCAAACAACTAAGGCTATATAATGGTAGTGTTACATAATAAGGTCGAGAAATGATAATCCCACGTGATATGATAACATCCTTAACAACAAAAGCCAACACAAGGGAGAGGGAAAGCTAAAGCAGAAAGAGGAAATGGGTACCGCCCTCACAAAAACTGACTCCAGCAACCTAAAAATAAGGTTAGGGGATAACCTTTACTTTTTACCTTCTTTCTTAGTTTCCACTGTCGTTATCTGTTTTTTCTTCAGATATTCGAAAGTTGTAACTCTTCGCAATAAAGATGGCGTCCTAAGTGAGAATTTATAAACAGAGGATGTACAACCAGCTGCGATGTTGAAAAGGTGGGAAACGACCAAAGCTAACAAAGATATGAAATATGTTAAATAAATGACTGCAATTGACAGTAATGACATGATAATTTATTATGATGTAGTATTGTGATGAGGTGCTGCCGTATAGTCTCTCGCAATAGCGAACCAGTTGTTCGTTCTTCCTTTCATTCTTCAGTTCATGCATGCGTTTGCCTGTGTGTGCGCGCGGGTGTGTGTGCATGTGCACTCGCTTTCACGTGTTTTCAAACTTCCTCCTCTAGGTTCATGAGCCTAGTGTAGGCAGGCGAGCAGCACAGCAGTTAACATTTAAAAGATATTCACCACAGCACCACCCACACCCTCCCCCAGAGAGAGAGAAAGAGAGAAAGTCTTTGTTCTGGTGGAGCTGAAGAGCTGTCGCAGAGCAAGGGGCAGGGTCCTTGCGCCATTAGTCGTAGTTGCGGGCCTTCAAAAGACAGGACTTCCGCTCTGCTGAGCATGACGGGATGACATAGACAGCTGTCCCATTTTGCAAATTACTGCTAAAAAGTGGGATGCAGCCGAAAGCTTGAAATCATGATCACAAAAGTCAGGCAAAGCATAAGTAGAAGACGAGCAGGAGGGAAGGCGGACATCGTTGTTCCGCAGGAAGATTGTACAGGTCGCCGGCGAGATGGCAGCAGCCATTGGGTGACATTAGGACTTTTTTTAAAAAAGAAAAATTCTCAGCAATACGGGGAGTAGAAATTCATGTTTCTGATATAACGGCAGAGCATTGTAACCACAATAAGGCACTTCGTTTTCAGTTAATATTTTAAAGACTAATTGCAGACCAATCGTGCTGTGTCCCATACGTCTCCTAAACACGATGAACCACTTACTCCACTGACCCTGCAGCCACTAAGTTACTTGTGTGTGTTTTTTTTCTTTTTGAACGTCCTGTATTCTTAGAATCTGAGTCCTTTGGAGAGGCTAGTTCACTCCTGATGAACAAACGGAAAACACACAGGAAGGAAAGGAAATATGTGGAAAAGGCGGAGAGAGAGGGAGGCAAGAGATGAGGACGAAAGTTCTCATTCCAACTGTCTTATAGCAGTAGTTCAAAGGGAGACAAGCGAAGACTGGAGCTGTCCCAGTGTTGATGTACCACCTCTCTGTATGATGATCCTTATTGCATATGGTCAGAACTCTATATGGAATCTTTCTCCAATCTTTCCAGATAATACTAGAAGGCACAATTAACAAAAAAAAAAAAAAAAAAAAAAAAAAAAAAAAAAAAAAACAAAATTCATACTTTCAGAAAGGATTTTTAAAATGACTGTGATGGACTGTAGTCTTCATGTCCGGATTAATAGACATGTGAGCTCAGCACACAGTGTACTGTTGACTGAACGGCTCGCCATCTTTTGTCATGAGGAAGGTTGTCCACATGACATGACATGACAACAAGCTTACAAGCACGAAGTTCACAAGAGACTTTCCGCACCACGTGCGATTTACACCAATCATGAGAAATCTTTACACGGTGTCCGAGCACTCGTCGCTTCACAAGGATACAAAATAAATAAATAGTAAACAAAAGCAAGGCGGCATCTGCCCTCGTTGGCCTAGAATCGGCCTGGAGACAAATCGATGTACGAGAACCTCAACAACACTAACGACTACATCAAGTGGGTCTTTGTGTGATACTCTATAGTCTATACTCTGTGTAAAGAGTCCTTCTAGTGTGAAATGTATCGCTGACTCTAATGAAACTGCAAGAGGGTGGTCATCGCTTCAGTTTACTCAATGTCGCTACCGAAGTGAGTGAAGCGGACGCAATGGAATCCAGCCAATAGACCCAGTTAGCACTTCAAAATAACATTACATAAATTATAAATAATATACACTATATATATTTTATACAGTATATACATTGTATACCGTTCTGTTGCAAACCAGAAGAGGAAGAAAACGTAGCAGAAGCACATGTCCAATATTTTTATCCAAATCGAAGCGCGACAACACGACATAAACAATATCAAAGAGAGGTAATCACCTCAGCCTGTTAGGCGAAGGGACAGAACTCTCCATTTCAAACTCTCTCTAGCAGACTCACCGACTTAATTTTTCTGAGGACAAACTCAAAAGCAGGCGCGAGTGCACACACACAGGTGTTTGCGAGGGTCTGTGGGCAGGTGTTCCAGGTGTTTGCAGTGGACGGCCATTGAAAGCTGTGTCCAGAGGATGTTGCTAGGGAATGACCCACCAGCGATGACATGACCTTCGCTGCGGTGACATCAGGGTGACAATTCCAGAATGACCGGCTTTAATTTCCTGGCCCTGGCGGTGAGGAAATAGCAGAGACCCCGACTGGCCGGGACTGAGCTGCTTAAGCCCTCATCTTCGGTTTGGACTCTTCACCAAGTAGACAGGACCTCCTTTGAACGGAGGATGGAGGAGGCTGTATGGACAGCATGCGCCAGGCTTTGTAGGCAGCGTGAACTTTGAGCACAGTGTGAACATTCTGGTGAAGTGTGAATAAAGATGTGCACACATTACATATGAAGCTTTGTTCACAGTATGCACAATAAATACTTGACTGCACGGAGGGTTGGGGAAGGTAATGCAGCGAGAGGGAGAGAAGATGGCCCCCCCCCCCGAAATAAGTGTGACCTTTAACATTTCACTCCCTAACGGCTGAGGGTCAAGGACGACCTTCACCTTTAGCGTGTATGTGAAGCAAGGTTCACATCTGATGTGTTAGAGTACATACGACACTTAACACTTGAGCCCCTCCTTGCACCCAGGTATGAACTTTTGTCAACAATTTTCTGGTAGCACGGAGAACTACAGTACAGCAGCGTGACGGTGACAGAAGTGAGGAATGTGAGGCGAAGCCATGCAGTGAGGTGCAGACAGAAGGACCTGTCTCACTGGACACGATCGACAGCCGCGACCAAAGCCTTCTCAACGATCTGTGAGAGGTATCTTGAAGATACTTCGCTTGACCTTTGAATTATGGAGAGAACAAGCCCTCGAGTCGTCACGGTGGGTGAGGTCATTCATTCAAGTACTGTCTGCAGGCGTGAGTGGCGACATCTGTATTGGCTGATTGTGTTTGGAGTGAGATCTCGAGGTATATCACTTATTTGTTTTGTCGGCAAAAGGGTCAGAGTTCAGTTAGTGGGTCTCAACATTCATTTTTCTTTGTTACATTTTTCCTGTTGTCGTCATGCGTTCGGTTTGCAAGTCAAAGAAAGGAAGAAAACATACTTATCACCAGACTCTTGTACATATTAATTACTTTCGCCATACAAAACACTTCCTACAAAATTTTTAAAAGTTTTGCCCAGAGAACCTCCTCACTCCTTTTCCACTACCTTTACGCCGTATTCACGAAGCACAGGTGTGTCCAGGTAAATCATTGGTAAACCTGGTGTCTCCATAGACACCGGCGTTGTATTGGTTGGATTGGTTTATAATATAAGTAATATAAAGTAATATCGGGCAGTTTGGACCTTTGCCCTTGATTTTCCTCATTTTGCCCACAAGTGATGACTTGCTGCCTAAAAACTGTCTTTGTGTCTTTGGAACAACAATGAGTAGTGTTTACCATTTGTAAGCTCCAACAAATCCTAGATGTCAACAACGGTGTATTTGTCCTCCTTTCTGTGACTTGTGACTGTCTCCCTTATTCTATAGTGTCTTGATTGCTGCAGCAGTCACGAATGTTGTGTCACGTGCTCTGTCAATGTCACGAGCGGATGTCACACGTGGTCTGTATCAATGTGTCACGACTGCTGTGTGCAGACGGTCCGAAAACAGACTTTTGTTGAAGGCAAAATATCTTTTATCTTTCATGCTTCACTTACCTTCGTATTCTCTGGCCCCGTAATTAGTGACGATGAGGCCATTCATAATCCCGACATTGCAGCCAATGAAAACAGCCGACACAGAGGACATGGCAGCCTCTAACGTGTTTTTCCAAATTGTTTTCCTCGATAAATCTTTATGCATGAATGATGATAAACAAAGACTACTATAAATGCGTGTGTACGTCTGTGTGCGTGGACAACATTTACGAAGATCCCGTTCTGCATTGGTACAACTGCGTAAAATGGTATTTCATAAAGAACATGCGTAGAAAAATAATGAGAAAAGACAGACAGACAGGCAGACAGACAGACAGACAGACAGACAGACAGACAGACAGACAGACAGACGTGAACTGAAATCACGCGAGTTATGACGCGAGGTGAAGTCGTTGCCTGGGGCAACATGGAAAACTAAAGGAAAATCTTGTTTCCGAACAAAGTGGTGTCCAAGCAAACTTTGCAGATGTTTTACCCCTAAGGTTGTAAAAAGCGGTGGGAAGATACCCTGGGGTAGGAAAACATGAAGTAGTGTCCACGGGGTCTGGACATCGTATTTTAAGTACGAAAACAAAACGCTTTTTCTTGAGTTTTCCTTTTTTCCCTCGGTGGTGTAACAAGGAAAAGCTGAATCTCACTCTGAGCATGGACGTGTATGTCCAATCTACCTATAGCTACTTTCATCCATTTCTTGATGGCACCCTTCACTTCTTTGTACGTGGAAGCTGCTTCGGGTTTGCTCTTCCTTTGTATCTTCAAGGCCCTCCTGTGGTGACAGAGGTCTGGGATGTCGTTCGTTTTTACCTCCTTACTTTCATTTGTTCATAGTCCCGTTCCATTTTCCTCCCTCCGACCAAAAAAAAAAAATCGAGAAAAACAACAAAGACCCGGGGTATAAATTAAGACGAGCCACGGAGAGCATCAAAACAAATGATGTGTTCTTGACAACCACGTGACCTTATCGCCACCCAGCTGTCCCTGCTTTTTGTGTTGGTGTTGCTTGTGGACAGTGAACATGATGCTTCAGGCTAATCTCATGTATCTTCCGACATTGTCTTGTTTGCTGGCTTTTTAAAACCAAACTCAAAAAATTAATAATAATTCTTCGCTTCAGATCTGATTAGCGATTTGTTTCTCTTTCTGTTTCTCTCCCTACGGCATCGCGCGAGAATCTATCATTTCCTCTCACCTACTTTTTCTTGTTTCTTTTTCTGTCTGATGTTGTCTGCTCTCTCTCTCGACCTTTCTGTCGGGTCCTGTCTCTGTCTTCCTGTTTCTACCTTTATGTGCTTTAGCTACCTCATTCTGTCTTCTTGTCTCCACCTCTCTATGTCTCAGCTACTTCTCCCTGTATCTGTATCTCTCGGTTTCTCTCCATCTTTTAAAATTCGCCGAGGTATGGGTGCGTTTCAAAAGACCGGCACACACTCGGGTGGACGAGGGACGACGGGACTGGAGCAGGCAGGTTGCTGCATGCTAACCTCTTTTTTTTCTTCTTCTCGTCTGTTCTTTTGCGTGTTTAGCGCTTGCTCCTGTATCATCACAATACATGTGGATGGGGGAAGGGTTGAGGGGTGATCGGGGAGGTCAAGAGGGGTGCAATACCTCCAGCAGCTGGCCCTTGTGTACCCTCCAGTCGCTGTGTCCCTGTCTGGCATTCACAACACAACGAGCAGACATCTTAGCAACTGAGCTGCTAGTAATCCGTGACAAGCACGAGCGGATAATCCAGTCTGAGCTTTGTCCGTGGATGTCGATAACTTGTCCCCCGCTCCTGCTAGTCTTCCAGTCATCTCGATGGGGTTCAGCTTCCGGTCGGCGCAACACACATTTTGTAAAGAGGAAAAAACTCTAAAACAACTGGTGTGAGCTTGGAGCAGCTTGCAAGCACCAGCCTCTGTTCTGACACGATGAGTAGCAACAGGTAACAGCGAAATGAAATGATGAAAACACGGCGATGATGGACTGCCGCCATTATACAGCGTGAGATACATGTAGAGATACATATGTGTGACACATAATTTCAACCCACTCCCTTCTGACCTGCCAAGGTGTGGGGGGAGAGGACCCTTCTCCAGAATAAATTCTTTCGAGAATAAATTGTTGAGATGGGTTCTAGTTGAAGGTATGGGGGATGGGTGGTGAGGTGGGGGAAGATTAAGAAGCCGCACACCATTCTCCCAGAGGCAGGGTCTGGAACCAGAGCTATGGCCTGCGAGCAGACGATAAGTCTGGCCTGCTTTTGCAGACGCCTACGCGGGAGGTGTTAACGGGTTTCATCAGCCAGGCTATCCGCGTGTACATCCGCGTGTATCGCAATAATAATTCTAAATGAAAAACACTCGACAGAATAGAAACCTACTGGGGGAAGTGGGACGGGGACAGGTGGTGGTGGTGGGAGGTAGATACATGCAGTTGTTACCTTCCATTGTGTCGCCACCAAGCGACAGTTATTGCCGCCGACCCTGAGGAGCGACGACAGTCACACTGACGGGGAGGTGGTGGTGGTGGTCGGCGCTGCAAGTGGGGGGAGGGCAGGGGTAGAGGGTGAGAGGGGTTGGGGGATACAAGCGGTAGCAGCGTTGGCTTAGCCTCACCACTTCCTTCGCCGAAAGCGCCGTTGTAAGTAGCGGCAGGCTGGTGGTGATACAGCGCGCGGGAGGAGCGAATCGGTTGGCGGTGGTAGGCACCCGGTCTGTCGCACGAGGGAGGAGGGGGAGGTGCGGCGCACGTTTTTTTACCGCTCGACTCGACGGCCCGCGGACCGCCTGAAGCAGCAGCAAGCACCACCACCACCGCCACAACCACCACCACTACCACTACAAGGCGCTGGCTGCCGCTGCTGTTGTGGCTGCAGTTGTTGTGCTTGGGCTGTATGCAGCGCGAAAGGCCGTGCAGCGTCGGAGAGCGGCGGCGACATGGAATTTTACAAGTGCGCTCTGGTTTGGGTGGTGTCGGCATGGGCGGACTACTCTTGCGGCTGGGGTGGCGGCGCCTGGGTGCAGGCCGACCCGGACACCCGGCCCGCCGTGCGGGAGACGGCGTACGGGAAGGTGCGAGGCGTGGTGCACACCTTGTCCTACCTGCAGGATCGTCAGGTGGAGCGATACCTGGGTGTGCCGTTCGCCCGACCGCCCGTGGGAGATCTTCGGTTTGAGGTGAGCGAGCTGTGACTGTAGATGACGTCACTTCCTGAGAGGTGTGAGTGGCGATCGTTAGAAGTAGACCTGTAAGTAGATCGTTGTCATCGAAGAAAGTAATATCCCTGATACTGAGACGATTATAGGAGATAGCGATGATGATGATGATGATGATGATGATGATGATGATTGGTATTGGAAGGGATTTAACTAAAGTTTCCCACACAGCTGGTGTCATTCTAAAAACTCTAACTTATTCTTTTCTTGACTAGCGAAATACCACAAGAGCTCTGTCTTAACAAATTGTCACACACGCGCTTTTGTTTTCTCCTCTTCCCCTCTTCCACCACCTACCCCTCCACCCGTCGTATTTGTAGATGTAAGGGAAGAGGGTAGGTGATACCCGTGATAGAAAATACGGGTAGAATGTTCAGAACGCTACCGCGTTTAGAAACAGCGACATGAAGTTTTGCAGTTTCTCGACACTTGTACTTCAAGCAAAACACATCAAAAACACAAACAACTCTTGACTTGAAGCGTGACTAGCTTGACCTCGTGGCCTCAGACGGAGCGCAGTCACGTGCTGTCCTGGAGCATACGTCACTGTCTGGCCACGGTGTGTGCGTGCATCTCCGTGTGTGATCATGCGTGCGTACGTATTTGTGAGAACGAGTGCTTGAGATATCTCATTGCACGGAAGTCAGGAAAGTAAGCTTGATAAATATATTTTTTTAAACCGTGAAGGTTTCACTTGTCCTCCTGCAGTTGATTCTCCCTCCCCCCGCTGGTAAGACTACACCAGGGCCGTCCCCACCCGCCTTCCTGCCTGGTGGGTGGTGAGGGTGGTGGCAGGGAGGATCTGATTTGTCTACACGAAGGACGTGTCAAAGATTTGCACGAGTAATGGGTGACTAGGACAATGACAGGGTTTCCCCGGTCTCGTGTATCGTGTCACCCACCCTGAACTACTTTTACTGCACTCTCCACCTACTCATCCCCATCCGCTCATTACCTGTATGAGACATGTTCACTTTTCAGTCGTTCAAGCAGTGTGGGTTAACGACAACCTTTGTCAGTTAATAATGTTTGATTGTGGTCCATCAGATGATAAAGTAGATTGTCTCATACTGTACATACAGACTGAACAAGGAAGATTTCAACTTTGCAGTTGTGTGTGTGAGAGAGAGAAAGATGTGTGAGAGAAACGAGTGTTCTGTGTGTCTTTCTGTGTGAGAGAGAGACTCAGAGAAAGCCAGGTCAGTGAGCCAGTTCAGGTAGTATAGGTCAGTAGGTCGAGTTTCCTGCTTCCTTCTCCCCACTCTCTGTACAATCACTCAGACTTGCAGACAGACTGGCATCTCATAATTCTAGGCTCTGCCGCATAATAGGACAGTCGCCTCGCCCTCGTCTCCCTCCCTCACATCCTCGCATCCTGCTGACAGCACCGCACGTGCAAGGATGCGGCAGGGTTGGTGATGGTGGTGATGGTGATGGTAGCTCGTGTCACACATTATCAACCTCGTGTCCGTCCTTGTCTGCTGTTATGTCATTAAATATCGGTTAACTATTTATTACATGATGTTCATTGCCGACTTCCATCATCGTTTTCAGTCAAAGTAAATCTTCATCATTCCTTTCTCTGTCTCTCTTTTAAAGACATGTCTTTTGGGGGGTTTGTGGAGGGTAAAGACCGAGTTTGATTAACATCTTCTCAAGGCCAAGGCCATTCATTGTTCTCCTCTTCTTCCTCTCCCCTGAAGACCTACCTTGTCAGCTGCGCTTCTTAATGTCAGTCATCAGGCAGTTTCTAAAGCCACAACTCTCCCTCTCTCACTCACATGCTTCCCGAAAGATGAATAAACGAGATAGAATCTCGAAAATCGATGCCTCGCCGCTTTTGCCCATCACTCTATCCCACGATGTTAAGCAACTCCCTTGTTAACATGCTACACTAGATGTATGGATGTATTTGATTGTCTACTGTGGCATTGAGACATCAGGCTGGGTAGAGGAGCTGACAAATGTTCCTACTGTCAACACACACAATAGTCTGACAAGGAAACGGACAAACGATGATATGAATGATGTGTAGAGAATATTAAGAGACTGGAAGGACCTCGCAAATACAGCCTCGTGTAATATGTTCCTCACATCATTCTATCAGAGAGCAAAGAGTGCACGTCACTCTCCTCGGAGAACAAAGAGTACACGTCACTCTCCTCGTTTATTTATTTATTATTTTTAGCTTTTATAACATCGGTGCAAACGAGGAGACAGATGACAGACAACTTTAACTATTTTTTTATCTGGGAGGGAAGCGTTTCCTGCAGGTTTTGAACTTACTTCCGCTCATAGGACACGACCGGACATATTCTTGAAATAAGACCCCATCAAGGGCGGTAACACCGTGTTACAAGCTGCATTACACGTTACTCAGGTTCGGTAACTCGTGATCCTCGCAGCTCGACGTAACAGACCAGGAAGGTTGTTCGCACACATTCCCCACCCAATCCCCAATTTCCTTTCAAAAAATAGGTCTAGCATCCCTTCTCCAAGGTAACAGCAGGCTCGCAGCAAGGAAACATTTCAATGGCCGCTACCTTGATTTGTCATCAAGTGGCCAGGAGGCCGGCCACACCAGGGAGGGGCGAGGAGGAAGTTGCAGAGCTTCTCGGCATCTGCGCACTTGTCACAGGCGCTTCCTTCACCTGTCACGTGACGGTTACTTCCTTCACATGTCACAGTGTGGGTGTGACAGTTGCTGTTCAGAAGGCCGCATGTTGGAGGGACTGTAATCTTGAGGAGAGCTTGTCAAGGTGGTGGTGGTGGTGGTGGTGAGGGAGGGAAGTGCGTGCGTGCGTGCGTGTTGGCGGAGGGGAGGGAACTGAGAATTTAATCTGAGAGATGGCCCAAGCGGCCTGGTCTGCCTTTGATGTCGACATGAGTGTAGAAATCCTCTCGCACGCAATTCTTTTTGACGTTTCATTGATTTTCTTCTTTCTTTCCTTTTTCTTTGAATCTCGTTTGCTTTGCTATTTCATATTTTACTGCCTCTGTTCTTATGTCGGTTATTCCCGACAGCCTCTCGGTGATGAGGGACAGCCTTCAACGGCAAGCTTCTGAAGCCATGCCGACAGATGTATGATATTTAAATTTAGAATTTATCAGAAAAATTGTAATAATTCATTCTGATTACCTATCCAGATATATATACACATTAATGTAAAGCCAGTTTAATACCGTCCTCCATGTATGTATGTACACCGTGGTGTTCACACCGTTGCTAGGACTATATGTCAAGTATTATACTTGTGTTGGATGCCATGATGTTCAGTCATCAAGACAGTCTGGTCTTGAAAGGAGAACACGCGTGCAAAAATGTTTTAACTTTGAGTTGATTCACAATAAGATGCCAAGTGCCAACATCTGAGCGAACCTAACTACTTACTGAATATAAGGCTGTTGTTTCCCGGCAGGAAGAAAACTTTTATTGCGAAATATGCGCGTGAAAAATTCTCTTCATTGCAAATAATTTTTATCGAGATGGATTTTTTAAAAAAAAAGACTTCAACAATTCATTTTCATCGGCGTAACGAAAGTAAGATGAAAGTAAAATTAATGCGCTACGCCCCAAGGCATTAGTGTAAGTTTTAATTACAGTCATTAGTTTTAATTACAGTTTTAATTACAGTCATTAGTTGCAGTCGTCTATGACATTAATAAAATATACTTCAATCCACGAGAGCTTTCCTAGAAAAAAGTCACCACGCATTTTGTCAGAAGAGCTTCATGTCGGTGTTATTAACTTCCCAGAGCATCATTTCATGGCTGACTGCGCCTGGCCCTGGAAACCTTGCTGTGGTCTTGTCAGGAGCCTGCAGGTTGTTTAGGATGCTTTGTAAACAACAGCTACAGGTCGTCTTGTGCATTCCTCACAGTCATTACTGTGCCATCAAAACTACCCTTTACCCATCACCTACATGCCATCTACATTGTGATTGACGAGAAGCCGGGTACCGCTCACTCAACAAGCCGAGGTCTGGCGTCTGACTAGTCAGTCAAGGTCAGGTACCCGTTTCACACGATTGACACAGTCCGCAACACGCAGGCGCAGATCAGGTTCAGGAGTTGTATTTCCTGTTGTTGCCAGACACCTTTGTGTGGCTACCTGTCAATAAGTCTTTTCATCAGCCACGTGCAGGTTTGGGTTTTATCTCTCTTTTGTTCTGTCTTCCGAGCGTTGGCCGGCCTTGCCTATATTCTAATTCTCCCGTCCTCCCTGCAACCTTTTCCTTTCACTTTCAGTCCATTTCATTCAGTCCTTTGTTTGGTCATCGAAGAAAGAAAGACGAAAACACCATTGTTGACATCACCACGGCAGATAACTCCTACCGCTCGATTGTATCGACTGGCAGGTTGAGGGAAGCAAGAGAATTTGTTGCAGCCGCAGGTTGACCGATATGAGCGCACGTGCTCGCATCCTTGGTTACCACCAGAACGAGGCTGGCGAGGACAGCACATAACTCGGTCTGCGGCCTTCCATGGCTCACTGACCCTTGGCCCTCCCATCACGAGGACGTCTGCTCAGCCTACTGGAAGGTTCTGCTCCAGTGAGAGACGATGTAAGATGGTCGACAAACTGTCGATGGGCCGTCAATGAACGTGGGGACGATGGGAAACCGCTGAAGGTTCACAAAAAGCCATTTTGTTCAAATGACCGAGCTGAGCTCAGCACACATTATGTTGTAGACATCATAGTTTTAACCTCTTTCTGTTCATAGTGATTAATAATTCTCGAGAACAAAGGAAGTGAGTGACATCTTGTGAGATCTGGGGGGGAGGGTGATGTATTGAGCTCAAACAAATCATCTGGAACAAATTGTGTAGTTCTCTTGTAGACCTTTAAAATAGTTAGTCAAGTATGTAACCTTAAAGCCGATTTCCATAGTTCACCAGACTCCGATTCCTGTGGTGACCAGTAAGTGGATCATTTACATTGTTACCGGAGCTGGTTATCAGATGAAATCACAGGACTACAGCTGGGCCTTGGTTAGGTAACAAGAGGTCACGTGACCAAACAGTGATTAAACCGATATTAATTGATACAATGACTTGTGAGGAATGTCTGGGGAGATGGAACCTGTCTAGCCAAACACCAGCCTTCATTAACCGAGATGATGGTCAGTCACCAGACCGACATCAACTGAAACGATGGCCGGAGTCAGGAAACATCGCGAGCATTGGAAGAATATTTTTATTTGAAAGTTAACCTATCTCCACAATAAACACTCTTCCTCACTCTCTCCTCACACACACTCACTTCAGCAGCCACTAGAGTGACTACCCTTGCACCATTCATATCAATAACGGGACCAGTAGGTGGCGCTTCAGTGAGTGTTTCACATCTGATGGCTTTCTCATGTTCCATTTTTCTCCCCCGAAGCTTTTGAGCAATGTGTTCATTGGTATGTGTAACTAAACCTGAAGTGTAATGCATCATTAGACAGCATCCCTCGAGCCCTCTCGCCAACCTCTCAGTGTCGGTTAATGTCCTCATAAAGCGCTCGGCGACTGGGAATTATTTTATGATGTTCAATCCTGGTTGACAGCCATCTTGTGTGTGTTGCTGCAGTGTTTTATTTACATTTCACGACTCTGGTTTAGAGTTCTTTTGGATGGCTGACAACAGATTACAACTATCTTTCCCATTAAAAATAATGGAAACAGGCGTCCGGAAGTTCCCTTGTCAGGAACATATTAACTCTTGCCACAGAGGGACACCAGCATGTACTTTCTGCTACTTCCGGTGCTCACAAGGCAGCTTGTCAGACTTTTTGTCACTGAAGTCAGCCCCCCAAGACTGCCATTGTGGCAGCCTCACTTCTGGATCCTTCTTTATGGTCAGGGACCAGCTGCAGAACTGCTCGGCACTGGCACAGTAATGGCAGAGGACTTGACAGCTGTTCACCAGGGACTGCAATTACCAACCAGAAGCAAACACTTGTCCCGAGTTTGCTTGTCCTCCGTTCGGTTCTTACAAGCATTGTGCGCCCTCTGTTGGCAAACTTGTGGACTGGATGCCAGATCGAGACTTGTGGATTATCCGTCCACCTGTGGGGGTCTTCGTCTGTTTCTGTTTACAGTATCTAGCAATTTATTTTTTTCCTTCCTCACCTATATCTATTACAGAGGTAAGCCTGGGGGTAAAATTACCCTGCTTCATGACTAGGGCTTTAGGGTCGGAAACCTTATCCGCTTGCCTGAAGACTTTGCATAACTAGAGGACACACACACAAACACACAAATACAGTTAAGACACATTGCACTGTGTTAGGCTTCCTGTGGCTATAGATATATAAACTATAGTTCTTCATGAGTTAAGGTCTAAAGTAGTTTGTTCTAATATCATTTGTTGTAATTTTCAATAATTTTGATATTTTCTGCGCACTTTATTTTTGTGCATATTTCTAAATTTTTTAAACATTAACGGCTATCAACAGATAATTTTTATCAGAAAGAAAGAGTTCTGAGGCAGGGTTACAAGTCCAGCTGCCAAGGCGTCTACTACAATGATAAAACATCAAAGACCAGCCTGACACTTCCAATAATGATAAATCATGTTAGCTGATTCAAAGAATGTTATTCAAGTTTTTTTAACTTTCAGAAAGAAGTGGGTTGTAGCTGTGCGGCATTCGTACAATACATCAAATATTTTTATGATTTCTGGAAGCCGCACCAAAGGCGACCGTTAGCTTACTTTGAGAAAAGGCTAAAAATAGAAAGAAAATGTCTTGGCTCGACATGAGGACCTGTTTGGAAGGATGCCTGCAACGATGTCGGAAAACTTGAAGGAGGGAATGCGAGTTTGAAAGGAAAAAATGGCTAATGGCTAAGTATTTCAGTTAGAGAAATGTGCTCACAATGGGGTGTGGGAACTGTCAGACTTCCAGAAAGTACAAAGCACGGAATGTAGGACAGGAGAAGGTAGGACACTGCTGACAGTAGGGGTAGGTAGGTACAGAGAACAAGCAATCACACCTTGTGATGGAAGATGAAGGATGAAAGATTGTTTGGCATGAATGAAGGCGATGATGGCATGAAGGGGTCAGGATGCGAGTGGCATGACGGGTGAAGACGGGCATTGCATGTAGGGATCAGGGTCAGGGAAAGATAAAGAGGGGAAAAACACGTGACATAAAAGGAGAAGAAGCGTGTGACATGAAGGGTTAAGATGTGCGTGGCATGGTACAAAACTTTAAAAACACAGGCCATTGGTGTAAAGAAAGGCGGGGCCAGCGTGATGAAAATAATTGCTAATTTTAAAGGCTAACCCGAGTGCTCAGCAAAAAAATCGCTGGAAATAGATAACAAGAAACGATATCACAAAAACATATTCTGGAGGTATTTTATGACAAATAGGCACGAAGAATATTATTTTAATGTTTTTCTCTTAATCACATCCGGATTTATCGCGAAAAAGTGGCCAAAGGGTAGTATTTCTCGAAATATTTTCGTCTGCATGAGCTTCATTCAAAGAGGGAGAGATGCCATCATAGGCACAAAAAAAAAAAATAATAATAATAAAATAAATATAAAAAAAAATAAAAATAAATAAAAATAAAAAAACAAACCAGATTACAGTCTGCTGTTGCTGAGTCTTTTCTTCCACAGTCGAAGAGGCTCGGCCATAGTCTATCGTGTTTGGAAAATGCACTCGGGTTAGCCTTTAAACGTTTTTAGGGTTTGTCTTGTCGTTGTCATACAAAGATAGTGAACATGAGTTTGTGTGCATGTGTGTGTGCGCGTGTGTGTGTGCATGTGTATGTGTGCGCATGTGTGTGTGTGCATGTGTGTGTGCATACATGTAGGTATTTTTATGCCTGCATGCGCAAGCGAGCAAACGTGACAGTAATGTAACTTATCTAACGGCTATTATTAACCTTTCATGTTTCCCAAAGCCTGCCATGATCAATTCATAAAATAATGTCTAATTTTTTGTCAGTTTGACTTTTCAGGATATTTCTATTTTTTGAAATGTAACGATAAATGAAAATCTCTTTCTTTCTCTAATGTTGCTTCACTGGAGCATGTCACACGGTGTGTTAGCCACTGCGTCCTGTGGGAAGAGATCACAAGACTTTCCTGATTGCTGTTTGAATTCCACGTGTGACGGTTGACTGAACTCGTGCATCGTCATGCAACGATGAGCCCGCCAGTGGTTTTCTAACTGACTAATTTACAGGCCAATAAGCGGGTAGCCAAGCGGATTAATTGTATAGGTGGTGCTGGCAGCTTAGCGGCTAACAGACTGCAGTCTCCATAGTAACCAAGGACAAAACCACAAACAATAATATTGTTGTTATTATTCACGCTGTGAGCAATGTCCAGTATTGTTACATCGTTGGATCAGGGTAGTTAGCATCGCTCAACTAGAAATGACTAATAATCCTGTAGTGGAGGACAAGAGTGGGGTGGCTGGTGTCTACAAGGTGATTACAGGTGTCACGTGTACAGGTGTCATGGTTACGTGTTACAAGTTCCGCTAGCGACGAAAAGGGACAGCTAACACTGGTCACTCAAGTTGCTTGAACACAAGTATCAGATGCCCAACCCACTGAACGGAGAGAAGATGGGGGTGGAATAGAGTGCCGTTAATGAATTTTTTTTAATGAAGCTGGACACAGAGGTATGTCGGGTAGATATGTCTGCTCTTGGTGTGTGGTTAACATCAGGTCCGGCGGGTAGCGCTGATGGCATGGCTTGCCACCCGGCCTTGAGTAAGTCCCTCACCCTGAACAGCTTCCTTGTTTCTCATGAATAAATGTTTCCAAATACATGCTTGCGTGCGTGTGTGCGTGATTGTGGGAATAAGAAATAATAGTGGTATTACATGGTATCAGTTGGCACTGTATTACACGGTATTACATGGTATCAGTTAAGCGCACCACGTGGTCTGCCCAGACATTGCCACTGGCTCTCTACAAGGATGGAAACCTCGTAAACAAAACTCGCCATTTTCTACTGACAAAAACAAACTGAAACACGCAGGAATATGAACCTTACCTGCGCCCTGCTATCTTTCTTTCCGACATAAACGACGGGGAAGGTAGGAAAACATCGATAATAATAACATTCTGATAATCGCCATCTAGCGGGGAGGAAAGAGGAGGGGAATGGATCTTGGGGGAATAGATTGTAATGATCTGGCGATAAGTTCATACTTACAAGCTGTGCTGTGCTCCATTACCAACGGTTCCCCCTCCCCGAAAGAGTGAAGGGAAGGTGAGTAGGGGCTAATGGTTGTGTCTGTATCCAGTGATGGATGTCTAATCTCGCAACTAGGATTTTCCTTTTTACAGCCTCAGGACCGATGTCACGAGCCGCCAGCCTGCAGTAATTAACCCCATTACCGATGCCAGACTGACAGGATTCCACACGCTTTTTAATCGAACCGGCTCGGTGTTCAGCTTTTTTAAAAATGTTATTGCCCTCAAAGGGTTGTTGTGCAAGTGCGAGTGTCTGAGACAGAAACTGTGATTTGTAGAGTACATTACAAGGAGGGCAACCATCAAGACAAATATGTAACCGCCGACTGGGGGTCCGTCGTCTGCGTCTTGAGACAATGAACTCCAGTAACCGACAGAGTATTGGTGGACTGTCCGAGACAATCCCAAATCCTATCCATTACAATTTTTAAGTTCCCACCTTTTTTTTCGTTGTTTGGATTGATTAATTTGATTTAGTTAATATTTGTTGATGGACTGGCCCTCTCTACCGAGGATTTCCTCAGACAATTTGAGTTCTTCCTGTCATCGACATCGACATCGACAGTCGTGTGAGTGGAAGGTGAGAAGAATGGGTAGAGCTGTCGGAGAAGGACGAGTGGACACACAACAGGTGACAGACTTGCTGACAGTCGATCATTAGCTCGATCTGTGTCATAGATGTCCTCCTCCCCCGGCCAGTAACATCTCCCTCTACCCCACCCCTAAATGTAAAAACATATAATGCGACTTAGAATACTAGAGCTTAATTTCTGTTCTATGTTTTGGCTTCTTTATAACCCCACCATGCCTCTATTAACCTCGATTAGAAGTCTTTGGAATGTGGAAACACAAGAAGTCAGGTGATTAGAGCAGGTGATGTCTGCTCGTGCTTGGGATGCCATCACAACACACACAAACATCCTCATCCCATCATCATCGTCATCATCATCATCACCGTCTGGCCTAAACTGGGTGAACAAGTGTAAAGATGTTTGCCAAGGGTTTCCAGCGAATACGTTGGGTGTTGCAACTACAGCCACATCCCCATCCCCGCCGCTGCCGCTGTAACCGTCGACTACAAGCCAGACACCTGCTGATGCATTTAATCCTCTGGCGCGGCGCCAAATCATTTGCAGGAGAAAACAAGCCAGCCACCCTCCCTTCACACCCCGCACACCCCTCCACAACCCTCCCCCGGGTATTTTTGTCTTCGCAACATTTCTGCTTCTTCAACGCCGTTGTTATTGTTATTTAGTCGGCCAATGTGTCTACGGAAATGCGAGTCCCGACCGAAAATAAAAAGCTTCGCAAAGAAACTTCTGTAGTAAAGTGAGAGCAAAATAATCTTCTGCTAGTTCTCAAGCTTTTTCTTGGCGGCTTCAGCTTTCATTTATTTGTGGTTGCCGACAGACATTAAACAGAATGAGGGACATTAAGAGTGTACTCGCCTCAGATGTCTGGGTGAGCACCAACTGAGAGAGACAGACAGGCGAGCACGGACGAGCACATACACTCCTTCTTTCATTCTCTCTCTCACACACCCACTCTTTCTTTTCTCTCAGTTTGGTGCTAATTACTGTCGTTTGTTAACTTTGTTGGGTAGTGGCCTCGAACTGTAACCGTCGTGAAATCGAGTTCCTCCCGTCTGATGAGTGACATAGGGGAGGGGAACACAAGACAACTCGGGGGTCGGTAGGTAGGGTCAAAGGTCAGTAGGTCAGACAGGTAAGCTGGGACAAGGGAGGACAGTGTGGTCATCTTGTAGTCAGTGCCAGTCGGACTGACAGCCAGTGAAGCTCGTGAATGTGAGGATGTAGAGTGGTTCATTGTCGGCTTTAGCAAAACAAGACGATCATCAGTCTTTCTGAGTGAAAGACAGACAGACAAACAGACAGACAGACAGACGGTCTGAGTTGTAGGGGGACTAGTCTCGTACCTTAGGGTGTAACTCACAGTTGGCATGTCTGGTGGACACAAGCTGTCCCTTTGTTTGCTACTTGAAGAAAATAGAGTTTAGTCAATCCCCTCGCTTTTTTGTTTTGCAGCTGAATTGTTGCTATAAATAGTTTCTCACTTGATGATGATCATCAGTGATGTTACAAGCTGCTGCCGTTTGTTTTGAAGGTCTTTCAGACTGCTCAGTTTTCTTCACAAACCTATAAACATCTGTGTGATAAGAAAACAAAGAGATAAAAGAAAAATTGTCACCACGAAATATTACTGGTCTCATGCTACCGAGTTTTAAAAAGATGCGAAAGTTGTTGGTACACTTGTACACTTTCTTTTCCCGCCCATGCGATGGCAGGGACATTATGTTAATTATGTTAATTATGTTAATTAGGGTTTATCCTGGACATAGGCGACAGCATGGTCTTGATATCATTCTGGACTGGTTTATAAACTTTCTTTAGAGGGTTGTTCAAGCTGGTTGTCAAAAATAAAATTGAATAATTATAATATAGTGAACTTGTACAGCGGTCCTGTAAGCAGCCTCATGGCGCTTTATAGAACAAAGAGACAGACAGACAGACAGACAGACAGACAGACAGACAGACAGACAGGCAGACGCGGACGCACGCAGCACAACATAGAGACACAGCATGAGATGAAGATGTGGAGCCAGAAGATGCTCCCAGCGGCCACGAGGTCATGGACCGGGTCGATTATCCGATTCCTCGTCGCAGCTTCTTTCTAAGTGAGGTGTACACGGGGTTGGGGGAGGGGAGGGAGGGGAGGGAGGACAGGGACATGCCTTCAAAGAAGCTTCTGGTCAACGAATAGATGACGATGTTCAATTCACTGACATCAATCGTCTGTTGCATGCGAGAATAGAGGAGAGTTGTCTGCTGCTAAAGTGAGAGAAAGAAAGAAGGAGAGAGAGGTTGACTGACCGATTGATTGATTAATTGATGCCTTGGTATTTTCACGAATGTTTCCAGTTGTAAAGCTTCTTTGGCTATAAATGCATAAAGCAGACAGACAGGTAGACAAACAGACAGGCAGGCAGACAGAGAGATGATTACTAAAGAGAGATATAATATAAAAGTGCCGTCTGCTTGTCAAAATCAACTAAAGAATTTTTTTGATGAAAAATAAAGCTATGGTGTTGTTTAAGGTGAGAACAGTTGATGTTTCAGATGAGGAGTTGCATAGGCACATTTACAGCTTAAACGATGGCAGGATGAGATGCACTCTTGAGGTAAAGAAATAAAAACAGAAAGTGCTGGAAGCCGACAAACAGCACTCGTGCACCATCAGGGTGTGATTAATCACACCCGTCAACAAGTCTTTTTGCAACTTTAGGAGATCCATTATTAAAGCCCCAGGAGGGTGTGAAAAATGACAGACAGCAAGAGCTCTGGTCAGTTGAACATCAAACCTTTCTGATATCAGTATGGCAGTCTTGCCATCTTACACTGGATGCTGATAGTTTGCTCAAACACTTTTGCATGTGTATGTGAAGATTAATGACATCAAGGGCTGCCCATACACAGGTGTTGAAAAGGAGACAGAATGTATCCCATCACACACTCAACTTGACTCCATCTTGAAAGTGTCACGTGGTGCTATTAACGTTTCCTCCTCTTCTACCTCAGAAATATTTTCAGAAATGAATGTCGAGTCTGTTTAGTAGACTCACATCTTCTAGCCATAAATGAAAGCCATGTGTTCTGGAAGCTTTAAAAAAAAAAATAACGGAGTATATTTGGAGATCGTGTACAGAACACGGAGAATGAGGTTTTGGCTTCGTGTAATGAACTTCACTTTGTGTAGCCAGGAAGCCATCTTCCTCCAAAATATCCTCCTTCCCGCCCACTGAATTTTCTTTGCCTACATTTCGTGCCTCCTTGTAGATGTTAGCAATAATCTCAATAATATACTCGGTGTTACACCACCCCAACATCCTGCTTCACGAGGAAGGTGTGAGTGAGGACATCCGCCATGTGGAAGAATAAAATTTAGCGGTTGGGGATTCGTTAGACAATAGAACATTTGTTGGAGTTAGGGTCTGACAAGTAGGGGACTGAGGCATTGAAGGTAAAGCAGTTTCTGTTTATAAAGGTGAGGTTGGAACTGTTGAGAAGGGTTGTAGCTGTCTGTGATGTTTTCATCTTTGTCACAATCATGTTGCTGTAGTGCACTGGGGACACAGAGCATGTGGGTTTGAGTTTTAAGGATGCAATAAGAATTGCTACTTGAAAACAAAAACTACTGAGGTAAGTACATCGCTTTTTATTTTATTTATTGGAATATTTTACAATGAAGACGACAAAAGTTAACAAAAAAAAAAACAACAACAAAAAAACCAAGAGCGCCCCCTACCAATTGCACATGGACGCCAAGAAGCCTTTCATGTTGTCTATTCACTCACATAAAAGCTTCATCTTCCACAATGAGTCCCTAGGGGAGAGTGGACATGACGGGAAAATCGTTAACATTAATAATACAAGTTTTTGGACCATTAATGCCCATATCAATGCTTGTATTAGGTTTCGTGTGGAAGGCAAATTGAATTCCATCAACGATGGATCTACATTTTTCAAATACCTACTTCAATCAACCAATAACTTGTTTAAGCTGTTTCCGCACAAATTTACTATTTTTCAACGTTCAAAACTCACCAATGAGCAGAAAAAAACCAAGCCAATAAATTTACAATACTCCCTGCCGCCAACACACACACACATGGGATGCTTTAGAGTTCAGACATTTGCACCAAGCCGAGACACTTTTTTAAAAAAAATCTGCTAGTTGATTAATTTCCACAGACAGAAGTGACAGGTTTTAATTAAAATCCCGTTAGACTTGAGGTGGCTTAGAAATTAACCACTTTATCCCATTGCCCAGAATAATTCGATGATCTCCGGAAATCGGAATTATTGATGCTAAAGTAAGTAAAATTATGGGTGTGGTCCCTGTCGCCTAGCAACCAGGCCGCAGACCACTCGTTGGTCTCCAAGGTCTGGACAAACAGCTCAGGACACACTTGTCCACCATGAGTCTCTTTACAGAACAAACTGTAGGCTTGCTCGCAGAACTCTTCACTCCAAACCCAGGGGTTAATCACTTCCGGTTCTCACTACCGACTCTAGGCTCGTCAGATAGTGAGTGGTCTTGTTTCCACACTCTAGGCTTGCCATGGAGAGCTCTTCTGACCTCTTGGGCGTTCTCGAGGTTCATCCCTATCGCAGCATCAGTACCAGCTGCAGAAGCTTTGCTGTCATACTTCTAGTCCAGCGAGTGTCGGGTCCAAAATTTGATTGTAGCACCAGGCGAGTGTAAAGGTCAGGAGCATTACCACACCACCACTAGACATCCGACCACTGCGCATGAGTGAGGCACCGTGGCCATTCAGGATCATCAGTCCGACAAGAAGTAGTCCTCCAGTCCTAAATAACGGACAGGCCTGCTTCTGACTTTGACCAGCTCCCTGGGCGAGCTGAGTATAAGTTTCACAAAGGCACTTGGTCTGTCAGTGGAAATGAATTATTAATGTGGCAGGCAATGTTATCTAATGAGCACAAGGTCTCGCAGCCATTTTCCCGGAGGCAATAAGGACTGGGCAATAAAAGTTACACCATTGAAGACCATGGCTCTGAGTTGTTTTCAAGTCAGTCGGCTGCTGCTAGACAAAAAAATCCTGTTCTCACCTTTCATCGCCCTACCCAGCTCCATCCACCGCTGTGAAGAGAGGCCATTAAAGTTGGGGGACAAGCACTCCCAGACATCTGACACCTCTCTGTTGGGAAAAAAGCTCAAAACCTAAAAATGTTGATGATGTGGTGTGGTTTGTGTTTAGCTGCACCACTTAGCAGTTGAGCTGTGACATAGGACTGGATGCCCTCGTTTGGAAGAAACCTGAGAGAGAGGGTGTGTGTGTGTACAGTATATTTTAGTGGAAAAGAACTACCTTTAATGATGCTTAGACTGGTTTCTGAGTAGACAGGCGCAACTCTTGTTTGGGGTTATGTTTCATTGAAATTGCAGGTAATTAGATGGTGCAGAGCTCCAGTTAGGGCTGTAGGGTGCACATGTTTGTCTAATGATCAGGTAGCTCAGTGCTAGATACTCCCCACCAACCCCGGTATGTCCTTATTTGTTCGTTTAAGAATATGCTTTACAGCTTGGACACAGAATTCTGTAATCAAAGGACCTTAGCTAACCCTGACCTGTTGTTCCTTTGGACAATTAAGATAAAAGAAAAATTATACACAAGATGTGAGCCTTATGATCTGCACCTTTTTGTTGTCAGAGGACTGGCATACCTCGCCCAAGTTGCCCACGAGGTAGGTTGCCTCCACTTCATGGTTACCGCCCCATTCAGAGATGGGACTGGTGCAATTTAATCTCACTGGTGGCACAATAGAATTCATTAGCATGCCTCTGGGTCTGGCGACGACATTTTGTTCCCGCCGTAGTCGCCGAATAACCGTCTTCCGGTCTGCAGATACAATGCTGGCGTCAAGTGGAGATCACCTCGCGAAGGCAGTTGACAGTCCTTGAAATCTTGTCTCCCCTTGCTACCCTCATCCAACCTCACATACCCTACCTGCTACTTCCCCGCATCCCCACCCCACAGTGGTATGGTGATGTACGAGGCCATGTCTGGGGGATGTACTGATGCCCCATGCTCTTTTCTTGTTAGTCGATGAGGAGGAAGTGTGGAAAAGTGAAGAAGATGAAGTGCATGAAGCATCGCAACAAGGACCGGTCTGTTCTTTCTTCTCTTTTTTTTTTTTAATTTGGTGGTGGACTGGTAACCAGATTCATCTAATGTCCCCATTACCCTGAAGTGTGGGGGCGGGATTTGTCCTCTGATGAAACACTTGGCACAGGAATATTGTAAGAACAAGTCTTAGTATTATAATATTACAGTAACACAATCCTTCGGTTGCTGCCGGCGGTCTAGAATTATCTCCGTGCTCGACGAGAGTTGAATGAAGTGAGGACAGGCGCTTAGAAATAGAATATTCAGGCGCTTAACTTGTCGATCCGCTAAACCCCTGGCAACATAAAAACAAACTAAAAATCTTGTTAAATCTGACACGCGGTGAAGGCCTTCTTCCCCGTAAAATTGGTAGCAAAGAAAAAACTGCGTTAACAGACCGAAATCTCGTTAAAAAAGCTTTGATAGATGTTAAATTGGAACGTCAACATTATTTTAAAATAAATAGCGAAATGTGTTCAGTGCACGAAGGTGGAGCGGAGAGTATGAGCAGGACAACCTGTGAAAGAAAAAGGAAGATGAAAAGAATAATGCAAGAAACACGCGCCCCCGCGCACACACAGACGGTCAGGTGCACATTATCATGTCTCGTGCAGTTTTAATAACTGGAGTTAGCATGGTCCAGTGATGGATAGCTCGTGCGTTCTCTGCGTTAAGAACGGGGGCCGTCCTCACAGGAGCAATTCCGCCCGAGCTATCAGATCTTGGCCGCGGGCGGCGTGACAGACTGCCACTCCCAGCAGAGAAACAAATGTGAAGGAAAGGACCGACTGTGAAACTTTAAAAAACCCTTCTATCCAAGAATATGCAGTTGCAGGCAATTGTTGCAGCTTCGTCTCGCGCCACCAAAGGTTTTAGGGGCTGAGGCGTGAGGAGTCCCCAAGCAGTGGGATGAATATTTATAGGTTTCGCTGTCGTTTCCCATTACCCTGACCATACAGTTCAGTGTCTGGGCCAAATCGGCGCTAAATGTGTGATAGACTGCGCTACATCAGACATGGAGACGCGGCGGGAGAGAACAGAGTCTCCGCTCGCAAGGGGGCGCTGGGCAAGGGAAAGTTTAATGGAGGAGAGTTGCCTAATTTGTAGGCACGAGGTAAGAGACAATGACACTCGTTGGGAATTAGGTCTCGAGTCGTGCAAAGGCCGGTTACCCACACTGAACACGGTGGTGGCGCCCCGGATGTAGCGATGATGGCCGGTGGTGTGGTGGTCTCGGTTAGCGTTATTAAAGAATGATCTTCATGCAGCGCCCGAGGGAGGAGGTTTCCTCACTTTCTCGTAGACCTCGTTACTCGTGTCTGCTGTTTGAAAGGAGATACTGTTTGTGTCCACAGGCTGGCCAAAAATTGTCTAGTATTTGGCTGACCGACTTTTGAAAAGAACTTATTAATTGAGTTTATCGAAACGATGTGGACAGCTGGAAAATTGTGGGTGAGGACTCAGTGAGTTTTGTTCATATTGTCTGTAAAGGTCTAGTAGGCTGCCAATTCTTTTCTAATAAATGGGTCAAACTTAGTGAAAGATAATATTTCTCAAGATCTGAGTGGTTACACACTTAACCATCCTCTGAATTTTCTCGAGATAGCCTCCTCCCAAACACAAACTAATATGAATAGAAACCGGTCAACAACAGAAGTATAAGGTGTTCACCTTTACATTCTCAATGCCAAGATGACATCCGATGACAAAGGCAGTGACCAGATGTGAATATGTACAAACGTGGTGATCTTGGTAGGCGTGTAGATGGCGCTGAGCTTTATCCAATGGTTTGAAGAACATTGCAACACACAAAACCTTTGACCTTTTATTAGCGGGGGTTGTGAGAGAGTGCATTAATTCTTAAAACCTTTCTCTCTTGCCCAAAACTTGGAGGTTGTGTAGACACACTATGCAATTGACGGGGACAGTCTCAACAAAATTCTTCCTCTGTGTACTGTCGATGCTGAGATGTCCAGATCGCATCTTCTGAGAACAAAAGGAGGCACAGTCAGAGGATGATGCTGTTAGAAGTCTAGTGGATGCAATTTTTTTCTGATGACTGGGTGACAGTACAAGATACTTCTACCCTCCACCCCTTCCATTTTGTAACTTCACGAATGTAAATATCACTAGGCTCAGTGTATCTCGAGAACAAAAGAAAATATTCACACAAACTTGAGAAAACGTATTTTACACTGACATTTGTATCCAATCACGAGACAACAACTCGCTAGACGGCCTAAAGCCCTCGTTTCCTAGACCAATCAGTCTGTTCCATCTGCCCGCACTCGCCCTTCATCTTGTGATTGTTGGTTGCACGGTGCCAGTGTGTTTCCATCCTTGGCGATATTGGCGATATTGATGTCGATGTTGCAGAAGCCACTGCCGCCGTTGCCATGGAATGGTGTCAAGGAAGTGACGTCACTGCCGAAGGCCTGTCTTCAAACCAGCTGGGAGCTCAGCTACGTCAGGAGCCACTTCCCAGACTTCACCAGGGAAGACATGGACGAGGACTGCCTGTATCTCAACATCTATGTCCCAGTCCATACGGTTCGTGAAGCAGTCCTCAGAGTTGATGTTCACTTCCATGTTATGTCGACTGTGCAGATACTTTATTGTAAACTGACTAAACTCTCTTTCACTCCTCTCCTCTTCTCTCTCTCTCTCACACACACACAAACACACAGATAGGTGGACAGATAGCTGCACTAGAAACACAAAACATGAAAATACTGGAGGTTGCTTTGTGAAAACAATGTACGTTTGTGATCCAAAACCATGGCGAGGGTGTTAGTCCTCGCCTGACATATTTAAAGACAAGTTTATTAATCTGAACTTAAAATCATATTTAAAAATCCAACGAAAATGTTATCACATGTTCCTCACACATTTTTTTCGATCTGACTAAAGTAAAAAAAAAAAATTAGAACTCCTTGTTGACAGTTTGAGTTAAAGACCTGGAAGCAATTTGGAATGGGTAACGGGATAAAAAGGTGGGGTAGGGGGACTGTTTGGGGGGAGTGAAAGTGACCCCCCACAAAAAAAAACTTCGGATATACGTTGCCTCGGAGATGAGCGGCGATCTTTGACACGAGCTGTGGGCATGACGTCATATTTTGAAGGCAGGTGTCCGGAGAAGGTGGACTTCCGGTGCTGGTGCACGTGCACGGCGGCTCCAACGAGGAGGGCATGGGGGGGATGCTGCACGCTGATGTCCTGGCTGCCCTCGGCGACATCATCGTCATCACCTTCAACTACAGACTTGGTGCCTTCGGTAAGCTCCCCTTTCTTCCTTCTTCGCTGCCTCCACCTACCCTCCCTAGTACACCCCTGCCCCTCCCAACATAGAGACAGTGTGTCAGGTGGTGTGTCAGGTGGTGTGTCAGGTAGTGTGTCAGGTAGTGTGTCAGGTCATCAATATGCACGTTTGCCGATAATCTACTCAGTTGACCCCGCACCTGACAGGTCAGTGGGCGTGAGGATTTTTATGGTGCATTAGCAAATGTCTGGGTTTGCATGTTAATGAGTTCGATTCTTAGGGGGCGCCTTCGTACTTAGTAGGCGTGTGTGTGTGTGTGTGTTTGTCTGTGTGTTTATTTCGTCTCTTCATCTTTTTGTCCACTCATGCAACTTTTTCTTCAATCGACATATTTTTTTTCTTCTCTCGCCTTTCAATCCATCTTTCATTGGAGCACCACCCATCATCACACCACCCGACGACCTCGTGCCTTCTAATCTGTGCCACCAGCTCCTGAAATTAAAAGATTAAAAGTTCTCAGAAAAAAAACTCGCCAGCATTGCGGCGCTGTTGAGGTTATGAAAGGAAATGCTTGCCGTGCACCCGAGACTTGTCTCGCGGCTTCTAATCTGCCCGAGGGGGAGAAGGCGGGTGGGAGGGTGGGTACAGCCCTGTAATGTAATTGCGTAGGAACCTTCTAATCGATTATCGATCTTCATCGTCGGCTTCTACCACGTCCAGGTGCCTCTTAGAGCCACCGTTGTGGCTGCTCACACCTGGATGGAGAGATGACACGAGTTGTTTTCTTTTAAATCCCAGAATTTCATTTTAGAACGATGCACGCAATCAAGAAAGAAGCAAGATTGGTTGGACATAAGATGAAGGGCAGAGAGAGGGAGGGGAGGAACAATATGGAAGATTGACAACACGATACTTTTATTTGCGCGTGTCTTCATTTTTAGGATCAGTTCTTCTTTCTCTCACATGGACGTCTCTCTATGGAACCTTTCTTGCCGCCTCTCAGACATCTTCCATAATTTCCTGCACAAGTCGATGTCGGCCAGATTTAGCTGTCAAATTACTCTCCAGAAGAACGGAGGGACAGTAATTACAGTAATTTGCAGTTGGTAATCGCTGTATAGGTCTTCTTGCATGCAGACCTGGCATTCACAGTGTGGGACGGGAGGTCTTCGTCAGGTCACCCTGACTGACTCTGCTTCAAAACCCGCGAGGCTTGGTGAGGATTCGACGATAAAAGATCTGAATAAAAGAACGAAAGATCGACAGAGAAAGGTAGAAAGAAACAATATAAAAAAAGAGTTTGTAACAAAGAACACGACTAAACAACAAAACTTTTAGCATTTCAATATTTCACACAACTGAATCGATGAAATATATATTGATACAGATATACAAAGATACCAAAGTCGAGATTATAAGAAATCAGATATTTCGACCAGCAGTCACTGAGTGCGAAAGGCGAGAGAAGGAAGATGAAAAGATGTAATTTAGTAATCAAGGTGATGGGAGAAGAAAAGATGAGGAGGAAACTGATATTAGTGACAAGGAGCCTTGCAGGTGAGGGTGAGCACTTGAAGCAACTGGATGTCGTGTATGTAGAGTGAGTTATTCCTAGCTCTCCATTCCTAGCTCTCTATTCCTAGCTCTCCATTTCTAACGGTAATTGCGAGGCCACAGTGGACCTGGTCCAGCTGCTGCGGTGTCAGCACGTGACCAGCTGGGAGTTGTCTGCGCATTATGCGAGGGAAAAGGAGTTACAGCCCTTACTTGCTGTCGATGGGAATCACCAAAGCCTTCCTTTTCAATTTCCTAAGCTTTCATTCGTTCTATTTTTCTCTCGGCGTTGAAAGCGCCATGGCGGGGCACGAGCGTGCGACAGGAAGTAGTTGGGGGGAGGTCACGCTCTCGGGCATGTCCATCACATCACTGCCCTCCATCCTGGGGCCGTGCTCATGAAGCAAGGGTAAACCTAGGGCAGCATGGGCAGGATCAGGACAAGAGTTCTGTTTTCGTAGTGGTGTTCAAACCCCGCTGGTATTGCTTTAGGTCAATTTACACCCAGGGTATCTTTGCCTCTGGGGTACAGAAACGGCCGCAGGGGGCTGAACAAGGAGACAAGACTAGTTCTTGATGTCCCAATCTGTCCTCGTGGAAAGGACTTATTCTCGCTTTTAACGGCTGCCCCTGGACAAAAAAAAAAATTCGAGAGCGCCACCTTTCGTGTCGGTGAGTGGACTTTTCACACGCTGCCAGACGCAACTGTGACGGGGACCTCACGAAGAGATGGAGGGTGGGGATGCGGGTAAGTGCATGCGGAAGGTGGGGAAAGACATGGCCGCCCTCAATGTCAGCGTCACAGAGACCATCATGCATGGAGGTGAAAGGTCACGATTGCGACAGTTGGCGAAAAAAAAAAAACATGGAGGACCAGCTGGGAGATTCAGGTAGACTTTGGCAAAGGAGGATCGACTACAGGCGACTAACGAAAGACTGTCTGGTGAGAAGACAGGAGGTCGATCAGTCTAGGGGCGCATCCTCTGGGCTTTCTAGGAACCAGCTTAGGTTTCATCTGCTCCAGATGCAGAAGATCTTTCAGGATTAACAGGATGAGGCGCTAAAGCCAAAGAGGATAGGGCATAATGCCTAGTCTTTCCATATTTTCCATATACACTAGTTCCAGAGAGAGAGAGAGAAAGTCTGAGCACAAGAGAAAAATCCACACACACACATTCTACACGTGTTCATTCTAAAAATAGACTGTATTGGTCTGAAAGGTTTCCTGAGTGGCGAGAGCAAGGATTTCCCAGGAAATTACGGGCTGCATGACCAGACGATGGCACTCCACTGGGTGGCGAAAAACATCCACTGGTTCGGCGGCGACCCCACGAAGGTCACCATTGAAGGTCACAGCGCAGGCGGAACTGACGTCGGACAGCACGTGTTGTCTCCCCTTTCGAAAGGTATCGTCAGAACCGACGATCAAAAAAAAAAAATCGTTAAAAATACTCGTGTATATGGGTTTGGTAGAAATTTTGCTGCCGCTGTTATTTGTTTTAATTATTTTTTTCCTTCTTCTCTCTTTCTCTCACGCAATCTCTCTCTCGGGCACACATACGAACACTTTCACGCACACTTGCAGACTCGACTACGCTTGAAGGCGTTCTGATTGTTCTGGAAGCTGGCCAGAAGTGGTTCACTGGGCTACAGGTTGTGTTGACGGTTTGCAGGTTTGTTTCGCTACGCCATCATGCAAAGTGGATCCCCGCTAGCTTACTGGGCGCTTCTCCATCCGCCGGCCACCACAGTGGAGTCGACAAAATCCTTCGTCAAGAACCTGGGCTGCACCCGCACCCACGATATGGCTTTGGTCAAGGAGTGTCTCAAAAAGATAGATGCATGGTACATAAACAATGCCTTTTACAAGGTGAGTATGAACTGATGTTCATTATACAAACTAATCTGACCTTTAACTCTTCACAACGCCCTCTAGTGTGTGGAGGGGAAAACCACGTCTGCTTAACAGATGAACCATGAACAGTTAATTTCTGGGGGTAGGTAACAAGGTGTTTCATGGTTTAAAGTAATTTTTTTCATTTATTGTTAGTCTAATTTTCTTCGCAGACTCTTTGCTTGTAGCTCACCTGTCCTACCTGTGGCAGTGCGTGTTAACATAACATGCAGAGATTCAAAGAAAATCAAAGAAAATGTTTTTTAATTCATAGATTGGTCATTACGTGCATCTAAGTTTATAAAAGTACAAAGAAATCCCTGGTGATGGACTGAATGTTGTGGCATGGTGTAGTTTGGTGGTTTCCTGCTTGCAGCACGCGCCGGGTCTGTACAACTACTCGCCAGTGGTGGACGGTGAGTTCATCCTGGCGCCACCTGAAGAAGCTCTGATGAACCTGAGTCTCAATGGACAGGCCTTCATGACCGGCATCACACAGGACGAGGGCTCGCAAACTAGTGAGTTGTGTGTGTGAGAGAGTGTGTGTGTATGAGGTTTGTGTGTCTGTGAGAGAGAGAGAGAGCGCTGGAATAAGACTTTAGTCAAATCATTATAATGTAATTTTGTAAAAACTTCGCTCTTCACAATTTTATATGAGTTATTGTTTCATTAGGATAAAACCTCAGTGTACAGAATGTAAGGTTGTAGTGGGATGAGATTCAGTTCTGTGAGATGTTGCGAGAATGTTTGTGAGATCTCAGTCAGCCGAGTGTCACGTGTACATGTGTCCACCATTCACGCGCTGCACGTGAGTTCGCATGTCTGTTTGTCTGTTTGTGTTGTAGCTGAGGTCATTCTGAAGTCGGCCGAGAAAGTCAACCAGCAGTTCCGCTTCGACGAAGACTACCCCAAGGACTACACTCCTCCACCCGTGGAGGCCTTCAGTATGATTCCGGGCATCGAACGTGAGCCGCCGCCCTTGTAGTCAACTAAACCCCTCTAGGGCTTTCTCAGCGACAAACATCTCTTAGAGCCTGTGATCATGTTTTGCAAATTTTATTTTAAAAATGACCCAAGAAACGTACCACGATGCAAGATATTTGAAACAAGTTTTTTTTTTGACGAAGGCCCTTTGGCTGTGCAATTAAAGGATTTGCTCGGCTTTGATCACGAGCAGCCTGTAAGCTACAATATTTTTGCAAGTAGATAACATTCTCCACAGTTGCTTGAGGCCTGCACCTTCAAACCCCAGTTAATGTGAAAAGTGAGTTTCTATAACTGAAGTTTTTTGTCACCCGGAAGTTCTCCGTTTCAGCAAGTAAATTGAATAATCATGTGTTTTATACGAGCCTGAACATTTTTATATCTCATTTCGGAATGTTTTTGCCTTTTTTGGGAGATGGGGAAAGTTTGCAATTTACTAGACAAGTTCTCACTACTTCTGTGTTAATATGGGTGACCTAGGGTCACATGCAGACTGAAGTCGCACGCAGAACCCAGGGTGTGCAAGGTTAATTTGTTTGTTCTGGGTCTGTGTTTTTTAATTACCCCTTGTTATTTAGCATTAAAAATAATTTGGCTGGATAATGTTAAACACATCTTTGGTAATAATTTCTAAGCATGTTGATTATCCCTTGGTGAGATAGTGTTGCTGGTTCAACACTTACTTAGTGTCAACATGAATGATGCCAGCTTGTTCTGTTCTCCAGACCTGGTGTTTCACGAGTACAAACCATGGCATGATCCTGACAACAAGACGGCCAACCTCGTCGGCTTTTCCCACGTGAGTATCTGATCATCGTGAGAACACCCCGGGTGTCAGCCAGGAAAATGTGCTTCAAACAGGCTTAGAGAGACAAAAATTAATCAGCAATTAGTCAAGAAAGCATCGTTAGAGATAAAGAACTCCATTGTTATAAATTGTTAAAGAGAACGAGATGTATTGTTAGAAAAAGTTTTATTTTACCTTCCATTCTTTATGATACTTGTTTCTGTCGTGGGAGGGATCGGTTGTGCTTTTTTTTTTACAACTACAACAATTCTCCTGTCTGTCCATCAATTTTTATGCTGAAAAAAATATGATGGCCACAAACGGTCTGTGGACTAGTCTTCACTGTTCTGTGGATCCTTCACACGCTCACTGTCCCTTCCATTCATTTTATCCTTTACTTTTTAATTTATCTCAGTGTTGTTTCTATCATGTCCTCTTGTCCTGTGAGTGCACGTGACATTTGTCCCCTCGGAATCTCATGTCTGGTCCTTGCATGTTGTCAGGTGGTTGGAGATTCTACCTTCGTTGCCCCAGCCATCAAGTTGGCCCGACTGTTGTCCCGGAGGTCCAAGGCCGTCTTCCTCTACACATTCAACCACGTGTCCGCTCTCTCCAGTCACCCACTGTGGATGGGTATGGCACCCACCCTGTTAAATAGCACCTACTGTAGTAGCATACCCTGCATCCTAGCATCACCTTGTAAACAAAAGTCCTCGTAGTTTGTTTTGAAATTAGTCTCGCAAACATTTCTTACCAACCCGACTTGTTGGTTGTAGAGAGAGAATTTCAAAGGATGTTTGATGCTCTGATTGCTGCAGGTGTTCCTCACGGCGTGGATCTGTTCTACCTGTTCGGCTGTCCTCTCAGTGGCCACCCCATGCACCAGTATGACGAGCTGGACAAAAATGTCAGTCGCACCTTCATCGACCTGTGGGCCAACTTTGTGAAGCACGGGTAGGTGACACTCATCCACCCTGACATGAAACACGGGTAGCTGGAGTCTGAAGGAAATCATAAAGTGTGTGTTGTGAAGTTCACTAAGTAACCTTGTTTCCATAGTCTACATTTACTGTTACATCTTTAAGTCCATATTCACCGCTGCTAATTGATGGCCATCATCAACAACACGGTCATGTGACTGATTGACTGACTGGCTGGTTAAAAACAAACAAGTCCCCCCCAACCCCCCAAAAAAACAAACAAAAACAAAAAAACAAAACAAAAGCTAACAAGCTAACCAAAAAAAAAAAAAATTAAACCAACAAACCAACGAACAAATGAACAAACTAAATAAAGAATAAATAAAGTATATAATCTACAAAACACCTGTATCCTCTTGTCTACTCTGACATCCACCTGTGACGCAGGTACCCCTTCCTGTCATCGAGGCCCCAGGAACCCTTCCCGGCGTTCGAGGACCGGAACCAGTCCTACTTCATGGTGGCCAGCACGCATGCGCAGGCGGATATTCGCGTCGGGCGTCGCCTGCGGTCGCGCCAGGTGGCCTTCTGGAACAATCTGCTGCCTAAACTGCGCCGACAGGAGGCGCCACCTGGCGGCCTGGCTCCGGGCAACGCCGTGGCCTGGGTGTTCGTGGCGCTGTCCTCTGTGCTCCTCGTCGTCGTCGTCATCTTGTCGTTGTGCGTGCTGTACTTCAAGAAACTGGCCCGCGACCGGTGCATCGTGCACGCTAACGACGAAAAATCGACATCTTAGTCTAGAATATGGCAAATGGTTTTTGTTTTTGTTGTTGTTTCCTTCTTCCCTTATTTCAGTTTTATAAGGGGGAAGGGCAAAGGTTGTCTTGGATTGGTTAGTTTTTATTTTTGTTATTTTTATTGAAATTACCTCAGACATGGCGGCTGTTGATGAAATCAGCCAAGCGCGGTTCATACTGCCCTTCTGACAGTTGAAAAGGTTTCTTTTTTTTCCATATCAGAGTTGTTGCTCAGTGAACATTGGACTGTGTCAGTCTCTGCTTGTATTGTTTTCACCCTTGTGTATGTTTACACCACATAAGGTAGTACATGTAATGAGATGACTGATCAACTCTCTATGTCCCCAACCTGTACCGTGATTTGTTTGTGTGCGTACACCTTTCACTCGTTTTCACCTGCACACCTTTTGAAATCTGTTGCTGCACATGTAATGAGTTTATTATGCAGACAACCTGTAGGTGTTAGCATTTCAGCACAATGGAGAACACATCTACTATTATACTCACAACAAACCTGCTGACACCAAATAAGTTTGTGTTTCTGATATGAGTAACTGCGTATTGTCAGGCATTGAACTAATTCAGTTTGTTTGAGCTCAGTGCTATTTACAAATAGAATACAAATACAAAGCATCTTTATTAATTCTTTGTAGGAATTTGTTTGTCTACTATTACTGTATATGAAACATCCGACATTACACGATACCTCAAGCATGACATTAATTATAAAAACAAAAACCAGTAAGACTGGGCGGTCGTTGACCTCAGCCCTCTGTATATTCAAAGTGGTTTTGTACATATTGCATCGCCCTGCATTTTTCTTTCTTTGTTTAATGTACTGTAAATCCTCCAGACTGTAAGCAGGATATCACCGTTACTTATTGTTTTTATTGATTATAATGTAACAATGTCTGAGATAAAATACTATGGGACTGACTTGGATATGCTCAAATAAAAGATGCTATTTACATAAAGTGGTCTGCATTCAGGTTGAGATAAATCTTTCAAGCACACGTTTTTCTCGAAGTTGTCTTCGATTCGCAGAGGAAACCCTTGAGAGAAGGTGCTGTCCTCCTTGTTTGAACCTTTTCTGAGCCTCTTCCCTGCTGACCAGAGTCTGCTGTTCACCTTTGTCTGACCATCTGCTGCAATGTTTGTCTCCAGGACTCGGGGCGGGGATGCAAGAGAGAAGAGTATTGAGAGCCGGCATTTGTGTGTGTGTTTTCCTGTTTGTTGTTTATAGGGGCTTGGCTACATTGTAAACATCATTGATGCGCCTCTTGTTGTCTGTGTGTTTGGTGCTTGAAGTGTGACCTCAGCTCACCCCATCGTCCAACAAACAAACGAAAGAAATATAAGCTAAACAACATGCAGTATATGAAAAGATAATGGTATTACAGGTTTTAGCCTCGTGGCTAAGCTTCTTGTTCAGCAGTTACCTTCCAGGCGAAGACTTACCCATCGTCATGGAACCAATCACTGACTTGGCAGTCAAAGAACTTTTCACACAAAACACATTCGCAACAACTTTGGTGAAAAAAAGTCTGTAGTTGGTAGGTTATAAACAAAAACACACTTTCGCTCATTTCTCCGACCTTCAGACAATAAACCGCGTGACTGTTTAAAGAATCTACAATACTTTAATTATACAAATACAAGAGCCTAAATGAAGGTTTCACTTTGCCGTCATCTCTATACTCTCCTAGTTTTTTCTGAGGAATGAATGAGCTTCGATCTTGCATCTGATGCTTTTGCGGGTAAGCTGATGGCATTGACTGTAAACAGGATGCAAACCTGAAGTTTTCTGTCAAGATGGAGAATGCTGTAAACATGAAGTTTACTGATATAGCCGAAGACTTTCATACATCTTGTGCGCTTTACTGTCTGAGTGAAAGTGTGATTTCTCGAGCGTAGAGAGCTTCTTGCTGGTTTATAATGGCTAGAATATTTTATGTAGTTTTGTCAATCCTGGCAACCTCTTTAACTGATAGATGCTTAAATGCTTTTCTTAAATGAACAGATGATTCAGTCTGTCTAGAAATCTGCCGATCACCATCTTCAAATGCTGACCGAGGTTGGTAGAGTGTCCTTAAAGGACATCCAGTCATCGCCTTTTGGTTTTAAAGTCGTCTGCCTATGAAGAACAGGTAATAGGTAACACGTTGGCAATATGATAATAAATAAACTGATTAGAGGTTTGCGAAGGAAATTAAATACCTTCCGCCTACTGACTACTATTGAACCTTCAAAGAACTCTGTCCATCAAATGGAACCGGCTATTCGGAGCATAAAATAACCGTCAGAGTACAGCCATCAGAAGAGTCTCAGCCAGTTTTGTCTTCTAAACTGAAAATCCTGTCCAAGGCTGACCTTTGGATCCGAATGTCCTTGCAGAGAGAACAAGTAATTAAATTTTACAATTAGTGTCCTAACTTTTGTTACACCATCCAAAATAATATTAATTATAAATTGCAAATTCTCACAATTAATATAACGAGGTAAATTACAAATAAATGTGTCTGAACAGCAATCAGAGCACAATGTGCTGACTCACTCTATGAAGGCACATTGAGAGAATAATTGAAAAGCGATTATAATGAGATCGATCGCCTGGTAGCCTGGACCATGGACTACACGAACATTTGTGTAATTAGTTGGCGTGTAACGGACATTCGTAACTGCTGCCACCAGCGCTAACGATCCACCTGCGTCCTCATGAATTCGAATCAACCAATATTTGCATCTCATGAAAGAGATTATTATTATAATGACCGTTCTTTGAAGAAAAATGCTTTTGGTGTTGCAGCCAGGCTCTTCCACTCCTCCTCCTCCTCCTCCTCCTCTCTCTCGGGGCAGCCGTTGGGACAAAGAAAATTATTTTGATTGCGACTGACCTATATTTTTGTTAGTTTCTGTATATTATTGTCATGTGCATCTGCTGGTCTTTGATAAATAAACGCTTTGAGTAAATCAAAGGAGTGTTGCTGTCCTTGATGCCAGTCTGGTCCTTTATTTGTCTCCCTTTGAACCTTTCTCATTCGAAGTCATTAACACTACTAGTTGATTAATTAAGCAGAGACAGAATATCGTGTGAACTAAGATATTATACAGTATACAGACTTTAGCCCTATATTAAACTCACAGTTCCATAGTGCTCAGGGACGAAGCACACACTGTTAATGCAAGTAATACATTCTCATTTCCCTGAATATAATAATAACCCGCATCATAAAAGATGCCACAGTTTATACATGAACAGATGCCCTACCTATCTAAATCGTTTTCAGTGTACTACAGATATTAATCTAGATTTAATACAAGTACCTCCGATTTGTGTATTTCTTTTTTTAAAAAAAAGGTACAGACAAATGAAGGTTGAAGGATGCACAGCTCTTGGACTTGACACCCTTCGATCAACAGTCGGAACTTGTAGAAACCTTGTTGAGTCTATATAGCTACATATGTTTTCTTAATACATTTTTCTCTTTCTCCTCTTGGCTTAACGAGAGGGAGACTCGTACCCCGAGGGGTATAAAGATAGAGATTTTATTTATAAGGAAATGATAGCCATATCGCGTTTAGTTTTTAGCTATCAATAACCACAATCAATAACTTTTACCAAAAATAATCTTGTTATATGTTATATACTAAGTACAACATATATAACAAATAACATCAGTACTACTCTTACGAAAAATAAATTTTATAATTATAAAAGTTGTTTTCGAAGCAAACTGCTCGAGTACATAAGACATAGAAATAAAGTACAGATATTGTAAGTGGCTTGTCGTGTCTAGGACAGGACACAGGAAGGAAGAAACCAACCAACCCTTTCTGCTCATGCGATCCCCCCAACCACAGGTGGCGGTTAACGGACGACTGACCGAATTATACTTTCCCTGAAAAAGTGCAGGCAGTGGGCTTTCTTTTCCTTGGTAAGTCACAGACCGAGATGAGCCTCGAATCAGCAACTTTTATTCATTAATTCATCGACTGGTACCAGTCATGTTGGTCCACCGGAACTGGACGTTGGGTAAAACACGGAGAGACGCAGTGGTTCACAAGGCCCGTCATGTGTACCTGTCTTTAGCGAACTTTTAGTTCAAAAGTCGAGATCTGGAAAAACGAAGTACGATAAACAACCCTGTGGTTAGGCAGGTCGTAAATTCTAATAGGTGTTGTGAGGTTATCACTTTTTCTCACATTAAGTTTTTCCTTCCCTTAATTTACTTCGTTTTTTTAACCTTTCGTAATTGAGGTTTCTCAAAAATCCAAAAAACCTTCTACAAGACAGTTGAGTCTGCCCCGTCCTGCAGCAACACGTCCAACTATCACTCCGTTAAAAAAAAAGGTCAGTACCCGTTATCAGGACAGTGATAAGCGCGTGCAGGTAGAGCAGGTGCTGAAGTAGAGCAATGTGTGCCCGAGCTGATTTCACAATCACCCGAGAGCGAGATCATTAAAGCGGGAGGCGGGGGATACCCCTCACATCCCCCAGCACCTCCCTAGATTATAGACCCGTTAACAGCCAGTCCTTGCCAACCACCTCACTGACTCGGTTCCTACCTGGTCACACCTGGACGAACAGAAGTACATCTAGAGTGATTACTGCGCACGTGCATGCATGTTGATTAGACGCTGAGATGTGTGTGCAAGAGAACCGGGATTGTATCAAGATGTAAACAGGAAACGGAGCCCAAGGCGTCACAAATCTATGGCCACCCAGACAGCTCTCGTAAAACCTCTTTTATGCGTGTGAAGTGTTCGAAAATAACTTTCTGTCTTTCTCTCTCACACAACATAGCACGCACGCAGACTTCCAACTATTTCTATTTTTGAAGAAAAATCATTGAAGCTATTAGCTGCATTATTTTTAGCAACAAATTAAAAGTTTCCTTGATAGTTTTTGTTATTTATTTTTATCAGTATCAAGAGATACTTTAAAAGCCGTCAGGTGCTATGCATACTGTTATAAGGCCATATGTGCCAGCAAAAATACTTCTTTTAATATCATTTTTCATACAGCCAGATACACACACACACTAGTTGGATGAGGTTTAGTTGACATTCAAAATATAAAATAATATTAAAACATAATTCAATATTTGTTAGTTTAGACTCGATTTCCTTTACTATCTTATTTCGAATCTCCAATGTCTTTATTTAAAAAAAAAAGAATAGGCAAAAGGAAGTCCGGAGGTCAAATTACAAGGGAGGTAATTCCTGAATGCCTATTCTTTAGCTTCTCTTCAAAGTTATTTCCCTTGAACTGTGTAATTTCCTCAGTGATGTTCAGGCTGAAGCAATAGGTGTAGGGCGCGCGAAACATACTAGCTCTTCGGAAAGAAGATATAAAGTGCAGACTTGAGCACTTGTAGGGAGCAGTGTATGTAGCTTGTTGACATTGTTTGTGATACTCCGCAGCTTTTATTATCACAGACATGTGAACGTGTAAGAACATGCGCGTTACTAGCGGGTTAGAAAAGTAAACATGCAAACACACGTTAGTGAGAAAAACTTGAACATACAAAGTCTTCATCTCAAGAAATTATATTTTTATGTTCTCATGAGAAAGTTCACGATTGAGCAGTTGATAAGCTCGCGTGACATTGCTCGATAATGGTTAAGAAACTTGCTTAATGGATTTTGCCGACAGATATCAAACAGATTTCACAAGCTTTTATTTTTGGCCCATTTGTCATACTTCTGCATTTCCGAATTATTAATTTTGACACGATGTGCGCGGAAAAGGGGAAGAAATAGCCTCCTCCTGACACCATCCAATCTGGAAACTTTTAAGAGCCTTTTTAATGTGGCATCCCTCGTTAGTTTCAAACCTCTAAAGTCTGGCAATCCTCCGTTGTTACCAGTTTCTTGTGGATAGTTGTCACACATTAGTTTGCCAAACAGACGCGTCTAAAGCGAGGCTAGTTGTTCAGGAAACAATGTCTTTCGGTGTACAGAGTAGTCCAGGTATCCAATGTTGTCATCTTCTGTTACTGTTTTCATTTGTGTACACCTCAGCTAGCCGAGGGTGAAATATATGAGATGTAAATAAAATAACATTCACACTGCGACAGTCGTGCAGTTCTGGCTGTAGTCACGATGAACCAGTTACCCCACCATACGTTCCTCCCTGCTTTGAGAGGACATTTGCCGGAACAAGTCTGGCCACCATCGGAGTCCATTCAGTCGACCTGAAGGCGGCTTTACAACCTGGCGGAAGTTACAAATGTCAACTAATATGTACAGAAGCAAATATTGTTCGGAATCAATGACTTGTGATTGAGGGTATTGACTTGGCGAACCAGACCACGTGACTTCACACGGCATCCATACGTTGGTCCCCCCTTGTCTGGTTAGTACACCATACATTGAATGGACTTCCGTTTCTAGACCCGACAAGCCACTCTATTTTAACTTGTTTCAATCCACAGCAGCTTCAGTGAACATTTCACTCATAGACCATAGGAACGGACCCAGAATTCTCAAAACTCTACAGTGGTTCCCACTCCGCGTTTGCTTGTCTTATTTTGGGGCCAGACATCATACATCATACAACTTCTTTCAGGGTTTTTCGAAAATTTATCAGAAGGTGAAAAGATGGAGTTCACCCTTTCGTGGCTTTCAAAAATTTATCAGAACGCGAACATTGGATTTCCCCAAGGTGCCCCGTTGAGTGCCGCATTTTTAACGAAGACAGAAATAGTAGCATTGGTAATAGCCTTGCCGGAGGGGGAGTACCTTATGTCTACTTAGCAAAAATCCCCTCCTGAGAGCAAATAGGTGTGACAGAGATTGAGTAAAAGAGAGAGAGAGGAAAACAGAGAACGATGCGTGTCTTCATGCACGCTCTGCAGAGAATGTGTAATGGCGGATGGTAAGAAGATATAGTGGATCCCGTAGTTGCACTCAATTTATTTTTTACGCCCCTTATCGCACAAATCACCTGAAACGCCTCAGCTTGGCCCAACCTGTCTAAGCCTTATCTAATTAGTTTCGTCCTCGATTTGTCTTTTGGCGGCCATGCCCACCAGACTTGGAGAATGTCAGAAGGAAAAACCTTTATCTCCGCTTGGTCCAACGATAGATGCGCAAAGTTCCGGAGGAACAATATTCTAGTCGGTACAGCTCTCAAAGACAGAGTCTGAGAGGTGCCCCGCGCTTGGCATCTAGAAAATTCGGGGAAAGTAACCAGTCAAGGAGGATAACATTCTTGTGGCCATGGAAGCGACCCCTTGCCACCCGCAGTCTGTCCTTTCTGTTCATTCTGACATCAGCTAAATTACAGGACCCCCGGCACCTCGGTCTGTGCATCATCTCTCACACATACAGGACTTGTACAGCCTTCGCCAGCTTGGCACTGTTTCATTTTAATGACTCGGTGGCCGACAATTTGGGGAGAAAATTGTGTCCGGAATTCTCCTAACTGTTTTAGACTTGTTTGTCATTCGGTGAAACGTTTTATCTGGCATTTTTTTCTACCGCTTTCCCGTCTTTCACGTTCTTTCTTTTGCAATTTATTTTCTGTCTTCGTAAAAACATACTTTCCTGAAAAATACCTGGTTATTTCGTGAATCCGTATTTTAATTAAAAAAATTTTAATTAACAAAAATGCTTAATTGCTATGATTGGAATTTAATGTGTTAGTGAGGGATGGTATTCTGAGCGGTAGGAGCAACAGTTTAGTCTGTATGTTAGGAATGATGCTTTTCCTCTTTTTCTCGCACATCCTGTGGAGTGATCACGTGGCTCATTTTAGAAGAAGAAGAAATGAAATATCATTTAAATACTAAAGTGTATCAATATCAAGTATTGAATTTAATTTTAAAGCTGATTTGTAAAAACCCGAGAGAAACCCAGTTGACTAGATAAAGCAAACATTACAAATAAATTTGAAACTTTAAAAAATTTTTAACAAGAAGCGTGGGGGAAAAGTTTTGGCCTGCTTTAGGGAAAAAGAAGGCTGATAAATGACATCCCTTGTTGATTAAGCGAACGTCGAGAGTACTGGAGGAATGTATAATGTATAATGATGTAATGGAAATGGGAACGAAGCTGCCAATGTTTTGTGAGAAATACTGTCACCTGACTGACCTGTGACCTGTGACCTCACTGAAGCTTTGTTGTCGTCTGACACAGAGTTTGGTGATGGTTTGAAGACAGGAAATTGTCTGCACACAAGGAACCACGCCCCAAAGGTTACTTGGCCAAACTGAGTACATCTGCTACTCTTTGGCGGGGAAGGAAGACAGAACAGTAAGTTGTTGTAACGCGAGTACATCGCGCTGGTCACGTGACGCACCGCGATGTAGTCAGCTGTCCATGTGATCACAGGAGATGGCGAATAACAAAAGTGTGAAAGTACGGGCGTGTGAAGAGTAGCTCGTTATTGTTGTATGTGCAGTCCGTATCATCTCAAGAAAAGTATCAAAACCATCGCTCTTCAGTCAACGAAAAATAATTTTAAAAAATAATAACGAGAAAAAGGTTACAAAAAGTGATGGTACCAGTCTTTCAAATAAATGTACACAGCCGCCTTTGTAAACAACACTTCCTCGACAAGGAAGACTCAAAGAGACCGTACATCATCACCTTGCCATCATTAACTCCGATCAAAAGACTTCAAAATAGTTCCGGTGGGTTCCTTCTTGGAGGAAAAAAAGTGTAATGTTTAAACTATTTGCTTTCATCAAGTATACAGAAAGTACTGGCAGCCACTACTCAGTTACAACAGAAACGCTATTTTTTTAATTTACTTTTGTCCGTTCTGTAGTTTGCTGGCTCAGGGCTTCAGGGTTTCACTGTCTGGAATCACTGACCATTGTCAACTGATTAGCGTCTTCCACGGAAGCAAGCAGCTACTCAGTCTCACCATGGACTATACTTCAAATGGACTGCTGGCAGACGAATTCTCCATGGTAACTTAGAGAATGTGACCCTAGCAAATGAACTTCCGGTTTCGCTATCAGCAAGAAAGAACAGACGATACGAATTCTTAAGCTAACGGAGGTATAAAAGTCAAAGCACTGTAACCTGTTGTGTTTTTAGTTTGTTGGATGTCGATGACATTCGCAAAAAAATAAATAAATAAATATTCACCAAACAATACATTTATGGTAAGTATACTGCTGCAATTTCGGTGAGAACCATGCTCAATGTCCTGTAGTTAGGAAGCCGGCTTTCAAAGGGTTCACCGAGACCTGACAGCTGACCACAAGTTGGTCTCGGCAGATCGTCAGCAGTCGAGCCATTGTCCTCGGTCTGACCTGATGTTCTCTGCACGATGATAGAAGGTGAAACCCGTTGCCTGCGCACGTCCCGCCAATAAGCTAGAAAATAGTCCCAGAAATTGGGCGTTTACAAGCGGTGATCGGGGGTCAGAGGTCAACGTCTCCTTCCGACGCGTGCCCGCCGTGTATGACGCGCCCGTCCTCCTTATCCGTCAGATAGAGGGCGCGTCAGACGACCGTTCCTCCACACAATTAGCCTATCAGTCGCTCTTTGATAGCGTGCCTGAAAAGGAATGGCAAATCCACGAGGGGCAAATTTGCTAAGTGATAGCACTTCCCCCAGAGGCCCATCTAGCCTCCGAGTTTGGCATGAAACTCGCGATGTCCAGAATGGCAGACCAGACTTCTAACCGCCGGTGCCAGATGCGCCCGCTACAAATAAAATGGTTTGTGTCACGACACAGAAGGTAACGGAAACATTCAGAACGGTTAGGCTTTGTTTATGGAGTGTGAAATATAGTTACAATGAAAACAAAATATTTGCCGAGTAATGTATCCATTAGCCTCCTAATATTCACTAGAAGGTAACTTTACCTTAAATAACGGCATTCTCAGGTTTTTAAATTTCCACAAAATATAAGAGTAAAGGAAAATATGTGTGAGCGAGAGAATGTAAGAAAGGTAAACTATCGCTCATCAATCATAAATATATAGCTTTTTAAACACATCAAACAAAACTACATTCACATGTTATTAATGTTTATCGTGAATGTGGGTTTTATGGTCTACACAGGTGATAGCAGGCGGCGAGGGTTTTACTCTTTGGAAGATGGAAGGATGCAGAGGAAGATAATAAAATTAATGACACTGGGCAAAGGCAAGGCTACTACATTATGAAATGTTCTAAACTAATATTTGTGTTATCTTCTGTTCTCTGTTAGGGATGTTTACGTGTGAGTGTATGTCAGTGAGAAAGAGAGATATTTCAAAATATTGTTTACTTGTACTGGTCACTCAAGTTATGTCTCTTGTGTTACTATGTTTGGATCTGTCTATATGCTGACTGTGTTTATATTTATTCAGTTTGTTTTGGTTTTGTCACGAGCATTGAGCCTTCTAGCTTAGTGAGGGAATACTCTACATAAATACATTATTATTATTATTGATGATGATGATGATGATGATGATGAGGAGGAGGAGGAGGCATTATGGCAGTTGTGAATGAAGTGAGTTTTTGCTGGTGGAGGACAACGAGGGCACAACTCTCTGTGACCTACTGAAGGAAACTTTGATAACAAGTCTAGTCAAGAAACACAGCTACACGTCCACACATTTCATTCATCCTAAACGGCGTTCCTTCGTTCACGCTGAATGTTTTCATACATATGAGCAGGAATAACTAATAATGTGTTTTCTGCAAGGTGCAAAACAATAAAACAAGCACATAAATAAATAAAAATAAACTCAGAAAAAGCTCTGTACTAAGTATTCCTTGGCTTCACCAGGCTCCACCAGTCTGCAGGGAGTCAGGGGAGAGGACTCGCTAATTGACCACAAAATTCTCATTACGCAACGAGAGTCGATGATAAACCGATAAACCGCAGGTTCCACAGGTCACGTGACATTGTTATCGGACCGATAGTCGGCGCCGCTAACCGAGGCTACATGCTCAAGAGGCTGCAATGTGAGATGCTCTCACCGAGACGAGTTGTCTTGCGTCTGGGCGCGATGACCACCCTTTGGCCGAGAAGAGCAGACGAGACTTTTCAAAGTCCTTTATTCCGATGTTTACGCAAAAATAAAAAATAAAATTCATTAATTCGTCTCTTTATCAGTTCATCTTACTCGATAGAATTTCCAGACATCTAGACACTTGCCCCAGGTTTGTGTCGGTTCTGCGATGTGTAATCGCGGACATTTAAAGAGTCGTCACCGTTGATGTGTGCCATGCATTCACCTGCCAACGTTTGTCTTTGGCGAGAATCGAGCCTCGCCGGTCCTGCCTCCAGTTAGACCCTTCATTCAAGATGGCGTGTTATCAGCACCTCGTGGATGTCGCCAGTAATGCGCATCTCTCTCCTCTCCGCGTCAGAACGGTGTTAGAAACACTTGCCTCACCTCTGGCAGGGACGACCCTGGGACCATTAATTACCGAGCAGCTATCAGTAAAACGCGGGAACACAAACCATTGTAAATTTTAATATCGCCAGCCCCGACGATATTGGACCTCCGCGAACAGGACCGATAACCGTGTCAGCATCATCGCTGCTCGTAAACATTTCACAGATAAACACTCTTCTCCTCGCTGCTGAGTGAACCGTCGTTGGGTAGACACAGAAAGGGACGCTACTCTCAGACCAACACTCAGGTGCAGTTGTTTCTCGTCAAGAGATTTCCGGAAATTCAGATAATACCGGAAATGTAGGTGAGCTGGGAAGGAAGGAGTCAAAGGAAAAGGAAGACGAGGGAGAAAGTGGAGGTCGGGGTGGGGAGGTTGGGAGGAAGTCAAAGAGACGATGGGGCAGATGAAGGGTTGGGGTCGAGGGGTCGGGAGGAAAAAGCATGATGACATTAGGTGACGAATAGTTGATGTCATCCAGGTCTTGCAGTGGGCGACAGGGTACAGAAGGTGGATGTGATGGTGGAATGTATTTGTGGATTTAATAATTTGCGATGAAGTTTTTTACTTTATTCTATGTTGGTGTGTGTTCGCGTCTCTGCCGTTATGTCTGACAGTGATGTCCCTTTGCCGCTGTCTAGCTTTTGTGTCTTTTAATGAATTAATTTGGCTTTTATTGCCCAGAACTTTCCCTGAGCATGGTGTTGTGATTTTCATAATTATCCTAGACTGTTTTCTCTCCCGTAAAGTTTCTTCGTCTTGTGCACATCGACTTCATAGCCACCAAAGCGAAATGCGACATCTCTGCTTATTAACCATGGCAGATGCCATCTACCTTCAGGTTGATAGACGGAAAGAAGGGAAAGACTAAATAAACACGCAACGATAAAGCAATTGCTTAGATATGATGACATTAGTGTGAGTCTTGAGTGGTCCTCTTGAGAATAATCTCCTTCCCAGTCTCACTGTTACACGGCTGTCAAGAAACTTGGTTCCACAAAGCTACATAGTGATACAACATGGCTGCTTCCTCAACAGCACGCAACTTCCGCCATACTTTGTGATGATGGACAATATTGATGCGGTCTTCCAGGCTAGTAATACCAGAGTCCACCAATGGACTGATGGCTGATGGCCACAGCTGCTCTCTTTCTATGTCGGTCTGCTTCCACAACAATGATTGGTATTGGTATCATATTCCTGTCCTGTTGTTGGAGAACATCAGTCTAGTCATCAACATTGTCGTCATCATCCTCATCTTTGTCGTTGTCGTTTCCTTTCTGCCTGTCGCGTTTTCTAGTTCCTTCTTCCAAAGGTACAAGTGTACATCTCTGGCCTGCTGCTTGGTACAACAACCTTTCTTGTTGCCCTTGATGTTTGCCAAGACCCACAGCCAGATGTTTCTGCTCCTGCAGCCCTCACCCCATCCTCGTGTCGTTTACCTCCAGACCCTCACCTGTAATTTTCTTTCATAAAGCTTGTGACGGAGACCGTCTGCTCCGGGTTCACCTGTCACAGCAGTGGGAGGTAGGAAAACAAGAACATTAACCCCTCAATAAGCATCCGCGTCCTCAGCTTGTGAAATGTGAAGCACGTGTGTCGAGGGCTGTTAAAGTTTCTTTGTTTTAGAAAACGAAGACGTTTATTAAGCGAGATCCTGTCGACACGGAGAAGATAGACATTTCATGGCCTCGTTAAACCGCCTGTCGCAAAGAAATAAACATTTAATTATGCTCTTTATGATGAGAAAGATGGCGCCTGATAAAAGACACGCAATGAATCCAGAAGATTGGTTGTTCAGGAGGACTTCTCAGATCTTTAATACAAGGTTTCTCTTACAGGTCCTCATAGTCTTCAGTTCAAAATAGCATTGCTCTTCAAGTCCGCGAACTGCTGGGCTGACTCAGTTCATGATGTTCTGGAGCTTGAAAAGGCTCTCACCCAATGATCACGTGATCAGACAAAAGAAATATCTCCTTGGTTATATTTCTCTGAATAAGTTTCTCTTGCTAAGATTTAATTCTTGCTGTTCTTTTGTGTGGGGTGGGCAGTGTGTGTCTCACAATCATTTTCTCGCTTCTCTACATAAAAGACTAAACCACAAAATGAACTTTTCCTTCATAAGCAAACATTAAGAAAAAACCATTTATCCAGTACATAAATTGTGAAGTATTTTTCTATTATGACAATGATAGAGGAATTGTATAATAAACTGCTTGAGGTAGTAAATACTCGGTGGTTGATGGTTGATAGAAGCAGGTTGATTCAGCGGCAGTCCTCTCGTCTTGACAAGTGAGTTTTCAATAACATTTATCTCTTTCTCCATACAACTAGAACCTGAATAAGCCTGTGTGATAATCACATTAACTGTCATGCCAATGTTATTTTATTTAGTAAGTTTTAAAAGTTTGGTAGTAAAACTTTGTCAGAGGAAATATTCTCCTTTTCATTAAAGGTGACTTAGTCCCGTGGTTTCCGATCCCCATGAAATTCCTTTTGAAGCAAGCTTTGTGAAGTCCTGGTTAGAAAGAATCGTTGCAGCTTCAGGTATACAAGTAGACCCATAAAAAAGATATTATTTTGGACGCGGTGCTCAGAAGAATGTTTCTTCATGCACAAGCGAAATAAATGGCGGCCAGACAAAGGCCACAAACCAGAAGAACACGAGACTGACTTTCCGATGATGAGATGGCGAGAGGGTGAACCGGATCCTGGTCTTTGATGGTCTTCAGAAGTCCGCCAGACACGGCTTGCCTGCCTGGTCCCTCACGTCGACGGCAAAACAACAACAGCAGTAAAGCTGTTTACGAGTGGAAAGCCCAACAGAGAGGTGAAACCTGAAACTTGATAAGAGAAACAAAGATGAAAGAGCCGTTGGCGACAGCCGGAGATCTTCCACAGTGAGGCTCTGATTGCAGAAAAAACCCACTACACACCAGCGGTAAGAGGTTTTATATCATCTCTTCAAGAAAAATCACTCGTCTCTAAATTCGTTGGTCTGACTTATTACAATACTAACCTTTCCTATCATCATCATCATCGTTGTCGTCGTCCATCGTCTTTTATTGAGTTATTGTCCATTAAAAAATACAAATGTTGCCATGGAACTTTTTTGTTTGTTAAAAAGTAAAGATGTGAACAATTAATATAAATGTACATTACAAATCTTATCAGCCATATTGTATTTTTTAAAAATTGTGTTTGTTTGTTTTTATTTTCACACGATGGATGATGCGGGTGGTGTCTAGCACAACCGCTTTATTCACTCCCTCCGGCACACGACTGCAGACAGAGGGAGGCAGGCACAGTGATGGAGACTGTTAATGTCTTACGATGATTGCAACCTGAAGCTGCGAGTGTTTATATCACTGCTTGACACCGGTACCACGAAACAGACTTAAAAGTCAGGATGATTGGAAATGTCCAACTGTGGAACAACAACTGTCCGAGTGAATGTAGCCAAGAGCCTGGCACGTGCCCCGAGGTTAAAGGTCACGTGCTTTGTGACGCAACACGCGGTCAGTTGTGAAGTCTGGAGAATGTGGTGCTGGAGGTTGACTAGTGAGAGAGTCCAAATGTTTTGATGATTTAATAGTCTTTGTAACTTTCTTTTGCACTCAGCTTCTACGCTGTCACAGGAATTAGAACAAAGGGAGAAAAATGAGACATTTGTAGGGAGGACAGTCAGTGCCTCATCTTTATCTTCTTCATTAATTTTTGTTGTTCACGCTTTGTCTCTGTGGAGGAGATCTGATTCTAACTCCAATTTACCGTTCCTGGAAACAGAAGAAGGCACGAGGTGGGAATCAAAGAAAAAAGGAGAGCGCAGAAGTAGAGAAAATTTAATTTACTCGGCACCGCCATCTAGTGGCAAATGGTCCCAGCCATTTGTCTCCCCCTGACAGATTGTAGAATGAGGCAGGATCACAATGTGTTTGTGTGTGTGTGAGTGGGTGGGTGGGAGAACACATGCGAACAGATGCTCCGAGGAGAGTGACTTATGACCAACACCTTGCCGATACAAGAAGTTGTTTACTTGTCTTCTCCCGATTCCTCATGCAGGCGGATGTAAACGAGATGTTCTCGGCAAAATGTTGTTTACTGACCTGGCAAAACAAGCTGAAATTTAATGCAGCGAATCCAATGAGATTTGCCACTTAATTAACCGCAGACTGTAAGTCTTCAGTTTAATTTCGCTTTTGGTACTGGACGTCCCATTGTTTACCCAGAGCAGGAATTGTGGGAAATGAGGGGCTGGGAGTTCGGCGTCCACCTCACCATGCCATTATCTATAAAACTAGATATTATTTGAACTGTCAATTAAATCTCTGCAACTAATATTCACAGACATATATATATACCACCATTCTCACATTTTGAACTGCGACACTAAACTGTTGTATCTCAGGTGTGACACCGTGAGACCTGTGACGAGTCCATTGCTATTGTTCTTTCTTCACATTATTTACGGCGCACGTGCTGCTGGGAGATGCGGCTCCCCAGTGACCTCCCCGATGACAGGAGGACGAGGTCAGCGCAGGAAGGCGGGACGAGAGGAGGGTGAGGAGAGAGCGATGTCGGGTATCGTTAGCACACCGTTAGGATGCTGTTAAAAAAAAAACCTTGGGCAGTGACATTTCCCGACTGCTTCTCGATAAACACAGATGTGGTGCTGGAAGCTTTTCGCAGGTTTGGCAACGGCCTGTCTATTATTCCGCAAACTCCAACCCGTAGGTCTGTGATGAAACGTGTTATCAGAATTGTGATAACTGCTGCCAGGTCTGACCTTTACTGGGTGAGGGGGAAGAACTCACACACACGCACGCACGCACACATGCACAAACACAGATGTGAGAGTGTATGGGATAGTGTAAGAGCATTGCGGCGAAACTACACCTTGACCAATTCTAAACATCAAAACAAGTTGGACCCCTTTCGCCGGTCAATAAGCACCTGACCCCGCCACCCCGGGTGAAGAAGTCACAGGCCGCACAACCACGCAGGGCAACAGACTTACAGAAGACTGTAGTCGGTAAAGAATAACAAACCTCTTCTCCCTCAAAGACATGGACGTCAAGTTTCGGTTCCCTACCCGCGCGAAATGATTGGCTGACTGGTTCCCAGGCCGTCCTTCCCGACAAGCCTCGGGAGCTTCCTGCGTGCTCTCCAGCTTCAGAAGGTGGCAGCGTGTTTCAAGCGCTCTCCCCTTTCTTCCCTCTGTTGGGTTTGTTCTCAAATTAACCGTGCACTCCGTTCACGCCACCCCCCGGCGACTGCCTGCAAGTCTCGGAGTGTAAATTTAATGGTTGGTTTCTTGTCAACATAAGCCTTGAGTGCTACCTTCCAAAGCTATCATGTGTGCCCTCTAAAAGTCGTTTTTTCTCGCGCGCGTGGGAGGCGGCGTTGAAGGAGCTGGTCTTTAAACAGGAAGGGCCAGGCCCGTGAATCGTGAGCAGTAATCAGCCTTCATTGTGCGCCTGACAGTATCAACATCGTCTGGCCGGAAGAAGCGGTTAGTCTGTCCACCCCTCCAAGACCGTTGGCGTCACTGCGGGATTGAAGACCGAGGTACAGACACTCAGTGGCCACGAGGATGGGTAAACTAGACCCTGACTGCGGGTACTTAGGGTTCTTTAGTGCTAATAACAAAAGAATTTGTGGAAAGTAAAACGCGTTATGAGAGAAAAGTGGCACACCGTGACAAGTCGAGAGACGAATCCGATTAAAGGCCAACCCGAGTCAAACAGGAATTAGTTACACACGGAGTTGATGGCAGATAAATCCTTTGTTTGTTGGAAAATGGGACAGGTCAAAATACGACCCTTGGCTTCACCTAAATTCTAACTTCTACCTTTGTTTTGCTTCAAACACCCCTCCTACTACCTTCATGCATGATGTTCTGCAAATGGAGTTTGATATTGAACATAAGGTTAGACATATCACTCCGTCCACATCACTCACTCTGGATCGCTGTTGGCCAGGAACCTTGAAGTAACTTAGGACACATCCTTGTCTTTTGAGAATCATGTTAACTCTTGTCTACAAGTCCATTTTGCTTGAACTGCCTGCGATCCTCCACATTATTCGTCTCCTCTCTGTTGTTTCCACCAACCAGCTGATGTCGGTGTTTGTGTTGTCCAGACTCGACTCCTGTAACTGTTTGTTGTTCCCCCTGAACACCTGTAAAGTGTTCTGAGCTCTCATCTGTGTGTGTGTTTGTGGGGAAATGTACTATATAAATCTCATTATAATTATTACACACACACACACACGCACACGCACACACAAAGCGGTCGAAACCCAAGGACTTCAAAGAAAGAGGAAGCTTACGGGAGGACGGGCGGCCTGTGGAGGTGTGAATGGCGGCTAATTGAAGGGCGGTGTGAGAACTGAACCCAGCCTCCCCAGGAAACAGCAGTGGCGGTCCTCGTCTTCCTGTGACTAAAGGAATGGGCAATGGGGCGAGTGAGACACGTGGGGCTACCCAACACGACCGTGTGTGTCGGTCTACGTGGATCCCACACACACAGAGGTTGGGGGGGACACGAGACAACAAGTACAGGCTGTTATTAACTACTTTGAAGGATCTGATGCATAAATGGTGGTAGTGGAAGTTTAGAAATTAATTTCTGTGTACAATGTTCACATTTATTCTTTATAAAGTATATTATACGGATGCCGGATCTCAAAGAATGGAATGGCAAAGAGAGTGAGAGAGTTTTTTTCTTTATTCTTTGCTTTCAGAGTGCGGCGAAACCGAGGCTCCACCCACCAACATGATAAAATTGTTCCTCTCTTTTTGTGTAAACAAACGCTGTGATACGGAGGCTCATCCCCAACCTACGGAGGCTTTGTGCTGCACCCTGCGCCATTCCTCGAGTAAAAAACAAGTCCAAACTAATAAATTCTCGCCTTTGTGTTCAGATCTTTGTCTTTTAAAGTGAGCTTGTTCTCTTGTTTCCTCGCTTCCTCTTCCCCATCCCAGCTCTGACACGGTGGGTGGGACAAAAGGGAAATAACTTTTGCACCACTTGCTCTGATGGGAGGAGGAGGGAGGAGGATGGTTAACGAGGACGCGGTGTTTGCGTGCATTAAGCCTGCTTCACACGGTTTGACTTTAATTTCACACTCGCACAACTTTTTAAATTTATTTTTATTTCTAGTTTGTCTAGAAGGGTAGTTAAGGAGATATGTTGTGTTGGGATGACACTCGTCTGGACTAAACAGGTAATCCAATGTGGAGGGAGGGAATTAGTTTTTTAAAAAAATTGCTTAAAACAGTTTGACTAAACTGCGACCATACCGAAGAAGAAAGCAGCAAGGAATATCAGCATTCTTGATTAATCAGTCAAGTCAATCCTCCCTAATGTATCGAATATCTTAAAAGAAAATTTTAATAGAAAAAAAATGAACAAACTAACAGGGCCTGGGAATATTTTTAAAAAAATGAAAAAATGAAACAATAACTGGCTCTAGCTACCTGTAAAGTGTACAGCTCCAATGAGTGTTATTCACAGGTAGTCGACAGGGCGCAGGAAGTGACCTCGTAACCCGAGCCGCCCGAGATAAAGGGACAGCATCAAGCTGTCGTGTTGCTGCGCGAGCTTTGCCAGATAGACTCGTTCCCAGAGCCTCGCTTAATCCTCCTTTCCTCCCCATTGGCCCACGCACCAGCAGCTCGGGGGGGTCAGGGGTGGGGACAAACACATCCACCCGTCACGGCTACAGTCGCTGTCATCCAACACCACCACCAGCGACGCACAACTGCACACCCAGCTGGCATACGCTTCCACGATTTATCGGGGTGCCTGGCCTAGCGGAGGAGGCCGCCGAGAGCACCCGGAGAACCGTAACAGTTCGGGGGGATACTTAACATTTAAATAACTGCGCTCTGGACTCGTGGTTTGAATGACACGGTAGATTTACGGATAATTAAGCCTTTTTTTCAGTCCTACCTGAAGAAAGGTGTCGTGGGTGAAACGTGTCTGCTGCTTGTGGAGCTTGCAAACAGCGGTTTAAACTTCTCACAAGATCCACCGGAGACTGGAGTAGATAATTCGAGAGGAACTGGCCTTCTAGGGTTGGCATTGGCAGCAAATTAACACACAATGCAACCTTGGGCGCCTAGATATATCACTGGTCAACGTGCAGGTCAAGGGTTTGACCTATTAAGAAGTAGGTCAGTGTGACCTGCTTATATTGACCTGCTTAGCAAGCGTGTCGTATATTTTCGTTTTGCTGGAGAACGGTACACGGACTTTTCGCCGCTGGACGTTTCGGCGCGGGGCACTTCATTTCGGCATTTCACGCCGGACCTTTAGCCGAAGTCAAGTGTGTGACGCCCCTTAGCTCACACATTTCTCTCGCCATTGTATCAATGTATCAGTGAACTCTCTCTCACTATCCCTCCTCATGTGAACCGTTAGCTCACACATTTCTCTCGCCATTGTATCAATGTTTTTTCTCAAAGCTGTTGCGCATAATCTGTGACAATCAAAGTGAACTGTCTGTGAAGTCTGTGTGTAAAATTTGTTTGAAATAAAGAATTATTGTGTAATCTAGTAGTTACTTTGATTCTTTGAGAAGTAAGTAAGCTCTCTCTCTCTCTGACATAATGCGGCGAAACGTCCGGCGGAGAAACGTCCGTCGGCAAAACGTCCGCACACGCTGGAGAACATTTGTGTTCACTCCTGTAATGAGTGATGAGGGTCTTCATAAAGTGGCCTCCTAATCTCTCGGTGGCTGGGGGTGATGTGATGGTGTAAGAGACCATCTTTCCCAGGGTCCATCCTTTGCCAACTCAGATGTAATGTTTGACTGTAACTTCTACAGTAATAATGTAATGTACTATGTATATGTCCCATATACCACACAACCCTCTGGTTCAAATATTCGTTGTGCATATAGTATGAACGTTAGGAATAGGGTTGGGATGGCACAGGGGTGGATGGAAGACAGTTACACCCGAGCTCAAAACAATTCTTGCCCGAGGCTGTCGCATCCCCTCCCTTCAGGGTGCTTTCTATCTTTTGATGTCCTCGACTGAGGCAGACGAATCATGGGAATGCATATCTTAAGTGTATTACTGCGCGCCATCAAAGCCGCCATAACCGGGATGCGATCGTCGTGTTGACTAAGGTGCCTCGTCACCGTCACCCCCTTGACACAGTGGTTATATCCCCCCTACCCCAATCTCCACCCCAAACACACACTTCACCTGCCTTTCTCTTCCAGCGCTCATAACTGATGACTTGGCAGGTGAAAAAAAAAAAAAAAAAGAAAGAAAAGCCGACTGTAGTAGTTTCAAGTGAACGGCTCCCCGCCACTCTTCCGGCTGCGGCGAAGTTAAGCCGCCGTCTCAGGTGGGTGGACACTTTGTCAGAGAGGAACAAATTTGAGATCACTCGGAATCAACTTTGTACACCAATCTCTTCTGTGTGAACTAGGTGGAGCACATCCTTGCACACACACATTCTCTCTTGCTCCTTTTCTCTCACACTCACACTTTATTCTAAAGATGAACAAACGCACTACTTTTTTCTGGACAAACAGGAATGCTGAGGCTGATATTTTTTAAGGCTCTGGTTCTGCTTTATTGAGAATCGAGCTGCTTTATCCGCTTCTTCGTTTCCTTTTATTCCTATATGAGAGGAAACCCACAGAAACTTAATTTCACCATTTGCTTTGTAGATCTTATTTATGAGAGTGATTATTTCAATCATGATGTCTATTCTGATAGAAGTTTGAGTTTGTTGGGCCTTGAGTGCTGACAATGAGTCAGATACTACAAGATACTCTCGGTCCGTCGTCTCCTTAATTGTGTGTAGGGTTGTCTAGAGTGTTGTTTGTATAACATTTGTTGAGCTGTATATATCGATGCATGGTTTGGAAGTCTGGCTGGCACTAACATTGTTCGGGGAGTAAACCTACTGTCCTGTTAGAGTTAGGATATCGTAATTCGTCTGTGGAGACCAGAAGATGATAGTTGTATGGTGTAGTAAGATAGTTGTGAGATGGTGTTTGGTAGTGGTGCTGATTGTTTTGTTTCTGTCCCCTTAACTTTTTTATCAGGTAGGGTATGGTGCGCAAAGAGGAGCTGTGGAGGGGTGAGCTTCGTATGAAGACTGCAAGCAGGCACTTGATGTCTGAGGAGTAGAATGGTTGATGCTGGCCTGGCGGCTACAAACCAATGATGCCTTGTCTGTTTGGTGGTTGTCTGAATAAAGTTTATTTGTTAAGCGAAGTCCTTCATTTTTTAGGAAGATTAAAATCGCAAATCTGAGTACCTGGGTGGGATGAAGGTGAAGGAGTGTGGAGAGTTATCAAACTTTTCTGCAGCCAGTAGTGCGTTTTCACGAGGATTTTTTTTCCCTGTCATTCACACACACACATGACACCTTGACCTTTTGAAAAAAAAAGTTCCTACTCTGCAAGTAATACAGATGGCAGCTCGCCCCGGGTATCGCACGATCGGATGGATCTTGAAGCGGTGTGGACCCTTCTAATTCGTACCCTACACACGACAAACAAACACAGCATTTAGTGAAACGATGCACCTGTGGGCTCTCGGGATGCTGATCCTCACATCCTCCCTCCCTTGCTGGCTATGATACGTGGCGTAGTGATATCTTTTCAAACGCACTATGGCCTCATCCTTGCACCAGGACCACGACGACCGCTGCAACTCCGACAAGGCGTTGACTGATTTCGGGTACACAAGCCACTGGGTAGGAATCACTCAATATTCGATAAACTCTTCGATAACTCGATAACAGCAAGATGTAGCTAATAAGTACGAGATAAAGGGCAACAGTAAGCAGTGGTCGGTTGGTGGCACTGAAGAGGTTAAAGCCTGCTAATAGTAAGTAGTTAACGATTGTGCAACGAGCGCAGGGAGGTGCCGGGGAACTGGAGACTGAGCGAAGGTGAGACATGTGAATGAAGGAAGAACAAAAGCGACCCAGGTTACCTCAAGGGGCGTAGCAACAGTTTGTACTTGACGTCTGCCATCAGACAGTTAGTCAAGATTAATGACACCGAGCTGGAGCTTGGGATTAGCGAGGGATTGTCAGCTCCTGCATGTGAGGAGGTATCTAAGGGTACCTCAGATTAATGCCGCATAATGGGAGTTGGGGAGTCGGTGAGAAATATGTGGCGATGGGGGTTAGGTTCTGATCGTCAGTCGTGGTTCAGACAACAGTTGGAATGAAGCTTCCACGAGTTCTGTCACAACAGACGCCATCATGGACGTGACGGCCAGTCGACAGACGCGATGTCAGGAGCGACAATCCCGTTGGTATATGAAAGGGATTGTATTAATCCCCCTTGTTTGCTTAACTTATTAAATCCAATGTCACTGTGAACTCCTCGAAGACATAGAGGTTCCAACGATGACGATCACTTTGGCGATTTCCCTCGCACAGTAAGCAGCGATGTCATCAAAGGTCGTGACCTTTCCACTGTCCACACAAAGGTCAAGGCTAACTCTCCATGATGGTTTATCTACAAGTGAAGATGCTAGTAAATATACTCTTTTAAAATATAATCTCTTTCCCTGAGGTTCTTCCCCATCTCCAATTCAAAAAGCCATGCATGAACGCTCGTGGACACTTGAGGGGTTCGCTACGGCCCCTGATCCTTACCTTAAATAGAGCCTGGGTCCAAGATGCACTCGTGTCCCTTCAATCTCTCACACACACACACGCACCTCTGGGGTTACAGGTTGAGCTGGGTAGAGTAAGTAGGTCTGCCTCTCACCGCAGACGATGAAGGGGTTTGAGGGGGGAGGTGGAAAACGGAGGGAGAGGCAAGGTTGCATGCCCCTTTGCTTAGTGTTTGAGGACCAAAATGGATGCCGTCCAAGGCCCCGGCCCGTAACCGAGACTGACACATCTAGTGGAGGGCAAAGCGGATTTACTCTACCGTTGTTGTCCTCGCGACAGCCTGCTCGCCGCCATGGTATTTCCTACAGACCCTCCCCCTCACCCTCACCTCCCCCTCCCGTGTCACAGTTTGGACGAGACCTCACAGCAGGTATCTCTTCCCCCGTCACCCCATCACACCCTCCCTCTTCCTTCGTCCCTCTCTCCTTCTGTTCTCTTGTTGACGTTACGTCACCGTGAGTGATCCTCCCCTGATGAACCGCTCGGCTTGCAGGTATCAGTCATCGCGTGCTCGTCAGACGACGTGTTATACAGATGTTCGTCAGCTCGCGTGCGGAGGCCATCGCTCCGGAGTCAAAGCGGATTGATGGCCGCTTTTGGGGAGAACATTACTAAGAAGACATTACTACGAGGCTGGGATTCACGTCGAGCCTCTAGGTAACAGGCCGGTCAAGCTGCCGGTAACCTTTGCGTACCGCCAACCGCTGATGTAAAACTGCTGGACAGAACCTACGAACCTTCAAAACTTGCTGAAACAACACCCGGACATCTTGCCCCTCCAAACATCAAGCAGGCCACCAGACTGACAACCTACCTCAGTTTTTAAATCAAACAGCCAACAAAAAAAATTGAAAAGGGTGTGCAACGAAAATACCGAGACAGAGCAGCATCCCTAATAAAACTATGGCCTTGGCCCTGGGAGTCAGGGAAAGATAACGGGGG